>CM076573.1:264714461-265314461 GCA_034641835.2 Pinus albicaulis
TTTTATGCTTCTTGCTATGCTAAGATGTCTTAGGCACTGGTCTATCACAACTCTAGGCTGTCTCTAGGAGCTACAACAGCTTTGATACCACTAATTCGGACTTATGCAGGAACACAATAAAATACAAAAATACACATAAACACAGAGGTGTAGTAGAAATAAGACTTCATTTCATTAATATCACATAACTGAAATATGCTTACAGATAGAATGGAAATAAATTAGCTAGGGCATTGATAACTTATCTTTGAGAAGATATGTGACGGCTACAAGCCTCTTAATTGTGTTACAATGAGGCTCGAAGGCCTATTTATTATTGAGAAACAATGGAAAACCCTAAACATCCAAAAACCTAGTCTTAAGAGATGATACACCAAACTATGGGCCTTGTTCGAGTAAATTGGTACATCAATTTCCCCAAGTCGTAACTTTGGCATACGATCTTCGTTTGACGCACATGATACCTTGTTAGAAATATCTATCCAAGAAATAAAATTGCTGATAGCAAGGTGATTTTCCAAAAAAAAAAGGTCGTTTAAGGCCTCAAAATCACTCCAGAAGTTTAGGCCCCGAAAAACTGGGAAAAAAAAAAGGAGGAAGGACACATGATGAGGTGGATCTCCAAAAGGAAGAACACATGGTCTAGTGATCCATCTGACAATACAACTCAACCAAAACATGAGAACCCCATCACACCATCGCTATCCAAAAATGGAAAGGCTAGGCTAAAAACACAGTCACACCTGGTAAAACCCATGCCATGACAACAAAGAACCGTGGCCACCAATATCCACTTGGATCAAGGGGCCACTAGGCCAGTGGATTTACCGCAATCTACAGTCTGATTCAGGGATCACTAGACCATGTGTTCTTTCTTTTTCGAGATCCACCTCACTCAGGTTTGAATCCATCCAAAAATACAGCTCAACCAAAACATGAGAACCCCATCACACCATGGCTATCCAAAAATGGAAAGGCTAGGCTAAAAAAACTATCGCTAATGGTAAAACCCATGCCATGACAACAAAGAACCAAACACAATATCATGCATGCCAAATCTAGCAAGGAAATCACACATGCAAATCGATACCTGCAAATAATCTTGTTGTAATTTCTTACTACTGATCTTCTTTGCTTGCTCCTCCCTTCCTCTTGCATTATTTTCCTTTCTTGATATAATGCTAAAGTGATCCAACAAAACTCTAAGTGTCCAAGAGTGATAGAGAGAGATATAAAATAATGAGGGAGCTCCAAAACTGAACTGAAAAAATGTACACTGACTAAAACTTGCCAATTGATCCTCGAAATACTTTTTATCAATGAGGCCTATATTTTCTTCATTTTCCATTATTTTCCTCCTCACATGCAACCTGTGACCTTTCACCTTCATTTTCTTCTATTTTCCATTATTTTTATAAATAAATGTGCCAAATAATGCATCTTTCCTTTCCAAAGCCTTTTCCATTGCCTTTGCCAATTTCCTTTAGCCATAACAAACCGAAATGAACACCCACTAGGATTTTTTTCCCACCATTCAGCTTGGAATAAGTTTCCCATCAACCTTGGTTATTATTTTGCCTTTATTAACTTTTATTACATGGAGTTTTCACCAGGGCTATTACAGAACCCTCCCCCTTGGGGGAACACCGTCCTCGGTGTTCAATGACACCTACAAACTGACAAACCACTTAAAATAAAACATACTACCTATGGATATTTATAACACAGCTCGTTGCAATATTTACAATGAAATATATATACAACCATACTGTCTATGGACCCTTATAAATCCATATCGATACAGTATTTACAATAATATACACATATGCACATTTTCTCAACCAATAATAAAAGGATATGATGCTTGTATCAACAACAAGGGAATCCAGAGGCTCACACCTCCACCCTCAAAGTAATACCAAGATTCATCTCCTTCCTAGGAATTCCAGAATCCACTGCCAAATTCAAAGCGGCATCCAATGTCTAGCGCTAGAATCTTGCACTACGTATCCTCTTAGTGAATAGTTATCAGCTCATTGTTCCAGGGCACACTCCCAATGTGCATGTGATTCCATCTGGAAATGATAATTACCAAAAAAAATCCATCTCTGGCATTCCCTTCTCTGCTACACAGTCCCTTGGGAAATTTGGTAATCCCCTTCCATGCAGTCACCCACCCTCCAATTTCCTCAACATCCCCTATCCGGGGCGATCCATCCCTTGGAAAGGATTCCTCGAATCGTAAGGTCAAATAACAAAGGCATATACCTACCTCAAAACCATCATACTGGTCATAAAATGCTCATGGAAATCAATGGAAACTATTGGGTACCAGTATCCCACAATGGCCCTGCTCCTGAATGCTTTACCAACATATTGTTGCCTATTTCAATTCCTTTATTGTTGCTTCTAATTCTTGAAATTAGTTTCAACCACCCAACTGGGCATTTTCGTGCTTCTTGTACCAAGCACATAAATTCCATTAGATTCAAAATAAACTGTAATAAATTCACATCATACCTTATTAGTAGCTCACCAATAAGGTACACTTGAAATTTTGTTCACTTCTTGTCACAATAAGTTAAACTAGTTGTTTGATAAAATCAACGTGTATAAACATATCACATCTGGTTAGCTCAAAATGCAACCATCATAAATTAAAACCATGAATAGAATGAAATCACCATAAACCACCATCATAAGTCATAATCATATATCACATGCATAACAAGACTGAAATAAAATATCGATATTTATCCTTCATCGGTCCTTACTTTTTCCTTTATTCTTTTTTACACACACCGGATTGGTTGCCACACCCAGCAAGCACCCATTTCCTTTTCTCCTCTTCAACCACGTACACATACATACAATTTACATCACATGCATACACCCACACACGACGTAAAACACCACACAATACATACACCTACACCTGATATACATCACGACACAAATACTTACACCCGGTGTACAACACAACACAATACATACACATACATCTGGTGCACAACAAAACACATACACCTACACCCAATGTACAACACAACACAATATATACACATACATACGGTTTACAACACAACACATACACCTACATCCGATGTACAACACAACACAATACATATGTCATGATGCCACGATTGCACAATGCACATACATAGTACCACACGCCTGCAACACAACATATACGACATGCACACAACACCACATGTACACTAGTACCATGTGTACAACATGTAGATAGTACCACCTGTACATAGCACCACCTGCGCAATGTGTGCACAAAATCACATGTACACGACACCACATGTAAACAACACCACATGCACGACATGTACACAGCACCACCTGCTCACATCACCACATGTACAACATGTACACAGCACCACATGTACAATCATGCACACAATATCATATGTACATAGTACCACATGTACAACATGCACACAATACCATATGTGCATAGCAATCATATACAACATGTACATAGAACTATATGTACACAATTCTGCATATCCAACATGCGCACAACACCAAATGCACACAACACCACATATCCAACATGTGCATGATACGATATGTACACAACATCGCATATCCAACATGTACATAGCACCATCTATACCTAGCACTGCATACGCAATATACACAACACCGTATGCACACAACATCATAGGTGCAACATGTACAACATATATACAACAGTAGTACTACACATCCAAAGACCACACACTGACTCCACAAAGAAACCTTTCTTCTAGTGTCTTTCCACTATCCATGCTTATCCTAGCATGTTGCAGATCACAATGTTTTCATTCCGATGATGTACCCCTCAGCATTACCTACCATAACATATACATATACATAGTATAACCACATAATATCAATTCATACCCACATCATACTGACCTTGTAGATCTGTCAGGGTTATTCTTCCCACTTGATTCCTCATAAGCCAAGAACCTCTTCATGACATTCACCTACATAAGCAATCATTCCTCCCCAAGAATGATTCCTGATGATCCTGTCAGACAACGACATACATACATACATATATATACATAAAACACTTGTGATCTTTGACTACCCTGTCAGACAACTACATACGCACACACATGTATACATATATATAAACATCAACATAAAGCACTCATGATCCTGTCAGACAGAGACATACATACATGCATATATACATACATATGTATTATCATAATCATGATCACAACATAATTTCCAGATAGCATAAGGTTCAGGTTAATATAACTTCCTTTGTCTACACATAGCATGCTCCACGTTGAGAACCACATTTTCGAAATTAGAAAAGGCATATAACGCCTCAAATCCCTTTACTTAACCTTAACTAATTAACTTTCTCGTGACTACTCTTCCATCATCCATTTATCCCAATCAACCCCACCAGTCCAACTGACTGTCATATTATTACCTTTCGATGCCCTTTACTCATGCACTGAGCTTCATTCAGGCCTTACATTACCTGTTGGGTACCACAGATCTCTCCCTGAGGTCCATTAACTTTCCTCTTTCCCAACCAATTCCTAATACTCTCAAAATATAAAAGGAAATAAAAATATCAAGCAAGAAGAATACCATGATAAACCAAAAGCAATACGACACCACAACAAAGTGGCATGATCATGAATCAAACATGACCAAAACTTCAAATCAAGCACAAACAAATCACAAAGACCGAAAGCATAAAACTAGCAACAAACACCAGGACTCAATCCCCATGGGTTCCCAATGCTTCCAAGGGAAATCTCAACCTGAGCCTTCTTTAATATTCATGGCAGTCTATTTTTCCATGCAATCCCTTACATCATACCACCATAAACACATAATTGTCAGTGTATAATATAAACATACAATATACCAGTAACCTTACCTTGTGATGCTAGGCACACTGCCTTGTATCTGAACACACATATATCATCTCTCAAGGGACTCCAATCCCTTGAAAAATCAAGACATAACTAGAAACCAATTGTTATGCCTTTCAAATACATGTTCATAAATATAGCACATGTCCACATAATTCCAAACAATATTAGGGTTAACAAGACTTCATGTTTCCATGCAAAGCACTCATTCAAATGGAATTGTGGTTCCCAAACACTTCCAAAGGAATTATTACCCTATTCCTTTCTTTTTCCTTGTTGTAATCGAGTCTTACTATGTATTGCCACATCACCCATCTGTTAGTTATATAAACACATAAACTATTACCTTGTCATGCTAATACCAAGCATGTTTCCCTGCAACTGTTCAAACATGTCAATCACATGTTCCAAATATCAAACATCATATCTATTAACTAAAATCAACCTCTACCAAGACTAACAACCATGTCATAATAAACTAATAGTCAAAATCATAATACTACAACTATCACCTACTTATACTAAATTACACATTAGCTATCTCAACACATAGTGTGTTAGTACAACCATATTAAAACAACATCATTACTTCATGCAATCTTATAGACACATGCCCATATCATGAAATTAATCAAACATTCAAACACCAAATAAATGACATAAGCAAACTCATACCTTAATGTATCTCAGGGGAGGCTATCTTGTATGCACAATCAATCTAATTAGTACGATATAAATTCACAACATATCAACTCAATCATAAATAAGGTCATGATATCCATAACAGTAACTAGCTAACATGTTCACCTCATAAGTTCATAAACAATTTTCATTCATGCATTAAAATCACATGTACACAGTCAATCCAAATTAGTATGACACAATATCACAAATATGTCGGCTCATACCTGAATATCATAACCATAACGATATGCATAGTTCAATATAGATTAACACGATACATATAACATCAAGATCTTAATCTTATCTTGTCTTATCCAATTTTAAGGTCATGACCAAGACGCACTAATACAATAACCCTAATAATCAATTTAATTAACATATAAAAAGAAAAAGTTAACATATAACATACTCATCAACAATATATAACAATATCACCAAGTTAACTAATGTAAAATAACAAGAAAAATGCATATAACAACACATTTCTATCATTCATGACTATTCGACACACATGCATATGACCACACTGTTTCACTAACATCTACCATGCATGTAACCACAACAACAATAAAATGACAAACATGCATATAACAATCCATTAACTAACAAACATGCATGCCAAACATACAATACTTGTATGATGATCTACTCTTACCCCAAAGTCTAGTGTTGCAACTTCACTTTGATGATATGCATCTCCTGCTCTATCTCAACCAACACATCATCATCATAACATGTCAAAAACATCATGGTGACCTAAAATGCCTACAATTACCTCATGGATAACAACTATAACCATGAAAATGCATGCATAACAACATATAGACACTGACATGCATAACAAATGCATAACCAACATGCACTCATTACGATCACATCCAACAACAACACCATAAACTTCCACATGGAGTCACAACTGCAACAATGACCACCACCATATATAACACATATGAAAATTACATGTGTACACAACAAACACATTCCACCCATCCAATCCAAGGGGTGAACCATGCTCTGATACCACTCTGTGGTACCAGATATGAACCAAAGAGAACGCAACCTAATTTGATACCACTATGTAACACCCTCCTCCCACATCTACCCAAGTAACTGACCAACCGAGGTAAACATGCGACGAGAGGATAATATGATCTGATTAAACCTCCTAGGTGACCTTAAAGAAGTGGAATCGACAGAAAAATATCACACAAACCTTCCACATTCGCAACAAAAATCCCAGGAGCCATCCCAACCACTCAGGTAGCTAGCCCCTAAGTCCCACTGAGTTTTTAGACCATTAAACCCCCGTACGATCCCTTAATATGGACGAGCATGCGTCTGTGAGGCTTTGGATGCTCCCACAACATGGGCATGCACGCATCCAGGGACCTTTTTCCTCAGACATGTGCCTGCATCCCCAGTATTTGTGCCACTTTTTCATGATTTGCACCAAAACTCAATGCCAAGTTTAGAAATGAATTTACACAACATAATAATGATAAATTTGCAAAAACATTAACAAGTTCTAGACTAGACCCCAACTAGCCATGACAGGCATTTCCTTAAACATGTCACAAATATGTAATCTACATGTTTAAACAACATATCTAAGTATAGGAATCTCATACTTATCTGAGAATCACTAAGAAGAAATGTTCCCTTATATCATTAGTTGCATTATTATCTATTAGGTCATAGATACATTGCTCATTCATTTACAAATCAAAACACGAGGAGAGCCATACATCATGTATGTCATAATACATGCTTATAACCAACAGAAAAACAAAAAAAATATCAAGGATACATCATCCCTAGAATCCACATATAAACCAGTACATTTACACATAAGATGTCAAGGAAAGAACCTCTTATTGATGAATTCAAAAGCCAACCTGGGATGGGACTACCACGTTCCACCCGACCATAGATTTGATTATCCAAATATCTCTTCATCCAATCACCCCCATGCCATATTCCAAGCATGAATGTGGGAATCAAACCAAAATAACCAACCAGGGCATCCCGAGGCTAAACCACCTCACCCTCATAAATAGAAACTAGGCTTTACCACAATCCATCCCATATCACTAGGCCATAAAACAAGCATGAATGTCACTGGATTTCTCCACCTACACCGTGAGGGATTTTCTTGTCTCCTAGTCTCTCAGGCTTTACTGCAATCCACACCGAATCACTAGGCCCTAAACCAAGACTCCATCCTCTAAGCTTTATCGTATATCCCGTCATTCACCATCAAGGATTCCTAGGCCTAATCAAGGGAAACCACCTCTAGGATTTACCATATATACCACCATTAACTAGTCGAGGATTCCTAGGCCCATCGAGGCACACAATACCTGGATTTACCACAACCCATAGTCTGGTTCAGGGGTCACTAGGCTAGTGGTTTTACCGCAATCCACAGTTTGGTTCAGGGATCACTAGGCCATGTGTTATTCCTTTCGAAGATCCACCTCGCTCAGCTTTGAATCCATCCGACAATCCAACTCAACCAAAACATGAGAATCCCATCACACCATGACTATCCGGAAATGGAAAGGATAGGATGAAAACACAGTCACACCTGGAAAAACCCATGCCATGACAACAGATAACCACATGCAATACCATGCATGCCAAATCTAGCCAGAAAATCACACAAGAAAATCGATACCTGAAAAGAATCTTGTTGTAGTTGCTTGATCTTGCTTTTCCTTGCTTGCTCCTTCCTTCCTCTTGCCTTCTTTTCCTTTCTTGATCCAATTCCAAAGTGATACAAGAAAACTCTAAGTGTCCAAGAGTGAGTGAGAGAGAGAGAAAATAATGAGAGAGCTCCAAAACTGAACTAAAAAAAGGTATACTGACTAAAACTTGCTAACTGATCCTCAAAAGCCTTTTTATCAATTAGGACTCCATTTTCTTCATTTTCCTCCTCACATGCAACCTGTGACCTTTCACCTTCCTTTTCTCCTATTTTCCATTATTTTCATAAATAAATGTGCAAAATAATGCCTCTTGCCTTTGCAAAGCCTTTTCCATTGCCTTTGCAAAGCCTTTTCCATTGCCTTTGCTAATTTACTTTAGCCATAATGAACCGAAATGAACACCCACTAGGATGTTTTTCCCACCATTCAGCTTGGAATAAGTGTCCCATCAACTGTGGCTATTATTTTGCCTTTACTTTATTACATGGAGTTTTCACCAGGGTTGTTACAAAATTCTTCAGTTCAATAAGAGACACACCTAGATGTTCTAGTCAATCACAAGGTAAAACTGAATAGCAAAGTATACATGGTAAAACCTAGTCCAAATCCCTCCTAATCAAGTCAAACAAATTCCCAAGAGACTCGGTTTGGTTTGCTCTACTAGGGCCGAATTTTGGCCTCCTTCTGCACACAAAAATATTGGTCTTGTAGCTTTGTTATGCCTCAAAAAAAATTTCCTTTCTGTCAAACGTGTGAGGTCACAAAAGGAGATCAAATCCACACATGTGGGGGATAATGGAGAGAGAGAGAAAGAGATTGATCTTCTTCTTATCAACTTAGACCTTCCTTATATTTGTATCCTTTGCTTGATGAACAAAAAGATACATGCTTATGTGCTTCAAATGATGGAGGATGAGTGTCTTTATATAGTATTCTAGCTAGCCAAATGGGTGCCTCTTTGATTGGGGCCGACTTGACTAGGAGGAGGGCCGACTTGGCTTGTTTGGAGCCAAAAATTCAATTTTAAAAATTCAAATTTTCTCTTTTGAAAACAACATGAAGAGAATGCCTTAAAATTTATCTTTTGAAAATAGGATGAAGAAAATGATTCAAATTTATTATTACAAATACATCCAAGGATAAATATTAATTATGAATATTGTCCATAGCTACAAAATTCAACACATTAGTGGTTAAGGCTTCAAGTTGACGAATTTCCTATGGTATTTCTAAAGGAGTGGAGGGGTGAGAAATAGTTGCTACAATTTTTTCTTGGGATTGATTTTGTGGCAAGCCTTGAGGGACTCTGCCACTAGACCCCTGGCAACAACACATCCTTTGTTAGATCATGTTGTGTCAGGTTACTAGAGACCAAAGTAAGGACAACCCCCAAATAACAAAGAAACTGGGGAGACCGTAAAATAGAAAACATAGTAAAAATAATGTCCAATAAAGACTGAGCTACCAGGGGAGTCTAGAGATTACTCTTCTGATATTAAGCAATAGATCGATGGAGAGGGAAGGATTTTGGGCAGGTTCCAACAACCACAAAGAACTAAGAATACCAAAACAAATGCACACAACTATTGCACTCTAAAAACTATGTGCCATCATACACCAGATGAAAGTGAAGCAGTTTAAAAAGTTTAAAAATGGAGAGATTGGACATATAATTAATTACCCAACATTAGTTAGCCTACCAAGCTTGAAACTACTTCAAAATAAGGATGAGTTATTGCTTGTCACCACCCTCCCCTACTCAAACTTCCACTGTAGCTTCCTTTAGTGTCCTAGAGGTCACCTCCTCGGTTGTCGTTCTCCTACTCCTCTCACAGATGTTTGGAGCTTGGTGCATGCACTGGAGGTAAAATTCCCCAAGGTCGGGATCAGATATGAACCAAAAGACTTCCCACACATCATTGGGCCATGAAATTTGAGTTTGAGCTCCAAAAATCATGTGTCGTGGGGAAATTGTCCCACTTGTGGTGGAGGAATGTCGTAGGCACACCAGATAAATATGGAGTAGAGATTACCCATCCAGTAATGCTCGGAAAAAATAATATGCTACAAAATGATTGTGAAGGGAATGAATATATGCTAGCATGTGTGAATGCACGGGTTGGGATGGCCATGCCACCTCACCCCCTAAATGGGACGAGAGGAGGTGGGGTGGCAGGATCCCCCCTCCTCCATTGATGCAAATTCCAATTCCAACGCCCCAATCGAGGAATATTAAGTTTTATATTATTATTAAAATGATTTATACATATTTAGACATTAGAGTTATAGAATTATTTAAAGTAGTTTAACTAGCAAAAGAACCATCATGAGTAACTCAAGTTCCCACTTGTGAGTTGGGCGTAGTTTTATAATTGGGAAAATTGGTTGTGTAGTTTGCCTACTTAAGGGGTGATTGTTGTCATTATTTTGGAGTTGGATTTGCACTATCAAGAGATAAAATAAGCTAAAGCTATACATTGTTTTTTGGAAAGTTTTTGTGATTGCATGTTGTTTGAGCGTTAATTAAGAATTTATATTTTTGGTTATTTTGTAAAAAATTAACAAATTAAAATTTTACAGGGTTGATTGAACTATCACATATGTGTTTTTGACTTATTAAAATAAAATAAAAATAAAAATAAAAATAAAAATCGCCATAAATCATAAATTTCTATTTTAAAATAAAGTGATTGAATTTTTGAAATGGGACATTGCAATTAATAGATTTCTAAAAAACATGACTAAAAAATATTAAAAATATAAATGTTTTACTTATTTTGAAAGTAGCACATTTATGGTGATAGTTTGTGGAGAACGTTCCAATTAAAATCAAAATAATGCAATCATATGAGACACATGCAAAAATATTTACACAATAATGACTACTAAATGAGCGTTGTATTTAAAATCCTCACCGTCTTTGAGAGAGCCGAAACCTCCAATACCAATTTAAAGGATTTTCCAAAACCTAAAGAATATGAATGTGATGATCCCCATGATGAGTTTTCCCCTTTGTTTTAACATAATTTTTTATTTTTTCATTGGATTTTATGAATTATTTCTCATTGAACCCCACTGTTAAAAACTATTTATCTATCAAATCTAACCCATATTTAATGGAACTATTGTTCTTGGGACATCTTACTCTAATAACTCCCAAGGAAGATGTAAGAGTACAATCCAGTGGAGATTAAACATAAAGCAATAAAGTAAATTCCCCCTAATTCATTAACACATCATTAATGCGTCACATCACATCTTGTAAAGTAATCCACAGAAAAGAAACATAGATGTTCTATTTTTTAGTTTAGTTTTTTTAAATAGCAAATTAAGGAGTGACTTATAATTAGGTGACATGTGACAAAACATTGAACAAGGTTGTGATTGTTATATTTTGGGCGACAGAATCAATGTGCGTGCGCACACACAAAAGATATGGTAACAATTTTAAATTAATTAATCAATTGAAACACATTGATGTTCTTAACCAAAAATAAATTTTGTAGAGAAAAACTTATAAAAACTAAAAATTAGATCATGCGCAACAAACAAAAGTTCTAAGTAATTGATCTGAAAACTAGAGAGCATGAAACTTGCAATAAAGTCTTTATAACTTGACTATAAGGGATAGAGAAATTTTGTTACATAAAAATGCAAATATCAACATAAATTTGCATAGAAAAGAAACTAGCCAAACATGAACATGAAGCATCAAGACAAAGATGATAATGGAGCTCACCCCCTCCACTAGGCTACGTCTTCGTATTCACCTCCAAAGGTAGAATTGTTTTATTTTCCCTCTTCAAAAGAGGTTTGATGTATACAATGTTTTACAAAAAGGATTGAATGCCAAAATTTCCTTCTACAACCAAAAAGATTTCAAGGCTCGTACAATGCATACATTTCTCATAAAGACATCCTATCTTGAGCTCTCAAGGCTCTCAAAACAAAAGCTTCTTCAACAAGCCCTCTAAACAAGACTCTCTCAAACAAGCTCTCCAAAATTTATCAACAATCTCTCTCTAGCAACCTCTCCCTTTCTCCTCAAAGACCCTTTTTTCAACAAGGAGTACATAAGAGAATTTACAAATTTTTGAGATCCATAAACAAAGGAGAGCATATCTCCTTAGATCCCCATTACAAGGATATAATTATTATTTTGACCCATAAAAAGAGGAACTTATGAGATTTTTTAGGATGAAATCTCTCAACTCCACCAAACTTGGACCTTATCCATAACTCAAGGGATATGAGGGAATCCCATGAGACTCTCAATTCCAACTTGAATTTAGAAACTAATTTTGAGGAAAATTCTCTCATAAATCAATTTTTATTTTACAATTTAAAATTCAAATATATGAGCACATCCCCATGAAGCTCAAACACTTTACTTTCAAATTTAAAATAATCATTACCTAGGCTTCAATGAACTTTTCCTTTGGCATGGTAAACTTCAGAAAGTGGGAACAAGATCCTCTTGGATCACAAATCAATAGTTATTCATTAAATTATTCTCATAACCTACTTGGAATCCCTTATTAGAATAATGGCCCTCGAGGAAATTACATGTATAACAATTACCCTAGATCTAATCCAATGGATCAAGCCTTAGATGCGTGATCATTTTGGATAATTTGGATATCCCTTGCTGCTTTGTGATCTTTCTGTTGGAATTATGGCTAATGTGTTGTCCTTTATGGAAACCTACTTGATAAAGATGTACTTGATGTCAACATTGATGACTGTGGAATTAATGCAGATTGGTATAAATGTTACAAATGATTTAGACAGAGCAATGACAATTCAGTTATAGATGAATCACAAAAGTGAAGTTTTGAGAAACTATACATTGTTCCTATGACTAAGGGCCGCATACATATGCAAGTCTTGTGAGTAAAATTAGCGTACATAATTCGAACCATGGAGATCTAGATACCAAGGGTCATTACCATGGTATTGGCCCATAGTAATGGGAGCGCCAACGTTTATTTGATCTTGTCAAGGAATACTAACGACGTTACCAAGGGATTCACCTAAGGTATTGGAAAAGGATAAAACTATATAAGGATATGGATATGAAAGTGTTAAGTGTGCAAGTGACTGAGTTATTCATATGTGATTTGATCTGAAAAAGGTGTGCATCGGGGAGAAAGGAGATGGTTCAGATCTGATATATATGAAAGTGTAGTAAAGACAAATGAATGCACTTGCTTGATCTATTTATGCTTGTAGCTAACAATGATATATGGTAGTAATGATGTTATGATCAGAATATGTGATAGTGAAGGTTGTAGCATGTGAGTTGTGGTTACAACAAAGGTATGCTTTAGTAATTCAATATTTGTACATTGGTTTGCTTCTAAATAATTTTGTGCATACACGGATATGTTTCTCAGTAGTCACAAATATATTTAGTAATGTATTTTTTAATATGTCGAGATATGTACGCAGGTGTTCCACATTATAAGCACATATATATGTTGGTCTGATTAATAACAGTCGCGTATATATTCTGAGATCACTATGCCGCTAAATGTCCTTATAAATAAAATCATGAGAAAGGGGAGAATGTTAAAATAAATTTTAATACTAAGAAAAAAATTTATATTCATATGAATATTATTCCAATAATGAGGATAATGAATCAGACCAAGATTTTCAATTACTTATGGCATTTGAAGAACAATGTGTAGATGAATCTGATGATGTCAAAAGAAATTGATTGACTCAGGGTCATCAATAAGAATCAAGAAAAGGAAATCATTATGTATAATGAAAACACCCTTGTTGAAGAAATAACTCAGCCAAAAAAATTGTCTAGAAGAAGCTAACTTAGTTGAAGAATCATTGAAGAAACAAGTCCAAGAAAAGGAAAGGCACTGTGAAAACTTAGAACTTGAAATTGTGGGTCTAATAAAGGAACTTGAGAAAACAAAGGCTCTAAATCTTAGATTTTCTAAAGGATCTGAAACTTTAGAATAAATCATTAAAGTGCAACGTTATCCTCTAATCAAGATAGGGCTTGGATACAATCCAAATGGTGAAACATCAAAACCTGTGAAATCTTATGAGATAGGTACAAGAAGTTACGTCAATGCGGTAAAAGGAAGAAATTATGAGAATTATAGAACTCAACAAAAGAATGAAGGATAAAATATTTCTCATGGAAACAACAGTTCTGTGAACAAAGGGGAAGCTACTCAAGATGGTATTATACTCCCAGGTATTCTTAATTCAATGTTCAATGCTTCATTTGTCACAACTTTGGTCACAAATCAGTTCATTGTGTTGCTTATAAAATGATTATGACTAGAGATGCAAGAAAACAACATAATGCAATTAGAACAAATAAATATTCTCGTAATGTTTTCTCACCTCTTCATAATCAAATTGACTTTTCTATTTGCAATAACTTTGTTCATGAAGAAATTGAATGCAAAAGCATGATGAAGCCACTTATCAACATGAACATAAGACAATACCACCCAAGGTATGGAAAAATAAAATTACTTCCTCTGAAAATTGTGGTCTAGCATTGTATGCAAGAGATCAAGAGAATCTATGGTACATTCACAACAAATTTTCAAAGCATATGACAGGTGACAAAGATAAGTTTGTTTCTTTTAATGAAATTAAAAAACAAAATAATGTGAATTTTGGTATTAATTCATCTGCTACTATTAAAGGGAAAGGATCTGTGTTTTTAAAGAAAAAGGTTAAGGCAGAGAATGTATTATTTGTTAATGGGATAAGACATAATTTTTTAAGTGTTAGTCAAATGTGAGATCAAGGTCATGAAGTTATTTTTAGATCAATTAATTGCATGGTAAGAAATTTGGATATTGGTAAGATCAATATCAAGGGAACTAGAACTCCAGAAAATGTCTATATTCTAGAGGGTGGCAAAGTGCACTATTTTTTGAGAAAATCTGAAGAAAGATAGATTTGGCACAAAAGGTTGGGCCACCTCAACTTTTCTCAATTATTCAAATCAAGCAGGATGGGAGTATTTCATGACTTGTCCAACATTTATCCACCTAAAAATAAAATTTTCAAATCATGTCAATTTGGTAAGAAATCTAGGGTTTAGTTTAAAGCTAAAGAAGCTATTTCAAGTAAACCACTTGAACTTGTTCACACCAATTTATGTGAACCTATGAGAAAGAAGTATCCTCATGGTGAACAATACTTCATATTATTTATTGATGACTTTACAAGAATGTGTTGGATTAGTTTACTAAATTATAAAGATGAGGAATTTGAAAAGTTTAAAATACTCAAGGATTTGGTAAAAAATGAATCGGATCTAAAAATAAAATGTCTTAGATCTTGTCAGGATAGGAGGTAACTTCGCAAAATTGAATATGAATTAGATGGATGGTGTGTATGTACTTATACATGGAGGTGAGACTATTGGGATTAATTTCCCAATGTCTCTTGTCCTTCCTTATTTCCTATTTTACAATAATATACAATCTCACCCAATCCCTTAGGATTAGGTGTCAACATTCCCCCCTTTAATCTGAAGGGATGTTGGTGAGTCCAAGCATCGTTATGAATTTCAAACTTTTATCTTCCAAGCACTTTGGTGAAGATGTTTGCAGTCTGCTCATTTGTGGAACAATGACGTATATTGACAGTTTTGGCCTCAACATGATGTTGAATCAGATGGTATTTTGTATTGATGTGCTTTGTTCAATCATGGAACTTTGGGTTATTGGCAACTTTATTGCAGAAGTGTTGTCGATCATGAGAAGAGTTGAATGCATTTGTTTCACCTGCAAATCTTCTAGGATCTTCTCGAGCCGCACAATTTCCTTTGTTGCTTTAGTTGTTTCCACATATTCTACCTCAATTGTGGAATCTATTGGAACTGACTGTTTGCGTGATCTCCATGAGACAACTCCTGATCCAAGACTCATGATATAACTTGAAGTAGATACCCCAATTTCTTTGTCCCCATAAAAGTCTGAATCAGAGTATCCGATCAAGATGAAGTCGCCCACCTGTGTAGATTTGATTCCAAAGTCTTTAGTCCCCTTCAAGTACTTTAGAAATATTTTTGCAGCAGACCATTGTCCTTCACAAGGCTTTTGCATAAACCTGTAGAGGATTCCAACAACAAATGAGATGTTTGGTCTGGTGGTAGTCAGGTAGATAAGACTTCCTACAAGCTGTTTATACTTCATTGCATTCTCAAATTCCTTCCCTTCAATGGATGTGAGCTTCAAGTTTTGTTCTATTAGATTGGTTAAGGGATTGCATTCATCCATGCCAAAATTGTTCAAAATATCTCCAATGTACTTATTTTGAGAAAGGAATATAAATTTAGGATGTTGAGTTACTTCAATACCCAGATAGTACTGAACATAGCCCAAATCAGTCATTTCAAAACCTTTCTTCAATTCTTTCTTTATGGATGCAATATAACTCTCATTGTTCCCTATCATCAAAAGATCATCTATGTACACCACAATATATACAATTGTTTTCCAAAATTTCTTAACAAACAAAGTTGCATCATCAAGATCAAAATGTTTAAAGTTAAGTTTCAGAAGATGCTCAATTAATTTCTCATACCAGGCTCGTGGTGCCTGCTTGAGGCCATACAAGGATTTTATAATCTTGCATACTTTGTGTTCTTGGCCCTTAACAACAAATCCTTATGGTTGGGACATAAAAACCTTCTCCTTTAGATCTCAATTCAAAAAGGTGGTTTTTACATCCATCTGATGGACTTTCCATCCCTTCTGAGCTGCTAGGGAAAAGAGTGTCCGATGGTGGCCTATTTTTTTGCGAGGGCAAAATTTTCTTCATAATCGACCCCTTCTTTCTTTGCAAAACCTTTTTCCACGTGCCTGGCTTTTTGCTTATCAAGTGAACCATATGCTTTGTACTTGTTCTTGTAGAAAAACTTGCAGCCAATTGGTTTGGTTCCCAAAGGAGGATCAACCGGCTTCCAAGTGCCATTCTTTATCAAGGCATCATACTCATTTTGCATCGCTTCATTCCATTCAACATGAGAAGCGACTTATTTGAAGGAAGTTGGTTCAATATTTGTAGACAAATTCAGTTCACAGTTATAAGTAATATCCATATCAATAGGTGAATCAGAATTATCTATGTCACCTCCATTTTGTCTGCTGAAACTTCTTGTTCCTGTCTTTACAACCTCATCGGGACGAACGTTTTCTAGTGTCTTTGTCATCCATTTTGGGGGACCTTTCTGAGATGGCCCAGGCTGCTCATTTGACTAAGTTGGAATTGAATCAAGATTCAATCTCCCAATTCTGTCAATCACATCGTTCAAGGTGTTATCCATGGTTGGTTCTTCATGTGGGGGAGAGAGTGCTTTGGAAGATGATTCCAGAGATTGATTCAGTATAGAAATCCCCCCTTCAAGATGTGGAATCTGATTATCAAATTATTTAAAAGAATTTTCATGTGTGAATTTATCCAAGCGATCAAGTTTCCGCTCAAAAACATTGTCAGTCTTGGAAGATTCAAGGAATATGACATCTCTGACTACTACAAACTTCTTATTGACTTCATCATAGAGACGATATCCTTTGGAAGTATTGGAATACCCCGAGAAGATACATTTTCGACTTCTAGTACCAAGTTTATTCCTTTTTACCTTAGGTATCAAAGCATAACAGGTGGAACCAAAGACCCTGAAATGCTTTACCGAAGGAATGTGGCCACGCTACATTTCATAAGGAGTTTTTTTTTTATTGAATTTGAAGGACACCTATTCTTTATGTATATAGCACATAGAACCGCATCAGCCTAAAAAACCAATTTTAGATTCTTAAAAAACATCATGGAGCGAACCATATTTAAAATTTTCCTATTCATTCTTTCAGCTACACCGTTCTGTTGGGGATTATAGGGCATAGTTGTTTGATGTTTGATCCCATGTTGATGAAGATAGTTTTCAAATTCGTTTGAAGTGTATTCTTTTCCATTATCAATGCGCAAAGAGCCAATATGATTTTGTGCATCATTTTCAATCCATGCATGAAAATTATTGAATGTTTGAAAAGCATCATATTTGTTCTTCAATAAGTAAACCCAACACATTCTGGTGTAATCATCAATAAATGTCATCATATATTTATTTCCATTTGCAGAAGCAACTGGAATGGGGGCACATAAATCTGAATGAATAAGCTTAAGTTTTCTATGTGCTCTAGAATGTGAAACATGAAAGGATTGTTTGCTATGCTTTCCTAGAATACAAGCATCACATTGCTTAAGTTTCCTAGGAATTGTAGGCAATCCAGTAACACCATTTTTATTCAAAAATTGAAGTTTGTCATAGTTTAAGTTTCCAAATCTAGCATGCCATAAAAGACTTGATGGGAATGTACCTTCATCATGATGTGAAATGTATGCAAAGTTTTGTGAATGAGCAGAGGAAACTTGTAGCTTTAGGAGTCTTCCTTCTTCTATTCCCTCCATGAAAAGTGAGCGATTTGATGCTTTTCTGACCTCAACCTTGCCATCAAACATGTAAATGGAGTGTCCTTGCTGGCGGATGTGGACCAAGGACAACAAGTTTCTCCTCAACTCGGGGAGGTATAGAACCTCATGTAGAAGATGATTTGGAATACCAGGCAACTTAAGCCTGATTGTGCCAAGCCCTGATGGCTTGAGTTTGGATTGATTTGCGAAGTATACTGCTCCATCAACTTTGTTAGTAAATTTTTCAAAAAAAAACTTTTTCTAAAAGTCATGTGACATGTTGCTCCTGAATCTAGAAACCAATCATTTCTCCAAGAAGTAAATGAAACATCAAATAAGTCTTCAGTTACTCCACTGTTACAATGTGCTACAACATAATGAGTGGATTCAGGTGCTTTACCTTTGTCTCTATCATGAGTTTTACCTTTTTCTTGATTTCTTTTCTGCTCAATTTTCTTCTTCCACTTCCTCTTCGTCCACCTCTTCCTCTGGAAGAATATTGAGCGTGACTCTTCTCTCTATGTGGAAAACATACAACCTCATCAGAAGACGGAGGGACTGTCATATTTCCAAAAGCCTTCTCTCTTTCTGCAAAATTTTTCTCAAGGGAATCAAAGGTGTTTTTCATGAGGTTTCCACTTGCTTGCAATGACTCAAGATAATGTGAGTAAGTGGGATACAATGCCTTAACTTAAACTATGAGAGGTATTTCAACTTCTACACCAGTATTCTTAATGTCATGCGTGATAGATCTTACTTCTTGTTGACACCTAATCCTATGGGTTGGGTGTGGATATGTAATATTGTATAATAAATAATATTAGGAAATAAGGAAGGCCAAGAGTCATTGGGAGATGAATCCCAATAGCCTCACCTCCATGTATAAATACATGTACATTCTTCATCTAATACACATTCTAATTTGCGGAGTTACCTCCTAGTTTGACATGGTATCAGATCCAATCCCACTATTGGCATTTTTGCCTGTGGTGTAACTCCCTCATTCCTTTGCTCAGTCAGTTTCTATGTATATTTTTTCTGCTCTATTAAATTGTTGTACTGTAATTCTGCATTTTTTTTCTGCAATTTTTTCCCAGTTCTATTTTTGCAGCTTTTGGAGATTCTGCAATTCTGCAGTCCCTGAAATTCTGAAAATTGCAGCCCCTGCACACACCTAAAAATTCTGCAGTTATTAAAACCCTGCAATTTCAAAATCTTACCTACCCAACGCACCTGCAAAAGCCCCTCCCCTCTCAAGGCTTACTACCCCCTCACACTACGCTATCTCCCTTTCCCTCACGCGCCATCTGCTATCTCTATCCCTTCGCCTTCACCACACACACCCTGCGCACACCTGACTCCCTATCTCCAACAGAAAACCCTTCCTCTCAACCTGCAACTCACTTCTATAGCATTACGCCCTCCTCTCATACACTGCTCACTACACAACGCATACACCGCTCTGTCCCACGGATGTATACATCGCTCTGTCCCATTTAATAACGCGCCTCCAACTCATCGATCATTCTCACACCGCCTGTATACTGCCTCACTGGTACACTCCCACCGCTTATATACAGCGCTTTCATATCCATTACGCCCTCTACAGCTTGTTATTCCGCCCGGCTCCTCTGTTGTAATACGTTTCTCCTCTCCCCGTGGCCTTTCGGCCCTCCCCGCCCACCATATACCGCCTCCACGCTGCTTTTAATACCACCATATTACCGCCCTCATATAATACGCTGTCATACGCCCCTCCCACCATATTACCGCCCTCATATAATACGTTGTCATATAATATTTACGCTATCATACGCCCCTCCCACCATATTACCGCCCTCATATAATACGCTATCATATAATATTTACAATACCATTGTTCAATACATGTTATAATACCGCCCCCTCCCACCATATTACCGCCCTCATATAATACCACTATTTATATTACCGCCCTCTCCCACCATATTATCGCCCCCTCCCACCATATATTGCCTCTTTCCTTTTCTAATACCATTCACAATCATAATAGCCCCCCCCCCCCCCCCCCCTCCCCACCATACATTCAATACAATTATTCATATAAAGTATTTTTCTTCAAACACAAAATATATATATATATATATTTTTTTGGTGCAGAATTCATTGTTTTTAGCAAAGTATTTTTGTCCCCTTCAATTGAGTATATTTCTAGAATTGAAGATTTTCTAGCAAAAATTTTTCTCTTCAAAAGAATTTTTTCCAGCAAAGTAATTATTTTTTCCCTTCAGAAGAATGCATTCTCTCATATCTATTGTAGGGGTGGTTCTCTCCGGAAAAGAGAACTATCTTGAATGGTCCCAGAAAATCAAGCACACTCTCATTTTTAATGATTTGTGGAAAGGAATATGTGAAGGAAAAGAAGGAAATCCACCAACAAAGCCCACTTCAGACAAGGAGCTCACCATTTGGGAAAACAAGAACTGCAAGGCCTATGCCTTGATTGCAGCTTCCATAAATGAAGAGGTGAGTCGCCATATTTCATCATTCTCAAATGCCTATGATGCCTTGAGCAAGCTAAAAGAACTCTATGACTCACATTCAGAATTAGAAAATGTTCAATTGATGATTAAGCTGTTCAGTCTTGAAATGAAGAATGATGATACCCTTGCTTTAGCTTCAGAAGTAAGATCTATAATGCATGACATTGAAAACACTGGTGTAAAAATGGACATATCTCTCATAGCATATGTTAAGGCATTATATCCTACTTACTCACATTATCTTGAGTCTTTGCAAGCAAGTGGAAACTTTGAGCATATCACCTTTGATACACTTGAGAAAAAGTTTGCAGAAAGAGAGAAAGCTTTTGGAAAGATGACAGTCCCTTCATCTTCCGAAGAGGCTGCATACTTGGCACATAGAGAAAAGAGTCATGCTCCAGATTCATCCAGAGGAAGAGGTGGCAGAAGAGGAAGAGGAAGAAGAAACTTCACAGAAGGGGGGGCAGACAAGCTGACAAATCCAATCTTCATTGCACACGTTGCAATAGAGATGGACATGATGCATCCAAATGCGTAACAGAAACACTTGGGTAGAAAATTGAGTAGAAAAGAAATCAATACAAAGGTAAAACTAATGACAAAGACAAAGGTAAAGCACCCGAATCCGCTCATTATGTTCTAGCACATTGTAACAATGGAGTAACTGAAGAATTGTTTGATGTTTCATTTACTTCATGGAGAGATGATTGGTTGCTAGATTCAGGAGCAACATGTCACATGACATTTAGAAAAGATTTTTTTGAAGAATTTACCGACAAAGTTGATGGAGCAAAGATATTCTCAGACAACTAAACCTGTCATCGTGTTTAAAATGCTTTGTGCTTGTTGCCCGGTCTTCCGCGTCCTCGGTCCAATTTCGCCAGCAAGGACACTTCATTCACTTGTTTGATGGCAAGGCAGAGGTCAAAAAAGCATCAGATCACTCACTTGTCATGGAGGGAATAGAAGAAGGGAGACTCTTTAAGCTGAAAGGTTCATCTGTTCATGCTCAAAACTTTGCATTCAGTTCACATCATGATGAAGGTACATTCCCATCAAGTCTTTTATGGCATGCTAGATTTGGACACTTAAAAGCCTTCGTTTGTTGAAGAAAAATGGTGTTAATGGACTGCCTACAATTCCTAGAAAACCTAAGGAATGTGATGCTTGTATTCTAGGAAAGCATAGCAAACATCCATTTCATGATTCACACTCTAGAGCACATAGAAAACTTGAACTTGTTCATTCAGATTTATGTGGCCCTATGCCTATTGCTTCTGCAAATGGAAACAAATACATGATGACATTTATTGATGACTACACCATAATGTGTTGGATTTACTTACTGAAGAATAAGTCTGATGCTTTTCAAACTTTCAAGAATTTTCATGCATGGATTGAAAATGATGCACAAACACATATTGGCTCTCTATGTATTGATAATGGAAAAGAATACACTTCAAACGAATTTGAAAATTATCTTCGTCAACATGGAATCAAACATCAAACAATTGTGCCATATAATCCACAACAGAACGGTGTAGCTGAAAGAATGAACAGAACCATTTTAAATATGGTCCGCTCCATGTTATTTTTCAAGAATGTAAAATTGATTTTTTGGGCTGATGCAGTTCTATGTGCTGTTTACATAAAGAATAGGTGTCCTTCAAGTTCAATTAGAAATAAAACTCCTTTTGAAATGTGGCATGGCCACATTCCTTCGGTAAAGCATTTCGGGGTCTTTGGGTCCACCTGTTATGCCTTGATACCCAAGGGTCAAAGGAACAAACTTGGTGCTAGAAGCAGAAAATGTATCTTCTTGGGGTACTCCAATACCTCAAAAGGATATCGTCTCTATGATGAAGCAAATAAGAAGTTTGTGATAGCAAGAGATGTCATATTTCTTGAATCTTCCAAGAGTGACAAGGTTGTTGAGCGGCAACTTGATCGCCTGGATAGATTCACACATGCAAATTCTTTCCAAGAATTTGATAATCAGATTCCACATCTTGAAGGGGGGATTCCGATATTGAATCAAACTATGGAATCATGTCCTGAAGCACTCTCTCCCCCACATGAAGAAACAACCACGGATGACACATTGAATGATGTGATTGAAAAAATTGGGAGATTGAATCTTGAATCAATCCCAACTCAGTCAAATGACCAGCCTGGGCCATCTCAGAAAGGTCCTCCCAAATGGCTGACAAAGACACTGGAGAATGTTCATCCTGATGAGGTTGGAAAAACAGGAACAAGAAGTTCCACTAAACAAATTGAAGGTGATGTATATAATTCTGATTCTCCTGTTGATATGGATATTTCTTATAACTGTGAATTGAGTTTGTCTACAGATCATGAACCAACTTCCTTCAAAGAAGCCGCTTCTCATGATGAATGGAAAGAAGCGATGAAAAAGGAGTATGATGCTTTGATAAAAAATGGCACTTGGAAGCTGGTTGATCCGCCTTTGGGAACAAAACCAATTGGCTGTAAGTGGGTCTACAAGAACAAGTATAAAGTAGATGGCTCACTCGACAAGCACAAGGCCAGGCTTGTGGTAAAAGGTTTTGCACAAAAAGAAGGAATCGATTATGAAGAAACTTTTTCTCCCACAGCAAAATGGACCACCATTCGGACTCTCTTTTCCCTAGCAGCTCAGAATGGATGGAAATTCCATCAAATGGATGTAAAAACAGCTTTTTTGAATGGAGATCTAAAGGAGAAATTTTATATGTCCCAGCTAGAAGGATTTGTTGTAAAGGGTCAAGAACACAAAGTTTGCAAGCTTATAAAATCCTTGTATGGCCTCAAGCAAGCACCACGAGCCTGGTATGAGAAATTAACCGAGCATCTTCTGAAACTTGACTTCAAACATTTTGATCTTGATGATTCAACTTTGTTTGTTAATAAAGTTGGAAAAACAGTTGTATATCTTGTGGTGTATGTAGATGATCTTTTGATAATAGGGAACAATGAGAGCTATATTGCATCCATGAAGAAAGAATTGAAGAAAGGTTTTGAACTGACTGATTTGGGTCATGTTCATTACTATCTGGGAATTGAAGTAATTCAACATCCTAAATTTATATTTCTTTCTCAAAAGAAGTACATTATAGATCTCTTGAACAACTTTGGCATGGATGAATGTAATCCCTTAACCACTCCAATGGAACAAAACTTGAAGCTCACATCTATTGAAGGGAAGGAATTAGAGGATGCAACTAAGTATAGACAGCTTATAGGAAGTCTTATCTACTTGACCACCACCAGACCTGACATTTCATTTGTTGTTGGAATCCTCTCAAGGTTCATGCAAAAACCTTGTGAAGGACATTGGTCTGCTGCAAAAAGAGTGTTAAGGTACTTGAAGGGGACTCAAGACTTTGGACTCAAATACACACAGGTAGGCGACTTCAGCTTGATCGGATACTCTGATTCAGACTTTGATGGCGATAAAGAAACAGGGGTGTCTACTACAGGTTACACCATGAGTCTTGGATCAGGAGCTGTCTCATGGAGATCACGCAAACAGTCAGTTCCAACAGATTCCACGACCGAGGCAGAATATGTGGCAGCAGCTGAAGCAACAAAGGAAATTGTGTGGCTCCGGAAAATCCTGGAAGATTTGTAGATGAAACAAATGTATTCCACACCACTCATGATCGACAACACTTCCTGCAATAAAGTTGGCCAAGAACCCAAAGTTCCATGATCGAACAAAGCACATCAATACAAAATACCATCTAATTCGACATCATGTTCAGGCCAAAACCATCCATCTACATCATTGTTCCACAAATGAGAAAACTGCTGATATCTTTACCAAAGCACTTGGAAGAGAAAAGTTTGAAAAGTTCAGATCGATGCTTGGGCTCACCAACATCCCTTTGGATTAAAGGGGGGAATGTTGACACCTAATCCTATGGGTTGGGTGTGGATATTTAATATTGTATAATAAATAATATTAGGAAATAAGGAAGGCCAAGAGTCATTGGGAGATGAATCCCAATAGCCTCACCTCCATGTATAAATACATGTACATTCTTCATCTAATACACATTCTGATTTGCGGAGTTACCTCCTGGTTTGACACTTTTGATGCTAAAGCAAGAGGGTCATCATTTTTCAATTCAAGGTTGAACAGCTTAATCATTAATTGAACAATTTCAAGTTCTTAATGTGAGTCATAGAGTTATTTTAATTTGCTCAAGGCTTCATAGGCATTTGAAAACAATGTAATATGGCGACTCACCTCTTCATTTACAAAACCTGAAATCAAGGCATAGGCCTTGCAATTATTTTTTTCCCAAATGGCGTTATCTGAGGTGGGCTTTGCTTGTGGTTGGTCTCCTTCTCCTTCACAAATTCCTTTCCATAGCTCATTAAAAATGAGAGTGTGCTTTATTTTCTGAGACCATTCAGGATAGTTCTCCTTGCCAGAGAGAAAAAATCCCACAATAGATATGAGAGAATGCTTTCTTTTGAAAAAATCACTTTGATGCCACTGTAAAAAAATTACTCAATTCTGGTGCTAAGAGAAATTAAATTATGCTTTTCAAATTTTTTTATTTTTTTTGTAAAAAAAAAAATGGTAAAAAAAAATGCAGAGGGTTTATTTGGGGGAGGGATTATCTGAGGGAGGAAGAAGTGGGGGAGGGGTTAACTAAGGGAGGGCGGAAGTGGGGAAGGGAGTATGCAATGAGGCCAAACTGTAAGGAGTCTACGGCAAAGGGGGAGGCAGAGCTGTAAGGAGGCAGCGGCAGGGAGGGGGGAATGTAAGGGCTGACGAATGAGGAGGGAGAGACGTAGGAGAGCAGGAGTATGGGAGAGGAGGGGAGGGGAGGGGAGGGGAGGGGAGCGAGAGTAGGGGAGCATAGGGGAGGGTAGGGGGAGTATGGGAGTGGAGCCGGTGTGAGGATGGGGAGGTGAGCAGGAGTAGGGAGAGGGTAGCAGAGGGGAGGGTAGGGGAAGTAGGGGAGTGGATCCAGTGTGAGGACGAGGAGGTGAGCAGGAGTAGGGAGAGGGGAGTGGGAGTAGGGAGAGGCAGCATTAGGGAGGGAGACCAAGCTGCAAGGAGCGGCTGAGGCCGAGGAGTGAAGGGGTCGAGGCCGAGCTGCAAGGATTTGGCAGTGTGCGAGAGTTAGCTGTGTGAGGAGGCATGGGTGGGATTGGGGGAGGAGCCGATGTGAGAGAGGAAAAAATAATAATGTAGAAATCAGGCGTGAGCAGGAGCCGGCATGAGGGAGGCAACATGGTGCCAAGCGGAGGCCTGCACAAAATTCTTGCAAATAAATAAATAAATAAAATTGATATATGTTGTGGAAAGCAATGAGAGAGGGCAGCGAGCCTAGCTCTATTTTGAATTTTTTGTGTATTTGCATAATTTGATGAGGAAAAATGGGAAGCAGGCTATAAGACATAGAGTACATACAAGGAGCAGTTATGTCAGGTGTTGGAAGAGAGGCAGAGAGGCAAGTCTTCCAAGAGGGAGTTACAAGGGCAGGGATGCCAGAAATATAGCTAGCTCTGATACCATGTCAGGCCAGGAGGTAACTCCGCAAAATTGAATATGAATTAGATGGAGGGTTTGTATGTACTTATACATAGAGATGAGACTATTAGGATTCATTTCCCAATGTCTCTTGGCCTTCCATATTTCATATTTGACAATATTATACAATCTCAACCAATCCCTTAGGGTTAGGTGTCAACGGATCTAATAGAGGAGGAGAGTTTATATCAGATGATTTTTTCAATTTTTGTGAACAACATGGCATCAAAAGACAATTTTCCATTTCTAAAACTCCTCAACAAAATGGAGCAGCGGAAAGAATGAACATAACAGTTCAACAAATGGCACGTGCCATGCTTGATGAGTCAGGAACACCTCACACATTCTAGGGAGAAGCATTACATACAACCATGGATATACTTAACAAGGCTCATGTTCAAGTAAAGAGTGATAAAACTCCATATGAACTCTGGTATGATAAGCCTGCAACTGTTAAACACTTTAGAATCTTTGGAAGTAAATGTTTCCTAAAGAAAAATGATGATAAGCTTGGAAAGTTTGAATCGAGAGACGATGAAGGAATTCTCCTTGGATACTCTTCCAGAAGAAAAGGATGTAAATATTACAATAAAAGGCTCCAAAAATTTGTTGAAAGTATAGATGTTGTGATTTATGAAGCATCCATAGGAACCAAAAGGGAAGCACACGCAGATGATGAACCTCTCCCTACTCAAATCCAAGAAGTTGTAGGAAAAGAAGAAAGAGAAGCATCAGAAGAAGGAAGTGAAAATACAAGTATGTCGAAAAAGACTCCATCAAGGTATGTTCAAAAAAATCATCCTAAATATAAAATTCTAGAAGATAAGGAAGCAAGAATACAACCTAGAAGAACTTTTGTTGGAACATCTAGTCACTTAGCCTTACTATCCACAATTGAACCTCAAAATGTGAATCAAGCAAGCAAATATGAATGTTGGGTTAAGGTAATGCATGAAGAACTTGATTAGATAGAAAAGAACTATACATGAGAATTGGTCCAATACCTCATGATAAAAATGTAATTGGGAAAAAGTGGGTGTTTAAGAACAAACTAAATGAAAATGGATAAGTAATTTGAAACAAAGCAAGACTTATATGCAAAGGTTATGCTCAATAGGAAAGGATAGACTTTGAAGAGACATTTGTGCCTGTAGCTAGACTTGAATCCATAAGGATGTTTCTTTCTTTTCCTACTTTTCACTAAGGTATATCAAATGGATGTTGAATCTACATTTTTAAGTGGGGACCTAAAAGAAAAAGTTTGTGTTGAACAACCTTAAGGATTCATACTTGGCAATGATAAAAATCTTGTTTGCAAACTTAAGAAGCCATTATATGGGTTAAAACAAGCTCCTCGTGCATGGTATTATCGCCTTGACAAGTATCTTCAACGACAGGGATTCAAAAAGGAATCTGTAGATAAAAAATTATATATCAAATTTGATAAAGACAAACTTTTTATAATAGTAGTTTATGTAGATGACATCATATTTGGAAGTAATGTTGGATATATGAGTCAAGGATTTGATTCAATTATGCAGCAAGAATTTGAAATTTCTCTACTTGGTGACTTAACATACTTTCCTGGTATTCAAATTCAACAAACTAAAAATGGTATCATTCTTTCTCAAACCAAGTATCTCAAACAAATTATGAAGAAATATGGAATGGAAGACTACAAACTTGTATATACACCAATGGTAACAAGATGTATTCTCATCCAAAATAATGACTCTCCTACAGTTAATCAACCAGAATACAAATCTATGATTGACAACTTGGTTTATGTTACAAGTATAAGGTCGGGAATTATGCATGCATTTGGCGTAGTTGGACAATTTCAAGCAAATCCTGAGGAAACTCATGTCCAAGCAGTCAAGAGGATATTCAAGTATCTTCAAGGCACTCAAGATTTTTTTCTATGGTATACCAAAAATGTAGACTTTACACTTCATGCTTACACAAATGCAGACTGGGCAGGTAATACGACGATGACCATGAAAGTAATAGTGGAGGAGCATTCTATTTGGGACCTCTCTTAGTTTCTTGGTTCAGTAAGAAACAAAGTTCTATTACTTTATCAACTGCTGAAGAATAATGCATTGTCACTGCCTCTTGTTGTACTCGACTTCTATGGATGATCCAAACATTGCAAGACATTCAAGTCACATGTACTCAATCTGTACCTATTCTTTGTGACAACACTAGTGCCATAAGTATATCTAAAAATCCTATCATTCACTCCAAAATGAAGCACATTCCAATCAAATACTATTTTCTTAAAGAGAAAGTACTTGAACAAAAAGTCAAATTAGAGTGTGTTCCTTCAAAGGATCAAGTTAAAAATTTATTTACCAAGCCTCTTCCACGTGATTCCTTTGAATATCTGAGACATAATTAGGAATTATTCATGCCTATTCACTCTTCTAATTTTTCTAACAGGCATGTCATGTTCAGGGGGAGTTGTGGCTATAAACACCAGCATATTACTTTATGTACGTGGATTGTATGAAATACAATCATGTGTATATGTGACTTTTGAGCTAGATAGTCGCATATGCCTCTCAGTGATGAAAAAGGACTAGAACATGAATTAAGCAGAAATCATTTAAAAAGGACTAGAACATATTTAGGGGTAGCTTAATCATTTATGCTTTCATCAATTATTATTGGATTTCTGGTTTTGATATAGATTTGTTGCACAGGTTCAGGGGGAGCATCTTCTATGCTTCTAATATTTCATTGTTGGCATTATGGTTTCTTGAGCATGATGATGTTTATATATCATTGTTGATTTATGGTTGTTACTATTGTTACTACTTAAAATACACATGTTGTTATCATTATTTTTCAATGATGCATGGATTGCATGTGATGGAGTTATGGATGATGTCTTGCACTTGATTTGAAGATGTTAATGATGTTGCTGATCAATTTTATGATTTGTGATGCTAGTTGTGCATTTTTTATGCTGGTGGTTGATATTGTTGCTTGAGGATTGTGGCTCTTCCTATATGTGGAGATAGTGTGTTGACCTTGATGACATGAGAGCTTGATTGCACAATATTATGCTACAGTTGCTTGGTGATGCTTGGAAGCTTTGCATATTTGGCCACATGTTGATGATATTGGAGAGTTTGATGTTACACTAACTTATCTTACATTACTTCTTGATTATGAGGATGTTCATCCTGCTATCATTATGACATTTATGTTGTTGTTATCAAATGATTATGTTACAGATTCCTATATGGTGCATGGTGGTTGTTGATAACTATCATGGTCTTGCTACCTCATTATTGAGGTCCCTATTTTTGGTTATAGGTGTCATATATGTCTCTTGATGTAAAGGTAATGAAAAGCCCTATGTTGTAAATCATTGTAAAAATCAGTCATGTATGGGCTATTGGGATCAAGTCATGTTATTTATGTAATCCTATTATGTTGGGACATTGATATAAAATTTGGGTCAAATATGTAACTCCAATATGTTGGGTGTCAGATGTAAGCATGAGTCATTGGTGATAGGAAAGGTCGTATTTAGTTGAGTCATAAAGTCTTGTACTATATTTCATATCTTCAGAAAGTTCAACATATGCTCAGGGAGAGCATGGTCAGTATGCAGATTTCATGATTCATATTCAACATATCAGACCTACAGTGATCAACACTACAAGGGAATTACTTCATTCAGCCTAGATCAACCCTTTTCCCTTAATTTCATAGGGGGAGAGAAGCTTGGTGTTTGGAGAAAAGACTTGGCACTTCGGAGAGAAGGCCTGGTATTTTGGAGAGAAGGCTTGGTATTTGCAGGTGTGTTTGCAGGTGTTTGCAAGTAGTGTCCAAACACCAAAGTGGTTTTCATCAAATACAAAGGGGGATATTGTTGGCATTATGGCTAATGTTTTGTACTTGATGACAACCTACTTGATAAAGATGTACTTGATGTCAACATTTATGACTATGGAATTAATGCAGATTGGTATACATGCTACATATGATTTAGACAGAGTAATGACAGTTCAGTTATAGATGAATGACAAGAGTGAATTTTTGAGAAATTATATGCGGTTCATGTTAAGAAGGGTTGTGTACATACACAGGTCTTGTGAGTAAAAGTAGCATAGAGGAAATTAATCACTTGACGTCTATATTTAGGGGTATAGGTTATAAAGAAAAAGACATCAGAAAATCCCTAAAAAGAGTTGAGGGTTCGGTCCTATTTGAGAAGTGTCAGGGACCTCAGGAAAATCGTGGTAGGGTTTTTCTACCATACATCAAGGGTGTTACTGATAAAATCACCAGGGTTATGGGGAGGAAGGACATATTTACACAATTTTCAGCAACAGGAACAATAAGACAAAGAATGTGATTAGTTAAAGATAGTATAAGTCATGAACAACTTAAAGGAGTTTACAAGATTGATTATTCATACGGGAAAAGTTATATTGGTGATACCGGGCGTTCGTTACAGAGACGACTTAAAGAACACGAAGCCGATATTAAGAATGAGAGATCTCGCACCTCAGCCCTTGCAGAACACTCCTCGAAAACTAAGCATCATATGTGTCTAAAGGATGCCAAGATCATTGCTAGAGAGGAACACTATCGAAGAAGGAAAAATAGAGAGGCATTTGAGATTATAAAACATCCTCATAACCTCAATAGGGATGGAGGATGTGAAATCAGTGACAGTTGGCGGCCTCTCATACGAAAAATTTGTTCCTCCAGTTCGTCATCCTCCCAGGTATAGTATCTCAGGTATGTTTCTCTTCTGTTGAATTCTAGGGTTTAAGCGTTGTTAGTTTCAGCGATAATTCTTCTTTTTTCTTTAAATAATTAAATTATTTACTTTTAATAATTATCGTTATTATTTAATTTTTATTTACAATTAATTTATTAATTAATAATTATTATTAGTATCTAATGTTTTAAATATTAAATATAAAAAATCCTAATATAAGTCCTAATAAAATAAAGATAAAATTAAAATTAATTAATTAATTATAAAATAAAATAAAAATAATGTTAATATTTATTAGTAAATAATTATTTTATTTTTATTTGTATTAATTCCATTTTATTTTATTAATAATTAGTGAGTGAATAATCTTATTTTATTAATTATAATGATAATATATTAAATTATATTAAATTATTCTCAGTTACTAAGTTCTAGAATCCAAATTAATTAATATATTAAATAATAAGAATATATAATTTATTTTTAAAAAAACTTTTAAATTTATTATTATTAACAATTATAATTAATTAGTATTAATTAATCCTAATCAACTCAAATATAAAATTTAGGATATTAGTTAGTAATAATTCTAAATCAATTATTATAAGTACTAATATTAGTAATAATTAAATATTATTAATTATTAAATTATTATTTTTAATTAAATAAATTATTGTGCCTTGATAAAATAGTTTATAAAATTAAAATAGATTATTAAAATAAAAATTATTACTTAAAAAGTAAAAAAATAAATCAGAATAAAATATTAATTATTATTAATTCTTGTTGGCTCTTTCTATTTTCTCTTTTTCACTATTAATTCTAACCTAAATCCTTCTTTCAATCCTTCATTCAAAAACCTATCCTGAAGATGGATCCCCTTTGGGATTCGAAACGTCGATGAATGTTCTATAACACTGTGGATAATCTGGAAATCTCTTCAATAAAAGTAGTGTACATAATCCGAACCATGGAGATATGGATACCAGGGGTCATTAACATGGTATTGTCCCATAGTAATTGGAGCGGTAACATTTATTTGATCTCATCAATGAATACTAATGACATTACCAAGGGATTTACCTAAGGTATTGGTTAAGGCTAAAACTATACAAGGAGATGGAGATCAAGGTGTTAAATGTGCAATTGAATGAGTTATTCATATGTGATTTGATCTGAAACAGGTGTGCACCAGGGAGCAAGGAGATGGTTTAGATTTGATAGATCTGAAAGTGTAGTAAAAACTAATGAATGCACTTGCTTGATTTTTTAATGCTTGTAGCTAACAATGATAGATCTATGGTAGTATTGATGATATGATCTGAATATGTGACAGTGAATGTTGCGACATGTGAGTTGTGGTTACAATTAAGGTATGTTTCAGTGATTTAAGATTTGTATGTTGGTTTGCTTCTAAATAGTCACGTACATACAGGGATCTATTTCTGAGTAGCCGCGTATATATTTAGTAATTTATTTTTCAATATGTTGAGATTTGTATGCGGGTGCTCCAAATTATAAGTGTGTATATACGTTGTTATGATTTATAACAATCACTTATATATTATGAGGTAGATCTAGTCTACAATGTTGCTTAATGATAATTGTCAATGATGTTTGTTGTATTTGTTGTTGTCTATCAATGATGTCTCAATAAGCATGATATGTATTTGACAATGTTGTTTGGGTTGATTTAGTTGTGGATTGAAATGTCGATTAGTTATAATGTTGCAAAAGTGAGACTAGGTATGGTTCATGATCTGTGTATTTGATTCAATGGGTGGTTTAGTGTTACAGTGATTTAGTTAAATGATTTTGTGATCTGAGAACTGCATGTGGGTGTTATGCAGAGTAAGCGCGTATATACATTGGTTCTCTTATGAACAATATCGTATACATTCTAAAGTTCATCTGTTCTGGTTGGGTTATGTATTCAATATTTTGATGCTTCAGATATTTAGTTGATTTACAAAGATTCAGTGAATCATATTTGTACTTCAGCTTGGATATTTTTTTAGGTTTATTGTTGGTGTGGGTCTTGTGTGAAAACTTGATGAAAGGTGTCCTAAAAAATTTTTGATGATTGTTTGACAGGTGGATCTAGTCTAAAACATTTTGAAAAGTGGTCCACAAGGATCTGAGGGTTACAACTTTCAAAAAGGGGGTAGGAGCTCCCTTCTGGTAAAAGTCGGTAACAAGATCAGGGGGTTTTAGCTCCCTTCCAGTGGGTGTTGTAGAATGAGTGAAGGTTGTAGCCTCTTGCAGGTTGGTACCTGCGTGCTGGTAAGACTCTGCACCAATACAAACATGTAATGAAGATTGTATTTATACAATAAGAAAGAAGACAAAGACAGTGGAAACGATTATTTTCTCCCACATTCGGCTTCCACCTAAAATCTCAGCATTCTATTTTTGTTCCTTATGTGATGTGATTTATCTTTTCTTTATTGCATTCTAGATGATGAATGAATTAATAATGCATTTGTTAAGTTAACTCTCTAATGAAAGATATGTCAAATTAAGTTAACTGCATATACGTTGTTTACATTCACAAGATTCATGTACATACGTTGGTTGCATGAAGAAAAATAGCGTACATAATTCAGAATATGCAATGAAAACTTAAAAATACTAATTCACCCCCCCCCCCCTCTCAATATTTTTCTTAACACTTTCCTCGAGCTCAACATAACTAAGTATCCCACTCATAACAAACCTACAATATTACTCATGAAAATATCTTGATTACTTGAGAGAGTATCTCTCTTAATGTCTTGTGCCCCTACACATCTATATGCTCTTGCATGGTTCTCTCGAACCTCTCGACCCTCTCGGTCCTACTTACCACTATTGGACTTATCAACCCTACACGCCCCTCTCGGCCCTCCAAGGTCGGAGGCCTACTTGGCCTTCTCCTCCACAATATGATTTCTTGCCAACCACCTTTCACAAGACCTCTCAATCCTCAATGGATATGAGGCCTACTCAGCCTTCTCCTCCACAAGATGCTCTCTTATCGACCACCACGGGCCCTGTCGACCCTCCAAGGTTTGAGGCCTACTCATCCTTCCCCTTCATAAGATTCTCCCTTTTTGTAGGTTTTAACCCTATACATAAAATACCTGCAAACATATTCTTAAAACAAAAAATATATACAATGATGAGAACATAAAATATACATAGAGATTTTCTCCTGGAACCCAAACCGGGAAAACTAGATTTATTTTTCATTATATTCTTTTCAATGTTACAATACATTATATAAATGTCGAAGCATTCATAACCCCCAATCCATTAACTCTAGAATAGAACATAACATTAGTTCCCTTGACTAGATCTACAAAATACCATGGAAAAAAACCATCATGCCCAAAACCATGCGTGAAAAGCATGCGCAAAACCACGGGTAGGTTTTCCCACCATCCTTGGGTCTGCATATATATATATATATATATATATATATATATATATATATATATATATATATATATGCCCCGAACCCTATGCAGGGGAGCGGTAGCTACCACCCCCTGCGACCCCCACCGCCCTCGTTGCGCTCGACGCAACGTAACAACACCTAAAGCTAGTCATGGAAATAATATAACACATACCAAACACTTTCCAACCACCTTCCACAGGATCTCTTGACCCTCCAACGGTTTAAGAGCTACTCAACATTCTCCTCCACGAGATGCTCCCTTGCCAACAACCTTCCACAAGCCCTCTCAAACCTCAAGGAGTTTGAGGCCTGCTCAATCTCCTCCTCCATAAGATGCTCACCTTCTAACCACTTTCCACAACCCCGCTCATCCCTCAAGGGGTTTGAGACCTACTCAAACTTCTCCTCCACGAGATGCTCTCTTTCCAACGACTTTCCATAAGCCCTCAAGGGGTCTAAGGTCTACTTGGCCTTCTCCTCCACGAGATGCTTCCTTGCCGACCACCTTCCATAGGCCCTCTCAACCCTCCACACATCTGAGGCCTACGACAAGATGAATCACTCACCCTTGTACTTATACTTTTCGAAAGGGTGCAATATCATGGGTCATCGTAATACCATAGGTCTATGGGTGTAAGGCCCCATCACTTAGCCCACTTTCCCCACACATGAGAATACTCCCAATTCTACCCAAGACATTAATAGTTATGCAAGTCAAACTAACACAAAATGTTATGTATAAACAACGATTATACTATTTTAAAAAATTTCCTGGACCAGACATGCTTTGGCTAACAAATGGAAACAATGTAAATGACCTTGTATGTATAAAAAAATGGGATTTGTGCAAGAAATAAGGGTTTCCATGACTCCTATGTACAATTTCAAGTGTGAAGGAGATTTCATATGTTATATTTGTGTTTGTTTATTCCTAAAGCATAGTAATTCACGATGTTCAACTCGTTATATTTCATGGAGAAGATATTTTTAGTGAAACCTATCTTGAACTTTTCATGAAGGCCACAAAATTTGCATGCTAGAGACTTGTGTATGCCATAGTTTCTAATGACTCCCAAAACAAAATGGCCTCAAGTTAAAACCTCGTGGTAGGGGTTGAGGATGGAAGACACTTTGGGAGAATTAAAATGATCCCAAGGTGATTCCAAACTCGATTGAGCCTAGGCTCAGTTGATTTGGGATCTTTCCTTCAACTATGTTAAAAATTGCTTGAAGAGCATGAAAATACTATAAATGCAACATCCATGAAGAAGCAACACAAAATTAAGACATTGCAGATAATGCACCAAGATTTTTTAACAAAATTCACTCACAATGTGTTAGCTATGTCTCCAGGCCCAACTTTAAAGTGGAGAGGCCTCTATATTATCTTAGCAAAATAAATGGAAGTACATGGAAAAAACATGGAAATACCTCACTTCTGGTAGTGACTTGAAATTCTACTACTCAGATCCTAAATCTAGCCGCACCAATGGATTCCTTGCAAAATTTCATGAAAAATGAGTATAAACTTGACCAGGTTTTGTAACTTTCACCTTTGGGACCCTTAGGGAATCTTCAAGATGCCATAAAAGTTAGAATATTCCCTAGAATATACCTTAGAAACCTACCTCAAAAATCATGTCCAACTGACACAATTCCATTATGCAGAGTTCCACTCTCCCCTCCGTGGCCCAACGTTCATCTCCCTCCATGTTGGTCGAATGTGGTTGAAATATATTTTTTTGGGAAGAGAAACCAATGGCCATGCGGTGGCATTGGTTGGAATTTTTAATATAGGGCGTTGGTTGGGTGAAGGTCTCGGGGTTAAGCCCGCGGGCCTCCCCCATTTGCATTCATTCTGTCGTTTAATTTAAATGGGTCGTCGTATGGTTATAACCATATATGGGATTATATATATTAACGTATATATGTTTTACCCGCCACGTAAATCAAACCATTCGAACCTTGAACAACCTATCCTTGTATTCAAGCCTACTATGTGGGTTGATTGGGCCCTTGTGGGATGCCAGCTAGGTGCCATGTGGCCCCATTTGATCGGGTCATGTGGTGGCTTCACATTGGCCCATATGTGCCCAATCACCCTTGCCATATCATACACCCAACAGGACGCCATGTAATGCCACATGGAGCATTTGGTAAGTGACATGTGTCACCTCTTGAAGGTGCCACGTGGCACCTCCCGGGTATGCCACATGGCATTATCAGTGCTTATTTGCTTTTTTATACAAAACTTCAGATGAGCAAAACTTTGTCATACGAACTTGCATTGAGGTTCCGTTCATGTCGTTGGAATCGTCTCAACAAGATCTATGAATTGGTATCGATTTTTCTGAGATTTAAGGAATTCAAATTTTAAGCCTTTTTGGATCCTCCCAGATCATCAATATAGTCATAAAAACAACACAAAAATGTTATGTTTTTATAATTAAATCCACAAATTTTTATAAAGATTATATATATATATATATATATATATATATATATATATATATATATATATATATATATATATATATATGTTTGCTAAGTTGTGTGAGTCTTAAATGCTTGCAAGCTTAACCTTTGGCTTGAGAAACCACGACCCATGGCCATCTAAGTCGTCAAAATCACCTGGGGATCGCACCCAGCCTAGGCCACACCAACCCTTAACATGCTAGATTTTTGCCCACGTGGTTTCAAACCGATGACCTTCACATCACAAAGTGCCTTAATAGTACACCCCATCACCGTCTATTCTACGCCCAATGGGCTAAATTAAAATTATTTTTTAATTCAATATTAAAATATGAATAATAGATTCTATTTACAACAATAATATACATTGTTTTAATATAAATAACTAAGGTTGACTTTAAGCTTAATTCAACAAAAAAATTATTAATTAATAAAACATTAAATGTCTTAATTAGGGGGTGGCAGGAGGGGGAGGGGTATTCTATGGCCCTGAGGAGGAAAAAGTGTTCAGGTACTCATGGGGTCTTAGTTATATGACAAATAATCAAATAGAGATATATGGTCTCTACCAAGGATTTTTGTTAGCCAAAGAACATTAGGTGGACATTTTTATGGTTATGAGAGATTCTCTCCCAATCCTACATCATCTAATCCAAAACACATTTCCATGTCTTACGAGACTTCAACAAAGAAGTAGACAAACATGCTAACAAGGGGTGTAAATTGGAGATAGGTGAATTAAAGATTAATGCCCAAACGAGGTTTGCTATAATTCCCCAATGGTGTATAACGTCTATTAAAAAAATCCCTAGTAACATTATGTGTTGTAAATTTTGAGTTTTGTTGAGCGGTTTTCTAAGGTATTCACTTACAAAAACTCTCTTTTTGTTACTCATATATATTAGCCGCGAGAAAATCATGTATTCATATTGGAAAAGAGAAAACAATTGAATTTTTTTGATGAATTAGCTATGTAATACTGATGTATTTGTTATGAATCATATGAGGAATTATATAACACAAATACTCTTTCCATTTTTTTAAATGTTTTAATTAAATTTAATCTATATATATAATTAAAAATATAAGATTAATTTTTTTAACTATAAATAAATTAGACTTCACAATATGCCCATTTATTAAAAATTAAAAATTATAAATAAATATTTTTATTATATTTTTCAAAAAAATTAATTAAATAGTTATTTTTATTTATTTTTCAGAAAGTTAAATTAAATTTTATTTTAAAACTACCAACTATAAAATAAAATACGTTTTATTAATAATACAAATTTAATTAAATACACATTAAATATAAAGTATTTAATTTAATTAAATATAAAGTATTCAATTTAATTAAATACAAATTATGCAACAAAACCATTTCCATAAATAGAAATATATGTATAATTCATGTTACAAAATTAAATATAATTTATAAAAAAAACCACTTGCATAAATAAAAATATTATATATACATTAATTTGGTTATAAAGTTACTTTTATTTTGTTAATAGTATTTTAGATTTACTGAGTGGATTCTTAAGCATAGGTTATTAGTTCAAATTCCCCATCAATATTAATATAAACTCTTCTAAAATGTTAATTTTATTTTAAAATTATAATTATTTAATAATAAAATGTCTTATGTTTATCAATTTACTAAAGTAAATAATTTTATTTATTTATTTTATATTAACACGAACTTGCCAAGTGAGCTACACCCTAGAAGCAAGTGCTTTCATAACATTACTTGACATTGCTTTATATTGATAAATCTTTAATATTGTTCTTTTAACTTCTTCTTTACTGGAACATGATAAGCAAACACTTTTTTTTTCTTTTAATTGGAATAATTTGAATTTAACAATACCTTAATTACTATTTTAATTTTATTTTTTGTAAATCAATAGTGTTTATTATATATCAAAAGGCATTACAAAGATATAATGTCTTACCGCCTTGGTCTGCTGTTAGGGAAACTAGACCAATGGCAAAAAATAGAGCTTTAGTCCAAAACTTAACACAAAAACAACACTTGTTGTATCAGTCTTTGGTAAGTTTGCTAGCTTCAACAATGCTAATGATATAAACAAAACCATGCTTAACATAAACATCCAAGTATATATAATACTAGCAAGAGAATTCGTATTAGCATTGAGGTAGCATTCGTATTACCGATCAAATAACTGAACTGGTACCTACTTTTTTGAGGTAGCAAAAAAAGCACGTGATTTTGAAAAGTGGTGATGCAGAATCACCCCCTTTTTTTTGGCATATTTTTAACACTTTAATTTTTTTTTTTTTTTATGAAGTATGAACATTTGTTTTAAAATGTTAGTGATTTCATGCTAATTTTGAAAAGTGTTGATGCATCCTCAACCATTTTTTTTAGAGTGGTGAATTTCATGCTAATTTTGAAAATTGTTGATGCAGCATCAACCATTTTTCTTTTAGAGTGGTAATTTTCATGTTGGTAATAAGAAAATCATGACAAAAAAAAACTCAAATATAAAAAAAAATATATATATATATATATATATATATATAATAGAAAAACCAATAAAAATATAAGAAAAAAACAAAATTAACTTGTAAAAATAAAAAATTTAAAGAAAAATAAATAAATAAAACAAAAAAAGGAAAAAATTCAAAAAAACACATAATTTAAAGAAAAAAAACAAAACAAAAATTGAACCCAAAAAACATCAAAAATAAATTAAAATAGAAATTTTAAAAATAATTAAAATACAAAAATAAAAAAAATAATTTCAAATAAAAAATAATAAGAAAATAAAAGTAAAAAAATTTAAAATAATAATATATTAAATTAAAAAAAAAAAAATAAACAAAAATCTAATTGTTTTTAAAACTTAAACCATTTTAAAATTTTTAAATGAAAAAAAATAAAAATAAAAATAAAAAATAAAAAATAATAATAATAATAAATTAAAAAATTAGAATAAAATATTAAATTAAATTAAAAAAACAAATATGAAATATAATAAATAATAAAAAAATTAAAATAATTATTAAAATTTCATAAATAAAAAAGATCGAATAAAAAAAAATATTTAATTGCGCCGCCGAGGTGGCTGCGGGAGGTCAATTCTTGAAATCGACTTGGGGAGTTCGATTCCGAGAATCGACCTGGGGAGGTCGATTCCAGGAATTGACATGGGGAGGTCGATTCCAGGAATCGACCTAGGGAGGGTGATTCCGCCCAGATGGTGGCGGGGGCCGGCCATTGGGCGGGCAGGGTGGTTGCAAGCAGCCCCCCGCCTGCTCAGCGGCCAGCCCCGTCGCCACCTAGGCGGCACAATTAAATAATTTGTTTTTAATTTGGTTTTTTTTTTTAATTAAATTTTGATATTTTTTTGTTTTTGTCTATAATATTATTTTTTAATTTTCATGGTTATTTATTATATTTCATATTTGTTTTTTTAATTTAATTTAATATTTTATCTTATTTATTTTTTATTAAATTTAATATTACTTTTTTTAAAATTGAATAAATTTTGTTAATTTTTTTAAATTTATTTAAATTTAATATTTTTTTTAATTACACCAAATTTAATATTTTTATTTAAATTAAATTTTTATATTTTCAATTATTATATTTTTTTAATTAATTATATTTTTAAATTATATATATATATATATATATATATATATATATATATATATATATATATATATATTTCATTGAATATTTTTTATTTATTTATTTTTTTCCATTTTCCATTTTTAATTAATTTTTAAATATTTTTAAATATTCATTTTAGAAGTGTTTTGTTTTTTTTGGTTTCTTTTTTTTTAAAGATATATATCTATATATATATACATATACATATAATTTATTTATTTTTTAATAATTTTAATTTAATATTTTATTTTATTTTATTTTTTCATTTTTAATTTTTAATTTATTAAAATTTAATATATATTTATTAAATTTAATTTTTATTTTTTAAATTTAATTTGTATATTTTAATTTTATTATATTTTTTAAAATTTATTTGTTTTTTTTTTTTTTTCATTTAATATTTTTATTTTGTTTTTTTTAACTTTTGGTATGTTTTTAAATTTTAATTTTTAAAATGTTTTTTATTAATTTTTAATTTAAAAAAAAATTAATAAAAAAAAGTAATGAAATTTATTTTTTTTCAATTATTTAATTTATTTATTTATTAAATTTATTTATTTATGAACCACATTGGTTGGTTCGAAATGCGTCGATTTTGTTCTTGATAATGTGATTATTACCGAAAGATTTCTTCATAATTTATTGATGGATCACAGAAGCCAAAAATCTATTAATTTATTTATTATTAAAAATAATAATAATAATAATCAACATTTTTTTTTTTTTTTCGGGTTGTTTTTAAATGGTTTTTTGATATTTTTTTGGTTAGAGTTCCCGTTTTGAGGAAATAGTTCCCATTTATCGGTAACTATGTTAAAAGAATAATTCCAAAAAAGCCAATGATTAAATTAGAAGTTGACAAATTACCACAAAACAAAAAATTAGAAACCATGATTAAACTTGAAAGTGAACAAGATATTTAATAAGGCACACAAGCAACTAAAACTAAACCCTAGCAACCTTAAAAAAAAACTTACACACATTTACTTAACATATATTATTTTAACTAATAAAAAAATGCACATATTTACTTAATGTATCTTATTTTAATTTATTTATATATATATATTATTTTTCAAAAATCATAAAAGTTTTAATAAAGCAATAAAAATATACACATTTCTAAAAGATTCTATAATTTACACATTAAAGTGGAATTAAATTATAATTTTATTTATTTATTTATATTAAATTAAATTATTTTATTTAAAAAATACATTAATGTATAGTTGAAATAACCTGTAACTTTATTTTAAAAAACATATTAATTTGAAGTTGAACTAAATTGAAATTTATTTTTATTTTTAAAAAGAATCATTGACTTTTGGATTCCAAATAGATAACACGATTCAATGGTGATAACCTGTAACTTAATTAGAAAAAACATATTAATTTGAAGTTGAACTAAATTGTAATTTATTTTTATTTTTAAAAAGAAATCATTGACTTTTGGATTCCAAATAGATAACACGATTCGATGGTGATATGGTGTGATGTACATTTTTAAATAGAATTCATGAAAACAAAATTCAGTAGTGAGGTGGTGTAACGAATATTTTTAGTAGTGAGGTGGTGTAACGAATATTTTTAGTAGTGAGGTGGTGTAACGTATAATTATAATTATAATTATAATTATAATTATAATTATAATTATAATTATAATTGTAGTTTTAATTTTAATTTTAATTTTAATTTTAATTTATTTTATTTTATTTTTTTGGGTAAAATAGATTAATTCTATTAAGAAATTATATGGTATAGGACGAAGATTACAATCAAGCGAAGCATGAAGTTGGGATCTGGAAATGATAAAATATCAATTTCGGTCCTAGAAGTGAACTGGAAATAAACAAAAAGGATCTAGATGAGAAACACAGAAACAGGAGGAGATGATCACTAGAGTCTACTCGGAGTGGGTTGAGTCCTCAATATGACTTTTTTTCCCTTTTTTCTTGTTAACTTTGACCCATCCTTCATGGGATGGACAGGCCAGCACCACCACTTGAAGACTGTTGTTGACTGTAGGACTAGTCTCCTTATCCGAATCACATGAGGATGTTTCATGAGTGTGTTTCTGTGTGTTCGCTGAAACAGTAGGTGCCTCAGGGCCTGCCGAGGGAAAATCCTTTGGTTGTCTTGTATCCTCCACTTTTGCTTCGGACTACTCATTTGAGCTGGAGGACTCAATGTCATCCCTGGGAAGCGGATCGCATGGCTTCTAGCTTTTAGATTTAGATTTGGGATGCCTTTCTTATTTTGGGCGAGGAAGATGGTGCATGTGTTCTGAAGGTGCCCAGTTTGACGACAATGTCGACATCGGAAGGCAGTCTTCTCATAGTCTAGGGTTTGAGTCCACAATAGATCACCAACTTTGAGGTTGAGGACATCGGGCAGACCTTTGCTAATATCTATTTCAACACACATTCTGTCGTAGGTGTATGTACCCTTCTCCCCCATAGACGTTTATAGGAATCTGCCTAGGGTGTTTCCTATTCCCTGAAAAACAGAGTAGTGCCATAAGTGCGCTGGAAGGTTTGGAAGCCTCACCCATGTAGGGAGTTTAGTGATGACTGCCGTAGAGGGATTGAACTCTGGAAACTAGGGGGTGAGGAATAGCCCTGCTTTTCCCCAAAACCATAGACCCCCATTTCGGGCCTTTTGATAGTATTCTTCGAAGGCGAATACCACTATGAAGAAGCCCTTTGAGCAAAAGAGAACCTTGCAGTTGTTAGTCCATGTTGAGTGAATCCATTGGTAGAGATCTACTGTGCAGGGCCACAGACCATTGAAGCAGCATATAATCGTTGATTCTGAAAATTGTTGAAGTTGATCTTCAATAGTGGGAAATTTCTATAGAGGGGGTTTCCTCCAGTTTGTCAACTAAAAAAGGCTTGGGAGCCTCAGAGGGTTGCCCCAGCTTTCTTGGAGGGCTAAGCATGGACCGCATCCTTGTAGGAGAAAGCTGGGGCAGAAGATGGTTGCCCACCTGCTCCCCCTCGTAGCCTTTGGGTTAAAACCACAGTGGAATCTCTTTCTATGTTGTAAAATGAGAGTGGTAGATGGGCTTCGAGTTGTTTACCTTTATGAAGAAGTCGCTGAAAGGTTGGAAGAATGCTTAGCCTGAGTTCAATGGCATGCAAGGGATGTAGCACCAGATCTGTTGAGTGAACCCAAAGAAGCCGGGTTTTGCTAGATCCGAGAGAGATTTGGATCTGGAAAGAAGGGGAAGGAGGATTCAGGGTTTCCTGCTTGCCTGAACGCGTCTGAGAGGCCAAAGAGATGGGCTCTGTTGGTGCGCAGCTGCACAAGGCAACCTTGTGGCTGATATCATATCCCCTTGAGAAGTGGCAGTCCTAGCACAAGGGCAAAGGTTTTGCGCGGAGGATCGAAGAACCGGAGCACTCTGGGCTTCTCTTACTGGTTAACAATGGTTGAAGCGTCTTCTTAGCTGCAGAGGCTGCGCATGTCAGGATTCGGCCTTCAGAGGCTGCGCATGCCTGCGGGGGAGGGAGGGAGGTCGTCTTATTGGCTGCGCAGTGAGCTATGTAGGCAAAGGCCCCCGAGCCACGCTTCTAAGCGCATGGAGTTCTTTTACCACGACGCATGCGATCGGGATGAGTATTCTTTGAAGGCCGTATTGATTTCTGACCTCACAGAGCCTCCAGACCTGACTAGAGCAGAGTGGTGGCGGCAGGGGGAGGAGAAACGATGCCTGAGGTGCATTTGACTGGGTTGAATCTTTCATTTTTTCCCATACCAGTCTCATGGCTGCGGTCATAACCTGTTCTGCAGCCAGGCGAGAGAGAAGATTTGGGCACGCCTGGTAGCAGACCTCCGTGAGCCGCATGGTGGAGCAAGGATGTGTCAACGACTACAGTGAGGAAAAACAAGCGCGCTTGAACCCTAACCATCTTTTTTCGATTTCGATCGTTCCCACTTGCTTTCCTAATTTAGATTATGTTTAGGTTGGATTAGGTTTATTTTTAATTTAAATTAGTTATATTATGTTTAGATTGTATTTTTTTTGTATTTTATATTTAAAAGAATTGGCAATTAGGTACGTATTTTTTCATAAATACATAATACTTTATTTACACGGTTATTGCTATTTTGACAAATAGGAAATTTTTAATATTAAATAAAAAAATTATTTATTTAATAACAATAAAATATAATGTTGAGAATTTCTGGAGAATTGTGTAGATTGCTTCGTGAGTCAGACTTTTCGAGTGAACACTTCAATATAAAATTAAATAGAAACTAAACCTCATACATATAGTGTACATTTCATGAGGTTTGAGAATGTCCTAAAATTGTTTAAGAGCTTGTTTTTCTGGATATAAAAAAATAGGTGAACGACCCAAAATCTAAACATATGTGACAAGAGTGAAAATCTATCCTCTTAAGGACCACTAGTTGATAATTCCAAATGACATTATTTTCTTTAAATTAGTGATAGTTAACGCACATCATAAAATTACAGCTAATAATTATCTCACTACTAATTTAACAACTAAATTATAATGAATTTCTATAATCTAATAAATAATATACATCTCATACATACACACATTTTAATTTTAATGGGTTTCTATAGAATGAGACAAAACAACAAATGTATGCAAAAATGGAATATTTACCTTAATGCATGTCTCACAAATAGCAAGGAGTTAAAAATTTTGTATTGGAGAGGTTCGGTAAGGGTATATGGAGAAAAAACTTGGGTAGAAAGAAGAAGTATTATGTTTAGGAATTCAACCCCACTTGTGATCTCCAACAAAAAGAATACATTGGAGCTAACATTCCGTGGAGAGCAAAGGTTCTTATTGCTCAATTAAGAACTTAACTCACATCAACTTTGGTGTGAAACGAGACGGTGGAAAAGACTTAAAAAAGCTTGGGAAGAAAGGGTATGTACTTTTTGCACTTCTGGGACAGTGGAATCATAAAAACATTTCATTTCAGAATGTGACACTTTCAGAGACATGAGAGATAGTTACGGCAATATATTAGCATCAATTCCGTGGGATTGTCTTTTCAGTGAGGGAACTGTTAGAGAATTGTTAGCTCATCATCAATTGAATAAGAAAAAAATTAAATTATAGAAAACAAAAAACAAAAAAAAACTAGTAGTCTCATAGACTAATTTTAGTTTTGTGGGAATTAAAATATAGTCATTCATCTTATAATAAATAATAAACTATTTTTAGTATTGTAGAAATTAATATATTCATTCATCCTATAATAAAAAAGGCTACAAGTAGCGACTACCTGCCGCTTAGTGTACATATAGCAATGTTGCAATGTGATGTTGGAAAATGTCTATGGATAGCTATTATGGCTATTACATTTTGCTTAATGTAATTATAGAGATGTTACAATTTGAGTTTGAGGATGTTTATGAAGATTTGTTTTGTAATAAAGTATAGTTAAATTAAATTAGAAATAATTGTTGCAATTTGTGTTTGAGCATGTCTATGAGGATTTGCTAAATGTTGCCATTTCAATTAAAGGATGTCTATGAGGATTGTCTTTGTAATAATTTTTTCGCTTAGTTTAGTTTAAATATAGCTAAATTAAAGTAAAAAACAAGAATTTATGTGCTATATAGTAGTAGTTTAAATCTATCTAAATTATAGTGAAACAACTTTTGTGTTGATGATGGTAACCAATTGGATCTGCTACATATGCTTAGGTTGTTTTTGGCATCAATATAAGTATGACAGAGTAGCTACTACCTGTTGCTTAATGCAAATATAGGAACGTTGCAATTTGAATTTCAACATTTGCTTTCTAATAAAGTTGCTGCTTAGTTTAGTTTAAAGTGTCAATGTTTACAATCTAATTAATTTAGGTTTTTTAGTAAATGGTAAATTGAGATATTTTGCTTGTGAGTCTAGGTAATCAGATATATACTTAGGTACAATTGAGGAATTGGAAACAAGTGCGTAGTGTAGAAATTATCTGGAAAAGCTGGTTGACACAGTTGAACAATGAGCTAGGAACATTGTCGAAGAAGTTTATAATGTGTAAATTATCTAGAAAATTTCTTAATTTAGTTTAAATATAATTAAATCAAAGTAAAACTTAGAAATTTATGTGCTATATAGTAGTAGTTTAAATCTATCTAAATTATAATAAAACAACTTTTGTGTTGATGATGGTAACCAATTGATAATTACTAGGACAACCCATGAGCATATGAATTTGTTGTGTAGATTAGATTTGTTACATATGCCTAGCTTATTTTTGGCATCAATATGAGCATGACAGAGTAACTACTGCCTATTGCCTATCAAAGATTGCTTTTTATAAATTAGTACTAATAATATTTTTATTTCTAACTTTGTACTAATAATATTTTTAGTACTAAAATAAAAGGTGGAAGCTTGGACATAGACAAAGGCAGCTTTCAATGAAGTCACTAGAGGGCAGCTTATAGATCGGACCAGAGGTCATTTATATTTATAACATTTATATATATAATGTCAGATTGTGAACTCAGGCTCTATTCATTGAACATATATGTATCAAATCTGAAAACATTTGTAAACATCAAATGAAAAAGCTATATTTCTTAAATATACATATATTAAGTCTTTTGCAGACATACTGCACTTTGACTGTTTCTAACAGTCAAAGATGAATCCCTACAACTACAACCGCAATAACACAATCCAACCCTTTACAAAATGTTCTCTGGGGTTCTTTATAGGAAAAATGGATAGCAGGGGTAGGTGATACTCATTAAATCGATTCATTAAGACAGAGTGGGGGTTGGTACTTATGCCTACTCTGCTTGGTAGCAATGCGTTGTACTTGGTGATCTGGTTCGAGGTGTTTGTCAGGTCGATAGCGACCTAAGATGTTTCTTTGGAGTGCTTTCTGACTGTGAGGGACTCTGTTTTGTCTTTTGAAAGCTTTCTATCGGTGTAATGGCCTTTGAGGACTGGGGGAGGTGTAGAAACTTCTGCTGAGGGCATACTGTTCTGACAAAATGTACTGCTGATGCTGAGAGCAGATATGGCTTGATTCATTTGCTCTTTATCTTCAAAGTGCGTCTTCACTAAGCTATTGCTGTAATGGGCTTCTCTGTGTTTCTATAACAGATTTCTTTTCTAGATTCTAACACAGAACTTGTAAAATTGTCAAGCCAGCATTAGACTGTCTCGCTTGGTGCGGACCGTGGCATAAAGACAAAACTACTCACGGACTGAAAACTTTGTAGAAATTGAAAATACATGAATAAATGCTCAGAGACTGGGCTTTATTGATTTTTGCCTACCTACCCTAGGCTAACTGGAATGTTAATAAGTATAGCTTACAAACATTGTGTTCCAATGCAACCATTCCATCAAGTGATCCCATGACTGGTCTTTCTTGCTCAATTCCCTGAGCAGGCTGGTTAGGCAGGGCTGCTCCCACTCTTTCTATTCTTCAATAGCAGCTTCGAAAATTCTTCTTTCTCTTTGCAACATGCTGCTCAACAACACCTTTGATCCTTCTTCAAATGTTTGCAGGAAATGAACATAAGGATCATGATAAGATAGTTGGTTATGAATATTTGACAGGCAAGCTTCAATCAGGATTTCTCCTTTTTACAAAGTGAAGACTCAGTGAATCTTCATCTATCACCAGGCTTTGATAACTTTCTTCATCAGTATGATAGATAGGTCGGCTATCATCAAATTCGACAGATGAATGAACGAGGGTGTCTGATCTGTGGAAGATTTCAGAGGTGGACTGCATGATCAGGGTGCCACTCTTCTAGTGGAATCTGAGAAGAATTATCAGCTAGAGGAGTAGCCTCCATACGTGTTGGTTCTTGTTCTGCATCAGACTCTGCATCTTCTATGTGGTCACTTGTTCCCTCAATACAACACTCCCTGTTAGCTTTCGCTATCAGGCTGTGATTTTTTTTAGTCAGCATAGTGCAAGACAGGGGTGAGCCATTAGGCATCTCCCGATTACCTTCCTCCTCATCTTCCACAGATTCTTGAGCATCATACATGTGTTGCTCGTTATCTGTGTCTGGAGTTTGCTCTTGCTCTCGAAAATGCATGGGTTGTTCTAAGTAATGATCATTTGCATTCAGATTAGCCATATACATCTCCAGCACTTTACCAAAGATGTGTGCTATTCCATTTAATTGATCACACAAAGTATCTAGATTTGTATCTCTATCAATGTCTGGATCCATGTTTTTGCAAAGAAGCTCACTGCGTCTTCTGAAACAGTTCAGAGACCTGCTTGGACATACTCAAAGGCAGTTTTCAATGAAGTCACTAGGGGGCAGCTTATATATCGGACCAGAGGTCATTTAACTCGAGATATGCTTTAGCATGCTTCAAGAGAAAAACAGAGGCACGATTTGACACAAAACTAGGATCTATAGATCGGAGAAGGAGCTTTAACCTTCTGTGCTTTGACACCAGCAAGAAACATCCAAGTAGCAAGCTCGGAGTTCACAGATCAGTTAGCAGGAAATAACATCTGCTATGGTGGTTAAACCACATGAGTTTACCTATGTTATATTTCTGATGCATACCAGAAGACCAATGAACAGCATGGAAAATGTAAATAACAATGGGATAAGAATAACATCACCCGTAGTAATAGACGAGGAATCTGTGAAATTGCTTGATTAATTGATGCAAAACCAGTCACATATACTAAGCTCAAATAGTTGATTACAGTCTCAAATTTCTCCTCCCAACGTACTACTTTACAAACTACTTTGCTACACTCTGCCAAAACTGTTTCTAATAGTCAAAGATGAATGCCTACAACTACAATCGCAATAACACAATTAAACGATTTACAAAATGTTCACTGGGGTTCTTTATAGGAAAAATGGATAGCAGGAGTAGGTGATAGACATTAAATCGATTCATTAAGACAGAGTGGGGGATGGTGCTTATGCCCACTCTGCTTAATAGCATTGTGCTGTACTTGGTGGTCTGGTTCGAGGTCTCTGTCAGGTCGATAGCGACCTAAGATGTTTCTTTGGAGTCCTTTTTTACTGTAAGGCACTCTGTTTTTTCTTTTGAAGCAAGTAAGGTGACTGAAGGTCTTCTGGGTTTCCATACTTCCATTAGGGCGTACTGCTCTGAAAAAATGTACTGCTGATGCTGAGAGCAGATATGGCTTGATTGATTTGCTCTTTATGTTCAAATTGCGTCTTTTCCTTTGATCACAGAATTAGGTCTCAAATATTGAATTAACAGGCCTTAATCTTCTTAATCTGTCTCTACTATTTCACTGAGCTACTGCTGTAATGGCCTTCTCTGTGTTTGGAATAGCGGTGACTGCGATTATGGCAAATAGACTGAATTCATCACTCTGTGTACCCTGGACAATAAAACAAACCAACTATCAAAAAATTCATAGGGGGCTAACAAAATATTTATAATTTTTTTAATTTTCAATTTAATTTAAAAAATATTGTGTTGTATTGTGTGTACAAGTACAGTGTCTTGTTGATGATGGGGGCTCTGATGCCTTCATTTCAATCGGAAGTAATTCATATAATCGACAGCCTTTTGTAATGGCCCGATGCGATGAGTTCATCGCATGTTATTTCCACAGGGGCGTCACTCAATTAACCTATGGCATAGCACGTGCGTTCGTGGCATACTAAACAATACCCTTAATTTGACTACATATTGGAAAATACCACTAAAAATCACTTTATTTAACCCCCTACCAATACTAACCCATTGCATTTTCCCAATTTAAAAAACCCCTACTTTCACTAGATATTGTAAGTATTTGTTTTTTCATTAACATTTTTTACACCCCTTTATATTTATATCCTTAACATAATGAAAACTTCTACACAAAAACTGCTACTTTCGATTTCGATCCAGGGTTTCCCATGTGAGCCATTATCACAGGATTTATTCTAAACTATCCATAGCCCCTGATCAGTTCTCATACGGAATTAAGTCTTCAACACATATAATTTCGAAGCAAATTCCTTTATATACAAAATTGAAACAAGTTACAAAGCTTTGGGTCTCTGGCCAGATCTTCAAACAACTGGCCTCCTGCTACACTACTCTGTCTCTACGGATTTTCAGGTCTGCAGCTCTATGCAGCCTATGAAGGTCTGTCTATTTTGCCTCTTAGGCCTATTTTTAAACAAACTGGGAAATCAATCGATTCAGCATCCTACAGTGATTTGACAACTCCTCAAATCCTATTTTTAGCCTAAATTCCTAACTGTATTGAACTGACTGCCTCTTCGTGTGCCCACTAATCATTCGGGTAGTTACATTTTCCTCCACAATTTAACTAAATAACTCAACTATGAATAATTACATGAGGCCCCCCTTATGTCTATTTATGTACAAGGATTGTTTGGAGCCTAATGCCCTTGCATCACAAAGTTGCACTACTATTTCAACTACAATAGTACAAGAAGCAATAAAATAACAATAAACCCCAAATAAGTAGAAAATGACAACAGGACAAACAATGTTTAGAGGCATCCAAATAATATCGAGGAAGAGCTCTGCAATGTAGGTTGTTAATTGTATTGATCAAGTAATGAGTTACAAAAGAAGGGGAAACCCTTGATTATACAAACAAGAAGAAACCATAACTTCAAGCTCAAGTAACTATTAAGTGTCATGAGACTCTTATTGCATGAAAGTGGCCCAAGTACAACACTATCCCTTTCCCTCTTTTAACCATTCATATTGAATTTTTTTCCCACCCACTCACTGAAATATTCATGAGACTCTTATTACATGAAAGTGGCCCAAGTACAACGCTGTCCCTTTCCCTCTTTTAACCATTCATATTGAATTTTTTTCCCTCTTTTAACACGTGGAATTTCATTACATAGTAGTCTTGTAAGAAGTTCAAGTAGAAGTAGACCTATTATGGAAAGTATCAGAAAACTATGGAGTAGATTCAAATTAACAATTCAATCAACTAGTTAATAAGACTAATAAAAACTACACTATACAAATATGAATAATTATGTTCTAACTTCTAAATTTATGAAATTTATTGCAGTATATAATTGGATCTACTTACAGCATCAGACAGTTGGTCTCTTATGTAGTACATAGATCTCAACATGGCCTCCAAAGTGTTTTTCGTTATCTGAAATTTGACATCAGTTTCTCCAGATGAAGATTGTGTAGTTTCCTGAAGCTGCATGTGTGGAGCAAATATAAATGAATTTTAGAAAGCATGCTAGTGTAGAACATTTCTCTTAAACATAACCAATAATCAATCACATTTCGAGCATTTTTTTCATATGAACCTCTCCTCTATCATGAATTTTAAGCCATTCTTTGATGAGCATCAAAGATCTGATAACACAGCTAGTGATTGCATAATAGTGCATTTCTACCCAAAAATCTTAAACAAGTCAACTAGAGGAACAAGGATCCTCACCTTCAATAATTATTGTGCAACATCAAAACTTACTAGTGGACCAAGAGGTAAAGTGGGTGCAACAACCTATGGAATGGTCTCAGGAGCTAAATGATTATTCTGTACTCTGTTTTTAACTATCCTTTCCTAGGTACATCAGTCTTATGCTGGGAAGCAACTGATTTTTTAACTGGAAAAATGTCTTCATCATTTAATTTAATTTTTATTGTTTTGATCTTATTTAATTTAATGTGAGAAATTCCCGCAAGACATTTGGCCCTAATGCTAGATTCATTAGGGAGGGCCAGAGTGCTAATCACATTTGAGAACAAGGCATAAACCAAAAATATCAAACCCACTCTACCAAAACCTGCCAACCTATTGCAGACCATATCAATGTCATATAATAGGCAACTGTCCCCATTGTGAACTTCTCAGCCTCCTTTTTCATATCTCTGAACTCCCCCCTAACAAACAATCCAAATATGCATACCACAGTAGCAACTATGGATGTGAAAATTTGCATCTGCAGAACCACTGCAAAGGTCTCCTTCTTTATAACCACATTGAATACAAGCTGCATCAATGGAAGAAGCAGCCGATATATTGCAGAAGCTGCAACAATGCAAATGAAGCCTACTATGTACTTGGAAGTATTCACTCCCTTAGGCCTATCACCATCTGGATGAACGACAAGCAGATTGCACCCAAAGTCAGAAAAACCAGAGAATTCAAGATATATGGAGTAATTTTCTGCATGTTCAATATCAATGCAAATACAACATTAAAGGCTAGTTGGCTTGAACAGAGAAGTGAATAGATCGAAACAGGCATATAAGAGATACCCCATGAGTAAAGTAGATTATAACTCCATGCACATGAAGGTACATTCACAATCAACTACCTGACCCGGGTTATCTGGATTCTGGACAAACTCACTGAAATCCAAAAGTCCTTGCTTAACAGTCTAAAAAAAACATAAGGTTGTTTGAACTTTGTACAGGGTGTAACCTTGTGTCACTCTTGTAATTAACCCATGGTGGTGTACTTGAGAAAGCTTGAGTAACACTTCTTTGAATTGTTCTTTTAAGTCATGGTTCATGGGAAAGAGAGACCATCACATCGTTATAAATGCTAGTAGACTGAAGGAAATTTCATAGCACAGCCTTCAAATTTGAAAAGAAGGTTATCTAAATAGCTCTGTCAGATCCTATATATATATAAAAACACACAAATTATAATTCACATATGCTTCAGGACAACTCCAATGAATTTATATGAAGGTGAATTATTTGCATAATAAGATCTATGCTATAGATTGACCTCCTTGCCCCGAGGAACCCTCTATTTTACATACATAAGAAGAAGGATATTTGTTAGTATGATACAAATTAAAGAAGGTTCCACATCTTGCTCTGTTTTCAACTAGCTGATGGAGATAGAAACATACACTTCTAGATATGCTTGTTAAGGGTGCCCATCATACAAGGGAAAGAAGCTCAACAGTAGAGAAGCCATCAGTTAAGGGTAGTGTTGGACAAAGTGCAGCTTGAGGAAGGGAGCGGTGGAGATAGCAATCCACACTAGTATGTTGAACTTGATCATAAGGGTGGAAAACGAGAACAACTCCAGAAAACTTAACTCATACTTGCGACAGATGGAATATGAGGTGGTGAGATCAATAACTTCCTAGATTATGTAGAGAGCATTTTGCACTGACGCTTAATTGCCTTTCCACCTTCAGTTTCTTAAAATTACATTCAGGGATTACTTTTTCATTATTAAAAAAATTTGTTAGGGCTATCATATGTTGTATTTGATCCTAATGACAGGGCTTTTTAGCTCCAAGGAAAGAGCCATTGACAAGGTCAAAGGTTCAAAACCACATTGTAAAATACCATTTCCAGAACCTACCCACTTAAAGTGTTCCCCTAAAAAATGCTACCTACTTACAGGAAGAAAATTCTAAAGAAAATAATGATGACAATAGTTAAAGTGCCACTTACTTGGATCTGTAGTAGTGATTACTATAGTACTTGCAAAATCACAGGTTCCTGGTGCCATCCCATTCTTTTTGTAGTAACTGTTAAAAGCATATGAAGCATGAGAAAAGACACTGTCAGGAATAAAACAAGAGCCTCCTTGCTGGATTTGTCCACAGTCTAATCCTCCAAGTCCACAGGCATAATCCAGGGCAGTCTACAACCTTGGATACGGTTATCTTCTTTGATGGCTACACGGCCCTACGACCTGATGTGGCACTTCTGCGATCATAATTTGTAGGTGCTTTGATGGCTTTTTTGACGATGGTTTTAAGAACTTGCTAGTGATGTTTCCTTTCAAGGAAGAGCGGGGTATTGTCGGTAGTTTTACCATTTAATCTTTGAAATTTAGAATCTACTGTAGAACTAGAGTTATTTGATTGTTTTTCCATAACCTTCGTTGAAGCTGATAAACCAACCTCCAACACTTTCAGTTGTGAGAATCCAAACAAAGCCCCTGCAAAACAGCAGCCCCATGAATCCACCGACATTAAATTCCTCCAAACATTTGTATGAGCTTAATAATATTCACACTGGATTTTAAAGAAATATTGACTACACTGCTAACCGTATTCATGTAGTTCTTAACATACTAGGGTTTTTAACTTCAAATGGACCCATTAGATATAGAAAATTTGCGAGGAAATGAGGAAATTTCACTAAAACCTTTAGGACCAATCCTCTATGCTAATCCTTGAGTTATGCTAATGTCAAACACTCATGCACATAGATATTGAGCTACATAAACTTATGGCTCAAACACTTTGGTGATCACGTTCTCTTTGTGGGTTAAGAGCCTACGATTCCGAGTACTAGGAAAATCTATATCTCCATATTCTCTCATTCAACCATAATTCTTCCTTCTTATTCTATCAAATACCCCATTGTTATTGGTTATGTCTCTGCAACTACCATATTTAACAGTGGGTGTGGTCCCTGAACTCACAGTAACTTTGGAGTTTGAGTTTCTAATATTTAACAATTTGTTGTGATCTCTGCAACTCACAATAATATTGGAATTAGAGTGTTCGGCTAGCTGAAGTAGACCCAATTCTTCCATCATCTGAATACCCTCTCCTCATACATCATCTAAGAATAAGGCGAACCTCTTTTTCTTCATTCTCTCATACACCCATATTTTTGCATTCATATTCCATCACATCCCCCATTGAAATTCTGGACAAACTCACTGAAATCCAAAAGTCCTTGCTTAACAGTCTAAAAAAAACATAAGGTTGTTTGAACTTTGTACAGGGTGTAACCTTGTGTCACTCTTGTAATTAACCCATGGCAGTGTACTTGAGAAAGATTGAGTAACACTTCTTTGAATTGTTTTTTTAAGTCATGGTTCATGGGAAAGAGAGACCATCACATCATTATAAATGCTGGTAGACCGAAGGAAATTTCATAGCACAGCCTTTAGATTTCAAAAGAAGGTTTCCTAAATAGCTCTATCAGATCCTATATATATATATATGCACAAACACACAAAGTATACTTCACATATGCTTCAGGACAACTCCAATGAATTTATATGAAGGTGAATTATTTTCATAATAATATCTATGCTATAGACTGACCTCCTTGCCCCGAGGAACCCTCTATTTTACATACATAAGAAGAAGGAGATTTGTTAGTATGATACAAATTAAAGAAGGTTCCACATCTTGCTCTGTTTTCAACTAGTTGATGGAGATACAAACATACACTTCTAGATATGTCTGTTAAGGGTGCCCATCATACAAGGGAAAGAAGCTCAATAGTAGAGAAGCCATTAGTCGAGGGCAGTGTTGGACAAAGTGCAGCTTGAGGAAGGAAGCGGTGGAGATAGCAATCCACACTAGTATGTTGAACTTGTTCATAAAGGTGGAAAACGAGAGCAACTCCAGAAAACTTAACTCATACTTGCGACAGATGGAATACGAGGTGGTGAGATCAATAACTTCCTAGATTATGTAGAAAGCATTTTTCACGGACGCTTAACTGCCTTTCCACCTTGAGTTTTTAAAAATTGCATTTAGGGATTACTTTTTCATTATTAAAAAAATTGGTTTAGGCTAATTACATGTTGTATTTTATCCTAATTACTGGCTTTTCAAAGACCAAGGAAAGAGCTATTGACATGGTCAAAGGTTCAAAACTGACATTGGAAAATACCATTTCCTGCACCTTACCCACTTAAAGTGTTCCCCTAAAATTTTACCTGTTTCATGTGAAGAAAATTCTAAAGAAAATAATGATGACAAGAGGTTAAAAATGTACAATTTACTTGGATTCAGAGTAGTGATTACTCAGCATTTGCAAAATCGCTGTGTTCCCTGTGCCATCCATTCTTTTGGTAGTAATCAAGGTGCTATTTGAAGTATGAGAAAAGACACCATCGTGAATAAAACAAGAGCCTCCTTGCCGGGATTTTTCCACAAATACCGTTCTCCAAGTCCACAGCATAATCCAGTGGTGCATGCAACCCTGAATCAAGTATACCGTTGATGGTCACACACCAACTCGACCCGATGTGGCACTTACCTACCAAGGTTTATCGGTAGGTGCTTTGATGGCTTTGGCAATGGTCTTTTTCCGAGCTTGTACTAGTGATGTTTCCTTTCAAGGAAGGGGTGTGGAAATGCCGTAGTTTTGTTTCTCCCCGAGCTAGAATTCATCAGAGAACTAGAGTTATTTGATCGTTTTTCCATAACCTTCGTTGAAGCCGATAAACCAACTCAAAGACTTTCACTTGTGAGAATCCAAACAAAGCCCCCGTAAAACAAGAGTCTTAATAATCCACCGACATTAAATTCCTCCAAAAATTTGTATGAGCCTAATAATATTCACACTATATTTTAAAGAAATATTGACTATAATCGGCTAACCGTATTCATGTAGGTCTTAAGGGTTTTTAACTTCAAATGGACTCAAGATATAGAAAATCTACGAGGAAAATGAGGAAATTTCACTAAAACCTTTAGGACCAATCCTCTATGCTAATCCTTGAGTTATGCTAATGTCAAACACTCATGCACATAGATATTGAGCTACATAAACTTATGGCTCAAACACTTTCGTGATCACGTTCTCTTTGTGGGTTAAGAGCCTACGATTCGAGTACTAGGAAAATCTATATCTCCATATTCTCTCATTCAACCATAATTCTTCCTTCTTATTCTATCAAATACCCCATCGTTATTGGTTATGTTCGCAACTACCATATTTAATAAAGGTGTGGTCCTCGAACTCAAAGTAACTTTGGAGTTTGAGTTTCTAATATTTAACAATTTGTTGTGATCTCTCGCAACTCACAATATTGGAATTAGAGTGCTCGGCTAATGGGCGTGGTATTCCACCTCCATCATCTGAATACCCTTCTCATACATCATCTAAGAATAAGGTGAACCTCTTTTTCTTCATTCTCTCATACAACCATATTTTTGCATTCATATTCCATCACATCCCCCATTGAAATTCTGGACAAACTCATCGAAATCCAAAATTTTCTTTGCTTAACAAATAAAAAAACATAAGGTTGTTTAAACTTTGGTGGCCGTGGTGTAACCTTGTGTCACTTTGTAATTAACCCATGCGGTGTACTTGAGAAAGCTTGAGTAACACTTCTTTGAATTGTTTTTTTAAGTCATGGTTCATGGAAAGAGAGACCATCACATCATTATAAATGTTGGTAGACCGAAGGAAATTTCAGCACAAATTTCTAGATTTCAAAAAGAAGGCTTCAAATAGCTCTATCAGATCCTATATATATAAATATATACACAAACACACAAAGTATACTTCACATATGCTTCAGACAACTCCAATGAATTTATATGAAGGTGAATTATTTTCATAATAATATCTATGCTATAGATCGACCTCCTTGAAGGTGAATTATACACAAAGGCTACTTACTTGGATCCGTAGTAGTGATTACCGGCAGAAGATTGCAAAATTGCTGTGCGTTCCCTGTGCCATCCCATTCTTTTGGTAGTAACTGGCAGCATTTGAAGCATGAGAAAAGACACTATCGAATAAACAAGAGCCTCTTGCCGGATTTTTCCACAAATCGCTCCCTCCAAGTCCACAAGCATAATCCAAAGTAGTCTCCGCAACCTTGAATCCGCCATAGGTCACGATGGCTACACACCAACTCGACTCGATGGGCACGTACGTGCTCATACTATTTGCAGGTGCTTTGATGGCTTTGGCAATGGTCTTTTCGAGCTTGTACTAGTGATGTTTCCTTTCAAGGAAGGGGCGGGGAAATGTCGCAGTTTTGTTTCTCCCCGAGCTAGAATCTACCGTAGAACTAGAGTTATCTCGATTGTTTTTCCATAACCTTCGTTGAAGCCGATAAACCAACCTCCAACACTTTCGCCTGTGATAATCCAAGCAAAGCCTCGCAAAACAAAAAAAAAAGAGTCTCATACAAATCCACCGACATTAAATTCTCCAAAAATTTGTATGAGCCTAATAATATTCACATTATATTTTAAAGAAATATTGACTACACTAACCGTATTCATGTAGTTCTTAACATACTAGAAGTTTTTAACTTCAAATGGACCCAAGATATATAGAAAATCTACGAGGAAATGAGGAAATTTCACTAAAACCTTTACGACCAATCCTTATGCTAATCCTTGAGTTATGCTAATGTCAAACACTATGCACATAGATATTGAGCTACATAAACTTATGGCTCAAACACTTTGGTGTGATCATGTTCTCTTTGTGGGTTAAGAGCCTACGATTCTCAGTACTAGGAAAATCTATATCTCCATATTCTCTCATTCAACCATAATTCTCCCTTTTCTCTATTCTATCAAATACCCCATTGTTATTGGTTATGTCTCCAACTAGAGTCATCACTCACAAATGCATTGAGTATTTAGAGCCTAAGGATAATGAGGTCAAGAAGGAAAATTTTTACGATTAAGATGTATAAGAGGGACGACCATATTGATATAATCGTTGATACATACACTTGATGACTAGAGGAAATTCATAACCCAGGTTTTGGGACACATTAATCTACATCACCGAGGTTTTAACCTGACTATTTTTTTCCGGTTGTAGTACGCAGTTGAGTCAAGATGTGGTTCTTAGCACTTTTTTCATCATCCCATGAATGCGTCGCAAGGCCATTGGTAACAGTATCCTATTGGAGACAATGACCTGCTATGTTACTAGCCCCTAGATTTTCAAATAGGAGACCTCAGTAAAAATGTGTATATTACATTTTTTCAAACAATAGCCATGACACCGAAATAAGAACTGCTCATTTTGTAGATTCCCAAATCAAGTGGCAATCAAAGTGTATGAGCAGGGTTGAAGAATAATGTCAAATAGGAGCATAGTGGCCAAATTCCACACCCCTATCTTGAACCAAAGGCTGTAATGAATACTCACCCCAGTGACCTGTTTCGAAATAAGTGAATGTAGTTGAGATTGAAATCCACGCCACCGAATACAATACATGTATCACATTGTAATAAATGTAGAAAATTGATGCTTTCAACAAGTCATGAATTATAAAACCGAGGCATGGTATTAAACAATTTAACATATCATCTATGAAGTGGTCACAGGTACCTTGACCGTAGAAAATTACAAATTGTTGAGGGGTTTACCCACTTTTACCTTGCATTAGTGACCACTAACATATAATGAACTCGACTAAAAAACATGTTAGTTTTGAGACGATTTTCATTTTTAATGAAGCAAAAACAATCGCCGTAAATCACTATTTCATTGAACATAAAACTTCAAAGAAAAGAGGGGAGACTTAAGATTATAACTTCTAAGAATGTGTCTGCTACCATACCTCTCAAGGCGTATACAACTAACTTCCACACATATGGAATAAAAACTCTTCTCGGGTGAAGTTCTCGCTCATAGGTGAATTTTATCCGGGTGAACATCTAAAAACACACAAACCATCTATAATTAGGACAAATCAAACCACTAACAACAAATATAGAGAATAATAAAAGCAATTCAAATACCGAAACATGACTTTTTCAAACAAAGTTTTTTTCATATTACTATCGTCATTTTCTACTATGTCATAGCTAATTCTCATACCTTCATCCCTTCACCCCCCGCCATGACCAACTATTAGCAACTATGACCTCGAAGAACCTTTTCTACCGACCATTCCCATCCGTATGTTGCTGAGCATCAATACGACCGTTGAAAAAATCCAGTAATAAAGATGCTTACTAATTCCACACCCCTATCTTGAAAGGATCGTACTCGTAGGAAGTATAAGAAGCCAAATTTTCTATTCTCCATTGGGAAAGCCCTGGCCGTAGTGTCAACTCGTTGTACCACCACCGATCCGTGTAAGAGCCAAATACACAAAGAATCTCCGCATGCAATTAAAGAAAAAAATCAATAAAAAGTTTGAAATGGTGTTCAAGAATCTGAAAACTCGGGATCAAGATTTCAAGTTTAGGGTCATAGTGATGATGACACCAATTCAAACCTATTGTTGCTAGCAAGGATAGTGTTATAAAGTTGTTAGCTAAACGAATTACAAAGAGTTTATACGTGGGGCAAGATAGGTAGACTTTGGATAGCTTGTACTATTATTGCAAGGTAGGATGAGAAAATGGAATTAGAATGAGCATTTAGATAATTAAATTCTATTCTATAAGAAGAAAAGTAACACAACATAATTTCCTTACAAAACAAAACAGCATAAATTGATTTATGAATTCGTTTATAACTCTGTAACAATCACTTCAAAGACAAGATATGAAATGGAACCGAGAAGACATTTGATGAAATGAAACACGAAGGAGATACAATGTTATAAAGCCATACCATGAATCCCAAAATTTCATCGCAACCCAAGTTTCCTCGTATTATCAAAAGAAAACTCCAAGTACAATAGATCTCATGTGATATATCCAATATGTGCCAAATTACAAGGGCCTATTTTTCCAAACAATAAATATATTTTTGCAAAAATAAAAATAAAATGATATCAAGGTACAAAATATAAATACTTGCAAAAAGACTCTCGATATACATTTTTTGAGCTACAAACTCTCGATTTATATGTCCAATTTGAAAAATAGGAAATCCAACTACCACAAAAACATTCAAAATCAAATGCACTTCTATGTGTTAGCCATTGCTCGGTGTAAATTTGTTGACTTGAGGAACAGAAACCATCATGATTGAACCCCGTGCCATTAGATCCTTGATATCCTTTTCTAGCAAGCTTAACCATTAATCTAAAAATTCAAGGAAAACATTAACATTAGTGAGAAGAACCATAGACGTTTCTTCTCAAAACATATTCATAAAAAAGGAACCAATTCTTCTTTCTTTCTTTTCGTGATTAAATGGACCAACTTCACAAGAACCACGTAGAAGGCATTCAACATAAGTGTTGAGGTAAGGAATGCCCTTATATTCAAAATGTATATATGTGTTGAGGCAGGGTACATATAGTTATATAGGTATGTAATTATATTGTTTTTATGGAAGAAATACCAAATTAATGTTTGAATGAAACACAACTACAAAAAGATAAATGGCTAGTGAAAGAAACTTACACCAAAAGTAGGTAGAAAAATGCAAGGTTGAGTTATCTCAACATTCACCATTTGAAGTATTCACTATACCTAAAGCCAAAAAGTACAAAATTAACATCGCATTCATACAAACAAATCAACAAAAATATAACCAAAAACTATTTATAAATAATCCAACATATGGAAATACATAAGGAAAGTGAAAGTAGAATGTTTTGAAAATTAACCTTGTTCAAATTTTTCACAAAATTTGAAAAACTTTGTAATCACTTTCTTCTAATTTGTATGTATCATTCTTAGCATTGTACGATAAGTTCTGCGATTAAGGCACCGCATTCAAGTTGTACAAAGCATGGATCAAATAACCATATTTATACAAGTGTTGACCCTTTATTCGATCGTAATAACATAATTGAAGCTCAATGCCTTCTAATCTATCCAAAAGGTCGATGTCATTAAGTGGTAATCAAACACCCTATTACCATCCTTCTTCCTTATTCTTTGAACCCTTCCAATGTACCACATTCCACAAGAAACACCTTGTTTTGTACTTCGAGGAACACCTTTTCGCAAGACGTTCGGGAGGAATTGAGTTGTTTTCTTAAACAACACCCCACAATCCGATCCAATTCCAAAGCCAATTGAAACACCCTTTTGTAGAGTATTCCCCATCTCGCTTAAAGTAGACCCCACTTCTCACTTTTGTCAACCTATCTTTGGATAATGTTTGGATTTCCATTCAACCGACTAACCAAACATGCTTTGAACATATCCTTACCATCAAGATTCACCACTGGTTTTATAGTTTTGTTATATTTTCACTGGAATCTAAAATTTCATCCAACTCGTGTCTCCATCACTTTCCATTATTTGCAATTCACTTTCATTGTGTACCAATGAAGATGAAGATTGAAATATAGAGTTGGAACATTCGGTGGAGAATCATCAACCACTTCATCCACAATTTGAAATGTTGAATAATCTTTATCCTCCGTCCATGGTTTAACCCACCACGAACATTGAGTGTAATTTTCCGGTTTCATTCCAAGAGTTGATAAAATGTCTTGTGCATCCTTCAATCCATTCTTAAGGGCTTCTACAATTTTAGCTGCCTCTGTGGATATTGAATCATATTGCGACAATATGTCAATATTTTGTATCGTTTTCTCGGTGCAATTTATTCCAAATGTTTTTGCTTCTTATGGGATTTATTAAAATGTAGTCTCTTGGGAATTTGATTCTTCTTCAACAACTCTATTAAGGGTTCCAACAACATGAAGCAAGTCGCTGAAATCATAAGCCCTCTCCACTCCAACCATCCCACCACTTTGCTAAAGAAGTTCTCACATACATCTCAATTCTGTTTTATGCAAAACACATGGCAAGTTAGAGTATTGATCTCTCAAAACAACTTTTACATCAACAAAACTCCAAAATGACAAGAAATTCTCACATCTTGATATGCCTCTCGCTAATGAAATTTATGTTGACATTAGTATGAGATTTTTTTTGTACCCAACATAACCATAATGTGAAGAAATGATGAACTCGTGAAGCATTTCACACTCTTTTCCGTAGGCTCAACCATGAGACATAAAAATGTCAATGTAGTCAGCAACAATCATTAGGTAAGTCTCCGTAGCTAGTGTCCTCTAACTTTCCACTTGGTGTAATTCTCAACTCTTTCAAACACCTCTCGAACATGCCTTGAAGCAATCCGTTGTGCGGAACCCCAATTTTGTCGATCCATCCTCTCTATATATTCACACTTAAGTTTGTGATCATCCACTTTAAAAGTGTGATAAAAACCATTCCGACATGGCCAAAACTTATGTACTCATTTCCCTAAAATCACCCTATTTTAATCGCTAAACAAAGGATTCACTAGCTTTTTGCCGTTGTGGATGTAATCTTGGTCATGCAATCCCGTTACATTGCAACCATTGTACAACCTGGCTAGCCTCCACCCTTCCCAAGGAATTTGATATCAAGGACCCGATGTTGAAGAATAATCCTTCAACATAAGTTGTCTTCTTCTCGCTATCCCTATCCGAGGAATGACCAACAATAGGTCCCAAATTGTTTTCACGTGTTTCTTCCACATAAATTCTAATTTTTCCATTGTTGATAAAAAAACAAAATTTGCATTGAATTTATTGCATGTTGGATGAACAACCACAACCAAACGAGGAAGTTTTTTCATGTAAAGGGTTTGCAATAATAATATCGTGCATAATGTCCAATAACATTGTTTTTAAAAGAATTTGTTATAATCTCATAGCTCCCATCTCCCTCACCAACCGTCACCAAGAAATGTGATTGGCATTGATGTTCTTCTATCAAAACCAAGCGTAAAACCCCACCGTTGTATCGCTTTTTGCTACCCACCTAACATATTTTTTTCACAATTGCTCTCTCATCTTCTCTAAAGGCACAGAATTGGTCCATATACCATGTTTGGCTTTATACGAAGTATAAATTTTTCCAACTCAGCTTCAAAAATGTGTTCGTGCTCCTCGAATATATGTCAATGAATTTCTAACTTGCCTTAAAGTTGTAGATATTGAAGGACTATCCATATTCAAGCTAATAAAGTTGTGTAATCTAGGACCTCCCCATAATCCCTTCGATCATCTCATAAAGGGATTTTGTGGATGTACTATACCTTCTCCCCGCTTTTTCATGAATCAAATTATGAAATATATCCTTGACAAATTCCCAACCGCATCTTTACCTTGTAATTTTCCTTTGCTTATGTGCCTCACAAACATCCTTACAAAACCTAAAGACATCCTTCCTTTCTCGCCGATTCAAACAACTTTTCCTTTAGAGATCTCATTCTAATGTAGAGTGTAGCAACTCTTGTCCTCTCCCACCAAAGAGCTCGCATTGTTGATCTATGATTAGCATTTGTAACCCTTTGCAGCATTCTTCAATTCATTTTGAGTCAAATAGTCCAATCTTCTACCTTTTCTCTCGTATCTCGTCTTTTTCACTTCTTTTATCAAAAGTACCTCGATTCACGATATAATCGCATCCCGAAGTCATTACATTCTCGGAACCAACCTACAAAATCTACATGTTAGTGAATCAAAAGGGGTCCCCGTTTCAGAACCCTCTCGGCAATGAATATGCCTATATGTACCATCAATACGACATTCAATACCCTCATAACATAGCATGATCTTGGTATGCTTCTCTATGGCCCATAATTTTCTGAATTTCCTTTCGATCATCCATTAGGACCTTTGTTTCCAATCTCTCCCCATTTCTATCAATATAAGGATACCAATACCCAACATTGTAGTAACAAGGAGACAATTGACCTATAATAAGATGACAACACAACAAATAAATAAATAAATAATTAGAAGTACGATAACCAAATAATATACAAATTCATATTCAAGTTTAGTCTAAACTATTAATTAACCACTAATTAACACACTTGAAGTAGGAGTTGCACTTGTAGAACCTCTATGTAATACCGATGGGGATGATGGTACTAAGAACCTAGTCAAACTTTGTTGGGACTTATCATTTGTGGCTTCTTAGGTCTCCCAATTCATGCCACCACCCCAATCTCCCCGATGTGAAGCCTAATTTGTCGTAGTAGTAGTGTGCTTCTTTGATTTCATGTGTCTATCTAGAGAATCGACAATATTACCACTTGTCGGAACTAAACAAAACCATTTATTGCATCGTGTACATTCAACTCTCACTTTTTTCATGTCCTTATAGTCTACAAGTGTTGCTTCCACCACCTTCGAATAAATTAGGCTCTCGTGTCTTGTTGAAATCATATAGAAGTTTTATTGCTTCGATCAATATGAAATCGATCTCCAACCATCGTTACTTGTTGTACTTTGTTACATGAAGGAATTTCACTACCACTTGGCATTGAAAGGTACTGTTGATGGACGTTGTTTTCATATGATGGTTTTTGAAGTTGCGCATCGTTTCGCTACCAAGGATACATCACCCGTTCCATAATCAATGCCACAAATTTCACAATGGGATCTTTATTTTAGATTCTCCCTTTTCTTCGAATATACTTTGAGAGTAAGTTTCTCATTGACAAACTCTTCCATTGAACTTTTCACTTTTTTTTTCCCAAGATGCCAATACACAAGAATCACCCCAGGGCTTCTTCCACTCGACAAAGGCATATTTTCAACTCTTGGTTGTTTATGCATAGGTTCCTCCAATATTCTCTTCAATGTTTTCTAAAGATTGGTATTAAGCTCTGATCGCGTTTCGCACAACTTGTTTCCACATCAAATGTGTCTAGTTTCCTCTTTGATGCTTAAAAGTGGTGTATAAACTTTCCATTTCTTCTCTTGCTTTGGATTTAGAGCTACTCCATCATGGATAAAAATCAAAAGGGTATTCAACGATTCCATCATCCACAATTTCATCACGGATTTCAGCAAATGTACAACCTTCTTCACACCCGACAATGCCAATGACAGTTTTCATCGATAGTAATTTTATAAGACAAGTCCATCCGTTTTTGCACATAAATGAATGAAAAAGTAAGTAAACTTCACAAACATATTGGTTTATTATGAAAAAAAGAGCAAGGAAGCAAGGTATGCACTTTCAATTCAAATCTTCAAAAAACATGAATAACTCTTACCATTGCGATGAAACACTTTGATTCAAAATGTACTATCGATGGATTCCTCAAATGGCAATGAAACTTAAATAAAACAGTACTAAAACAAACATTTTAGAGTTGATTTATTGAGTCAAACATTGACAAACTTATAAGCAAGCTTAGGCCCCAAAATCACTTCAATTTTGGCCTTATTTACATCATTTTTTGTGTCCCAAAGAGGTCAAACCGTGTCAAAACCAAACCATCATAGCTTTTGTCGTTCATTGGTATGAAATGGATTCTAAAGTTTTGAATTCTTCGAGACTTTTCTCATCTAGGTCTGGGTTTCAGTTTCCAAATTCTGATTTTTCTTTGATATATAAAGAAATTCTTCATATTTTACCGATTGAGAATAAAAGAAATAGAAAGGCAAGATACAAAGATTAAGTGCTCATTTATGCATGCAGCTACTCGATGTAAATTTGATAGTGCAAGCTTCGTGATCCATAACATATTAGATTATAAATTATGAAATTATATTGAATTTTAGAAATTTATTACAGTTGAACTACCAACTAGTTCATCATCGGGATAATGAAGACGGTAGTTCAAACGCAATTATTCCTAAAATTCTAATGTGATTTCCCGAAAGATTTATAATTTGATGTAAATTGGTTAAGTTGAATCAGCTTTTTACATTCTCGATAATCCTTATTTTGCGTACCATAATAATTTGTCACAACCACTTTGTAATCGACAATGGATATACTATTCTTAGTCCTTCCGACATACTTTTGTCGTTTATTCTTGGACATTAATAAAATGTATTATCTCTCTTATCTATATCACATTTATAATAGTAAGTTTGATCGTCCGAATCGAATACCTAACATAGCACAATGAAAATACCTAACATAGCACAATGCAAATGATTGCATATAAAAAGATTCATTACCTAATCCAACATGATCCAAATTATTGACATAAGAAGGTCTATTACATGTTTATCCTTTAGTATGCATGTCCTCTAAGCAAATAATCAAAACTTTACTGCACCTTGTGAATCTATGTGAACTTATGGCGTGCAAAATATTCCTAATGCTTGGGAAGTCTTTAACACCACAATAACTTATACCCAAAAATGAAAGAGAAACACTAGCCCATCCGTAGAAATCACCGTATTGGACCTATTACCACTGGAGGATATGAAAAAACAAGAAGGAAAAAGAAAATATCGAATGTTTTGAAACCACCTAGGTGTTTGTTAATACAATGTAATAATAATTTTGAGATTTCAAAATCCAAATGCTGTACGATAGTAATTTAATATTCTGTTTATTTTATTTTTGTAAGTGTTTCCATCCGGTGCACACCAGGTTTTAGGATGTAACATGACTTGGGGACTCGCTGAAATACATATTCATTTCTTTGAAACCTGATTTATCAGATAGGCAGATAACAAATATTCAAAGCCACCGCTTAATATTTCACAAGAAATATCATCAAGGAACGAACACCACGTTTAAAACAAGGCCCAAGCTTTGAAAGAGACTACTAATAAAATCAAATAATAGCAGACAATCCTTATGCACGTAAAAATCCAAATAATCAATGCACTAATCATTTCTCATTCCTTCAGATCATCTAGAATATGAACCTCGATACATATAGATTGCAAGATCACAGAGGGATTCCTATGTTTGAGAAACAATGTAACGAGGCATTCAAATTATAAATAGATTTTGGAAATATAGCCATGTGATTCTCAAATTTGTTGATGCAATCGCTTAGAAATGCCTTTTGACCAGTATGTTAATGTAGGTTTACCCAATAGAGTAACGTAAAATAAATTGCGTAACATTGCTATAATTTTAATTTAAAGATTCATACTCAATTTTAACAAGCCCTTCTAACGCGCTTGGGGATAGATAAAAGATGGGAATACCAGCCTGTTGGCGTTGAACCATAAAAGCATGGCTTTTGATGTCAACTCTATAGTCTTGGGTCTTAAGCACTCAATTTTTGTGTCAATGCATATCATGCGGAAGGAAATCGGTAAGAAAAGGCTCGCATGCCTATCCTCAGCCTTTGTCATGTCGTATGCTCTTGTAACGCAAAATCTCAAAGAATCAAGACTATAAATTTGTTCAACTAGGTCCGGTTTCCCATCGTGCAAATCAATCATGTACCTAGTAACACAAACGTACACGTATGTAACTTTGATACGTGATGAAAAGGCCAACCTACAAATTCATATACTATAAGATAACAAATTATATATATAGATATATTAACAATAGTTGTTTATTTAAAAAATTATATGTAAAAAACCTCTAACTCAACAAAGTATGCTACAATTCGAAATTTCCTCAAACAAGATCTCCCTTGGGTCAGCCGATGTTAATGTAAGTCTACCCAATCGTAGCAACATCAATACATTGCGTAACACCGATATAATTTTAATTTAAAGATCATACTCATTTTTGACAAGCCATCTAACTCAACAAAGTAATCTATGATTCGTAAACTTCGAACCACAGTCTAATACCCCATCAAGATCGTTTGCTTCAACCTTCTTGTGGACACAAAAGAAAATCCCACAGCGAAATATCAATGGGTTGAAAGTGACTCGTACACAATTAAATAAAATGTACAAATTATACAAAATAGAACCAACTCCAAAAGTTGAGGTCAAGGTTATTTTACAAATTCAAGATGTACCGCACGCATGGGACTTGCTTTCAATTTCCGGCATTTGCTTCCTGTGATTTAGTTTTGTGTAGACGCGTCTCGCTGCCATGGGTTCTCGATATCCCAACCCAATTTAACATTTGAGCTACAAATACTTCTCAATAAAACTCTAACAAAAAGTTAGAACCCCAACTTACAAACCAAGATTACAAGGGTATCATTACCCTATCTCATCTTTTATTCATAGATAATGTACTCTTGTTAAGTAATGGATCTCTAAGAGAAGCAAAAACTACATGAAATTCTAGAGATATAAAGTGTTGTTATGATTGTGGAGGTTAAAGTTCATGAAATTGCAATATGCTTGGAAACTAAACTAGAAAGTTAGTTACAATTTTTTCCCTCATATTGAATTCAAGGAAGCATTCCAAATGCCCTTGAATCTTTATTAGAAAATATTAAAGATTAAACAAAACATTAATGTAATAAATATGGTTGTTAGTTAGAGGAAATTGACATTTGGAAGTCTATATTGGTAGTAGTTTTTAGTACTCTAGCATTCGCTTATCCTAGAAGGAGTTTTTAAAATATCAAGAAAAAAATGCTCATGGATTTGTGGACATGCAAAAAAAATTAGGGTATCCCCTTAGTGGAATGGAAGAACATAGCTAAGACCAATCATGAAAAGAAGTCAAGGATTAAAATATACACATTTATTTGGTCAATCCATAGTGTTTGAGAGTTTATGGAGAGTGTTACCTCACATAACACGAGGCCTTGTCCAAGCAAATCGTGTTTGGAAGAAGTCTGTTTTGGAGCTACACTATTGCTTTCATGCATATGTGTTAATGGACCACCTTTAGGATCTTCATTTCATATTTGAGGATTGCTAGGATGTTTACCTTAAACACTAAGCATTATTTTTTGAGTGTATCCTAGTGTAAATTCCACCTTTGGATGTTTCTCTCATATAGATCCATTCATTTTCATGATATTTGGAGACATGTCACATCATCCAATGTATGTAGATTTGGAGGAGTTACATGTTTTCTAAGGGTTTTGTTCGCATGATGAGTGTCTCACTATTGCCGTGTTCACATGTGCCATGGCACACTTCTTGGATATGAATTCATCGTTATGGCGTAAGGCATATGGTTCTAACTTTTTTTTGATAACATGCCACCCTTATGCACACATTCCTAAATTTGCCTACCTACTTTTCATGTATTAGGAATGTAGTTGGTTTACATGGATGAATGTATCATTTGTTCGATAGATCACCCCACACGCATTGGTTTTTCAGTTGACGCCCCCGTGCTTTCAATAGAGTTACAAACCCAATCAACATTAGAGTACCCATGTAGTCTTACATCTTCGACAATATATCTCACCAAAATTGATGGTCCTACGTGCTTATCTCAACACATGCTTTGCAACAATCCGTTGTGCAAGGTGATGGCTAAATCTTATAGTGGCTCGTAGCACTCCGTCCATAAACATATGTCCAATCTAGTGTTTGTTGAAATGTAACTAGTTTTAGTTTTAGTCTTCATTATTTTCCAAGTGAAAATGTGGACCGTTTAGACCGTTGCGACCCATTATCCTCTATAGGGGGCACTAAATATATTACCTTGCAAATAGCTTTGCAACATTCCGCAAACTCGAGAAGGGAAATATTTAATTTGAAGGAAGCATGGGCATTAAACCTGCAATCACCACCAATGAGCATGTTTGAAAGACAGAACTGATCGTGACTTCCGCAAGATGATTGTCTCTAAGGAAAACTCTATACGCTTAAATTTTGTTCGTTAATATAGGTCCGATTTTATCTTTTTCTCCGGAAGGGGTTTTGTCCACTTTAAAATCACTCTGTAGTTTTATGTGATACCTCTCATGTGTATCCTGGAAGGGTTTAATATTCATTTAAAATCATCCGGTAGATTATGTGGATACCTCATTGTATCTTTCGTTCATTTTATTTTTCATTTATCGAATTAACAAGATTATAACCCGAGGGAGAGTTTCCTATCTTTTTGGCTCTCCGTATGCCGTATGTTGTGAACTCGTAGTAGAAATATTATTGGCAAATGAAAGTTAGCAAAAGAGTACGGAACCACCAAGCATCCATAGAAATTTCCCCATGTCTTGTGTTGAAAACCGAGAGGATCTTAGTCCAATAGATAGGTTAGATCTTGAGAAATCGACATTAGCAAGAACTGTTTTTTCTTTGGGAAATGAAGAAGTTCCCAAGTTAGGAAATGTTTAATTTTTGGAGATTTGTTCATCCACGGAGAAATTAGGATGGGTGCTATCACAAGAAGAATGGTTTTGTACCTTGGGAAAAGGTATGCACACTTAGTCTTTGTTTTTAATTTTTGAAACTGCTTAGGTCCATAGAAACTAAAATAATTTAAAAAAAAAATCAAGAATGAAGTCCGTACTATGAATAGATAGAGCAATTATTGTTAATGATGTGACAAGTCAACCTCCTTTCTTATGTGTGGGAAACCTCGAAATGTTGTAAAAATGTACTACTGTACCTTTTTATGGGGTTTACAACCCGTCTTATATGGCAATGGAAAGAATATAACAGGAGCTTTACATGACTTCACTTTCTTTATTCATTTCTGATTATGCTCCGATATGTGTTGCTATGATATACTTTCCAAGAAGAAAGGATTTGACATTGATTTAACATGATATATCATTTACAAAATCATGCCAATCCATTTTATAGAATTATTTTTAAAGCCTTTGAAAGTTATCTTACATCTTAAAGACCAAACAAAGGAGAAAATGGTAAGACGAATCCAACCAAAATCACTAAGCCCTTTTCTTACAGAAACTTGGGTTGCCAAAGATAGATTCTTTCTAAAGGATGGGCTTCTAAGAAAAAACATGGAAGATATAACCAATCTGTTTCCAAAGGTGCTTGGAAAATCCACACAAAAATTATGCTTAATTTGCTCATTGGTTCCACACTGGATGTTTCAAAGGCCAGTCTTGGCAATTCTGTGTTTCTTTTTTAGCCCCTAAAGAACCTACTGGCGAAGAACTTGGCATCTGCCAGGTGAGTACTATTTTTATTTTATATTATTAATAAGAGAGTGTTTCCTTAAATTTTTTATTTTATTTCTTTGAAATGTATTTATGCATAATAGTTCATTAGCCTTACTTCTAGGCTCAAGAGTGGTTCTCAAATTCTATGGTAGCACTTCCTCTATTTGGGTTTCATTCCCTTTTGTATGCTAACAAGGCAAATAAAACTAACATAAGGTTTTGCCTATCATTTGGTGCCTGGATACCCTAAGGGGATACAAAATCATCTATGGTATGGTTATGTGCATTTGTATGCCCTAGAAGAAGTGTCAAATACTCTTTATACCTGATTCAACCTAGTAACTAAGTGTCTTGATGATAAAACGGAACTAAATAACAATACTAATGCTCCAAGTTAACTCACAAGAAAGTGTCAAGAATTGCCAAGAAATCAAGTAATAAATTCTATATCTGTTTTGCCTTAGATTTCTCAACATGATATCAGAGGTAAGGCTTTGGAAAATGGGTAGAAAGAAAATTAGTTTGGCATTACTATACCTCAAGAAAGATCGAGTTCCCTAGACCGAAATTGTGGAAGCAAGAAGTAGAAATTCTGGGTAGTTTTACAAAGCCCTAATTACAGAGATTAGGCTGCAGCTCCTATCAAGGATAGAAAAGGTACTGAAAGAGAATTTTAGCTTTGTTTCAAGAGACTGAATGAATAAGGGAAGAACCCTCTCAAGACCTCACTCTCTGGAAAGTATTTTTGCTTCTCCATCAGCTCTAATCTCTGATTATAAGCTGTAGACCTATCCACTGGAGATCAAGGTCATAAATAAGTCCGTTTCTATGGAGCGAAAGGATAATCAATCCCATCAAAGCAAGCCGCATTCTATGGTATAGGAGAAAATTTCAAAAAGTCTAAAAATATCTCGAAATCTCTGGTATGCATATCCTGTTTCTATTACAAATTGTTTTGGGCATTAGAAGGTGTCAAATGCTTATCTAGAATCCCTTGAAAGAGACAAAATCATCTATGGTATGGTTCTGTGCATTTGTATGCCCTAGAAGAAGTGTCAAATACTCTTTATACCTGATTCAATGTAGTAACTAAGTGTATTGATGATAAAACAGAACTAAATAACAATACTAATGCTCCAAGTTAACTCACAAGAAAGTGTCAAGAATTGCCAAGAAATCAAGTAATAAATTCTATATCTGTTTTGCCTTAGATTTATCAACATGATATCAGAGGTAAGGCTTTGGACAATGGGCAGAAAGAAAATCAGTTTGGCATTACTATACCTCAAGAAAGATCGAGTTCCCTAGACCGAAATTGTGGAAGCAAGAAGTAGAAATTCTGGGCAGTTTTACAAAGCCCTAATTACAAAGATTAGGCTACAGGTCCTATCAAGGATAGAAAAGGTACTGAAAGAGCATTTTAGCTCTGTTTCAAGAGACTGAATGAATAAGGGAAGAACCCTCTCAAGACCGCACTCTCTGGAAAATATTTTTGCTTCTCCATCAGCTCTAATCTCTGATTATAAGCTGCAGACCTATCCACTGGAGATCAAGGTCATTAATAAGTCCGTTTCTATGGAGCGAAAGGATAATCAATCCCATCAAAGCAAGCTGCATTCTATGGTATAGGAGCAAAGTTAAAAAAGTCTACAAATATCTCCAAATCTCTGGTATGCATATCCTGTTTCCGTTACAAATTGTTTTGGGCATTAGAAGGTGTCAAATGCCTATCTAGAATCCCTTGAAAGAGACAAAATCATCTATGGTATGGTTCTGTGCATTTGTAGATCTCTTCCGACTTCCTTTCAGGATTGGTTCATCGGTCCCACGATTTATAAAGATTGCACGTAACTCCCAGGGATTAAATTACTAGCCAATCTTTACCTTTACAATTTACAAACTCACAAAAAATCAACGCAGTCTTTGGAGGTCATAGGCCTACACATTTGACCCTGAAACTGGAAAACATGACAGAGAATTGTGGATAAAATGCCCTGAGAGGAGAATAGCATCTGGGGTTTACACATCTTCAGACAACATAAACATTTTTTCCTTCAGAATGATCAGGTCAGCGTGCAGTTGCCTAAAAATGGCAATATCCATACCTTTAATGAACAGTCACCGGAGCTGATCACAATTATATTACAGATCGATATTAAGCTTTTCACCGGAGCTCACATTTCCAGTTCCCCCACATTTTCTTTCTCGAGCTTCGAATACAGCTTCTTGATGTCCTGCAAATCAACAATCACTTGATCCCACTTACCTCTATTTACTTCCATTTCCTTTTCAATGTTGCTTCTATCAAGTTGATCTTTACTCTGCTTATAGTTGAGTATCAATATCCCACAACCCTCTTATTTCCTCTTGAATTTCCTCTACTGAGAACTGCAGGGTTCTTTTATTTTCTTCCTCTGTGAGAAGACTGGGCTGGTTTCCATTGCACTTCTCAATACCATGCTCCTGGGCAGTTCTTTCTGAGAATGAAAATGATCCATACTGCTCTGGATCCCCTATGGTGGAATAAGCTACTGGTGAAGCATCCATATTTGTTGCTGACTAACAGTAAATCCATTGTTCAACTGAGAATATATTTGTGATGATCCTACTTATAGTGTGGTAATATCTTATCTTATATGTGCAATATCTAACTTCTCTTGAAATGGGAACTGTCATGGACATTGAAGTATTTAGTCAATTTAATCCTAATGCTTTAAAGGTTGTCACTCCTTTTTATCCTAATGTTTTGAAGCTTGTCGCTCTTTTTATGGGGTGTAATTGCTCTATCAGAATTAGTAAAATAAAACAATTCCATTTACATGTAGAGCCTGATATCTTAAATTATATTATTTATCTGTCTATATAACAACGCATGTGGAAATGATAAACAATCTGCCCTCAACGCAGTTGATTTTCCAGCACTTATGCAATCCTTCCCATGTCCTACCATTCAGCCATTGTGCTGGTTATCCATAAACTGTAGGCAAAGAAAATATTATTTTAGCGCTTCTGCATGGCCACCAATGTCCTGCCATTCAGCCAATGTGCTGGTTAGCTATAATTTGTAGGTAAAGGAAAGATTGTTTCAGTTAGGTTGCTTTTATATGACAAGCTGAGTATTTCTAATCTCCAATCATAGTGTAGAAATTAAATCCTGTGATATGCCTTACGACCAAAGGTGATGTTGAAATTTGATCCTGTAGGACATTAGATTGCGTATAATCAAGAGCAGGTGGTTCACCTGTTAAAAGAATATCAGAAAATTATCCATTGCAAATACAAAGGCCATCCAGAAGTTTGGTTATGGGCCCTCCAATTTTGGAGGAATGCGGATGTTGTACTTAAGCCTTTGCTTTGAGGTTTGAAGTACCCATTTCATGGTTCTCCATCAAGCCATATTTATCTTTAAACAAATGAAAAAAAATTGGAATAAGGAAAACTATTATGAATGACACTACTCTAGCCATAAGAGATACCATTGTTAATGTTTGAAGGTTCCTCAGGATTTGCATCTTCCACAGCATTTGATTAGATCTACGTTTAGTTAAAATTTTCAGCTATGTTTCACAATAAATAAAAAAGAGTAGATGCTTAGAATTATGTGAATCTCGAAAAGCAATGACAGTTAAATTTTGTCAGCAATGTAAAACAAAATAATTAGACTCCAACATGGTTCAGAGGTTCAATTCATTAGGTTAGAAGTTATGGTCGATAATAATCCTCTAATCTATAGAGGCAAAAAGACTGCAATTTATTTCTAAACCATTTATTGGTTTTGCCATGCCTAAGTAACGTGTAAGGGGTCGAGTAACTGTGGAGCTATATGGTATCATACCCTGCGGATTACGAAATGACGAAGAAGTATTGACTTCAAAAGCTGGTGAGGCACGCTTCCCTGAATGAATGAATCTATCAATGCGTGCATCCGGCTCCCTCCTTCTCGCCTTTCCACGACTTGCTCTGCTCCAGTGGAACCCAAAACTGCTCCAGTCGACCAAAAATCGCATTTTCCCCTCCTTCTCACCTCCAGTCGAACCAAAAATGGCATTTTCCCCTCCTCCTCTGCTCCAGTCGACCAAAAATCGCGTTTTCCCCCTCCTTCTCGCCTCCAATCGACCAAAAATCACATTTTCGCCCTCCTCCTCTGCTCCAGTCGACCAAAAATTGCATTTTTCCCCTCTTCTCGCCTCCAGTCGAACCAAAAATGGCATTTTCCCCTTCTCTTCTGCTCCAGTCGACCAAAAATCGCGTTTTCCCCCTCCTTCTCGCCTCCAATCGACCAAAAATCGCATTTTTGCCCTCCTTCTGCTCCAGTCGACCAAAAATCAATTTTCCCTCTCCTTCTCTTCCACGAGTTTCTAACTCCGCCTGGCCATAAAAATTAAAAAAAAATACCTCAAAATATAAATATTTTATATTATAAATAAAAAACCCTCTCCCCTCTAGTTATAAAGACAATATAATGTTTTTTGATTTTTTTTACCCCAATATGAACGCATGTGATATAATATTGGTTTGTGAGTGACGCCCCCGTGGATCGACTAGATTGATCGAACTCAACTTCCACTCCACATTCTTGTGTGTTGTTTCCAGTATCGGCATTTTCTGTGGAAAAATGGTGTCCATATGCCCACATAGATGGGAAAAAATGCACCTATTATAAAAAATTTAAAAAAATCATAGCGTCATGTGTCTTATAAATAAAAATCGAATATTTAAAATATGAAATGTAGATGTCTTAATATGATTTTCAAATTTACATATAAATAAAAAATATTATTACCGAGTTGTTGCACCCAATCCCTACGTTTAGCGCATCCTCTTCAGCAAGCGGGTAACGACTAGTAGCACCGTATTTCTCTCTAACTTGGTTAGCAACCCAACTATTGGGGCATATTTTTGGCATATTTTCTCTTAAATGATCAGGATAAGGCACACTTATGCCATTCAACCATTTGAATTATTTCCTGTCACTATCCCATTTCACCCTATTTTGTTTTTAAAATGCGACCCACGGTTGTGTCGCTTCAGAATTGTAAAGAAAAAATTTATTGATTGCTTCAATTTCTGCATTCGCTCATGAAATCAAAAAAACATTATATAGTACTTAGAGATCAAAATATACATTATATCGAAGTTCAACATGAATATTAATTACTTTTTGTAGATTTTAAAAATTATAAGTCGCTTACTCTTTATCAAGCGCTTTTTTCCTCTCGTTTGGAGCAACTCTCCTTCTCTTTTGTCTTCATCCATTTCATCATCCCAAATCACCACAACTGGTCTGTTGTCGATCTGCTTGATGTATTCACTGGCATAATACAAAGACTCATTGATATGTCCCTTTGTTGAACAAAACCTTTCAATTTATTCAGGTACCTCTCTAAGAAGAACATCCAATGACAAGAAACAACCCCAACTAATATAACCTCATCCACTAGGTGGATTAGAAAATGAACTTGTAAGTACATGAAACTCGTTGGAAGTTCCTTCTCAAACATAAAAACAATCTCAACTATCTCTTGATGCCACCATGGAATTCTAGCCACATGAATATCCTTTGATGTCATCCAACGTACAAATGTAGATAATTTTCATATGACACGTCTTAGGTCTTGAGGGAATTCATGTTTCACACACCCACGCACGAACAAAGGATAATGATACTGCAAAGTTATAAACACGTGCAATAATATACAAAATTAGTTACGTTTTATGATTCCCGCATGGGATAAAATTTATTAATATAAAAAATAATAAAATGATGCTTTTGAAATTATATGTACTTTTAGGAGATTCAAATGGTCATGAGATTTCAACCCCGAAAAATGGTCATCCACGGTGAGGCAGCACCATAGTGAATACCTATATGAAGTTGGCACCTTGACAGCCATTCTAACTTCCTTTGCCAAAGATATATCATATTTTTTTAAAATTGATGGGACATCACCTTCTTTGAAAAACCATGAATTAGAGGGACCAACGCCTTCCTCTGATCCCGTACTTTCTAATCGCCATGGCCAATGTTTCTTTTTAGTTTTTGAAGTAATAAGATCTTTCCTAATAGCCAATGTGTCACTTTGTTTTGATGATATGTGCCTCCATAAAGAAGATGAAACATTTTTAAATATCTGCATGGGATATAATAAGTGGGCAATCTTAAGATACTCCCAATATGGGAGGTCATAAAAGGTAGATTTCCTTTTCATCCCAATGGGAAATTTCTCAACATAGGTGTCGAAGAAATATAGATCATCAAACATAGGCTCCCCATTTGAATCAAACATTTCTATGAACTCCTTCTCCTTCTCTTTCTCATATTCTCTAAGCCATTAAGCTGGTGTCATTATTGGAGGCCTTTGGGTTCTCTCTCGTTTACTATTGAAAGCAAATTCTTCTCTTCTGTAAGGGTTTTCTTCTGGTAGGAATACCCTGGAGCAATCATACACTGGCTTTCGTAGGTCCTTAGGCCATCTAGTTTTCAGAGAAGGTCCACAACATTTACATCCAAAATACCCTTTTGTTACAAGACCCACAAGATTATATTTGTATACATTAATTAATATGCATCACACGTTAAAGAATATCATGAAGATAATAACAAATATTAAAACGAAATAAATAACTAATATGTGAAAGAATATTGTTTCATATATAAACAAATCAATAAATTAAACATGTAATTTACCAGACCAAACTCCTAAGCCTGGATAATCATGTGTCATCTAAGCACATATGCCATACAACATAAAACTCCTGTCTGCTGCGATGAGTCTTGATGCATCGTATAAATTTATCACATCCCATAATTTCTTCAATTCATCTACCCATGGTTGTAAGTAGACATCCATATTCTTCACTTGTCTTCTACCAGGGACTATGAGAGCTAACATAAGATGTTCATTCTTCACAGAAAACCATGGGGGGATATTATTGTTGATCACTACTATAGGCCAAACAGAATATTTGGTGTTCTAGAGGGAATATGGGTTGATGCCATTCATGGCTATGCTAATTCGTAGACTTCATACTTCATCCTTGAAATTTTTGGGCCATGTATCCTCTATACGCTTCATGTCTATTGAATCAATTTGGATTCGAATAACTCCCAACTCACTTCTGTGTGAGGCATGCCATCCCTGCAACATATCTAATTCTTTGCAACAAAAGAGCCTTTGAATCCTTGGGATTATAGGCATGTGCCTCAATATCTTAAAAGGAAGACCAGTATGTGATTTACCCTTCTTTTTTTATTTATCATACCTGTCATGCCCAAATTTTTAACACATCTCTTTATCTTCATATTCTCCTCTATATAGAATATAATCATTTGGACATGCATGATATGATATGTAATCAACACCCAACATTTTCAACAATTTCTTTGCCTCTTCGCAACTATCGGGCAAGATATTATCACTCAGAAGAACCTTATCTTTGAATAAACTGTAGTTGGTGATCATGGAAAATATGTTAATAAATTTACATTAATGTCGATATAATTATTAACGTTCTTAAAATTTACCAATTGTAATGTTCATTTTAGTGTATTGATTATATTTCAAATTTATATAAGGGGAGTACTTTATGGTAACTTACCTCAAAATTTCCGAGAAAAATGCATTTGACAAGCCAAAAATTTCTTTCAAGTTGTACAGTAACATCATTGTCCCCAACTAGGTAGACTTTGACTGACTGCTAGGTCCAAAGAGAGGGGTGGTGGAAGCAAATTTAAGGCTTTTGAGAAACGTGTCAGCGATATGAGCATCATCTTCTAGTTGATCATCATTTTGGAATGCATCTAACAACATTGTCTCCATGGTAGTCATATGCCCTAAGTAATCATCCATACCAACCTCTATTTTATTGCCTCCATTTCTAGCTTGTGAAGAACTACTATTGTTGTAGTCATTCCTAATTGGTGAATCTGGATGTAGCAAGAATTGAATCGGTGGTTGATTCAAACATTCTTGGTATCGTTCCTCTCCGATTTTTTCTCTTAATTCAGTCTTCTCTCAATTTTACATTGTCGTGGGGTGAAACGGAAGATGGTAGGTAGGTCGTTCATCATCACTAGAATCCTAATAATTAAAAAAAGAGAAAATTGAACATGATTAGTATAAAATATATGATATCAACTAGCAACCACGTTGACAATATTGCATGATTATAAATTGGTTTGACGTTGAAATAATTACATATTAATCAATATATATACCAAACAATGATAATTATAATTACCATCATTGTCCCGGTATTGTGGCTAGAAGATACAATATTGTTACAATTGGCAGGGTGAAGTGGCTGTCCATTTTCATCTACAAAATGCGCCTTGCAATATGAAGCTCCTGATAATAACTTTCGACGTTTTTTAGTAGTTTAAGTATTTTGTTCATCTAAACTCGATGTTGAATCTGCATGAACCTACAAATTTGTATACATTATAAATTTAATTAATTTGTGCATGATTTATTGCATGGATAAAAAGCATAAATTCAATTAGATAGTGAAAAAATAAAGCAAATCTGAAGTAAATATTACGTCTCCATATGGATAGGGAGAACTCCATGATGTAATTTGAGAAATATTATGGAACAAGCTAGATTTTGAAGAATTGTCCATTCCATATAATATTTGATATTTTCTCCCTACATTTGAGAAAAACAACAATAAATTTTGGTGCACAAACCTAAATGTAATTTCGGTGCGTAATGTACAGATAACCACACGAGTGCATTTTTTTGTATTGCGCACGAGTGTCGTTTTATAACCCGATGCACCGATGCAGTTCAATTAAAGGATGCATCGGTAAACAAATAATTGCAGATAAAAAGAGTGCAACCTTATTTTCTTAAGTGAAAAAAATGTGGTAAATTGAAAAATGGGTGGCAGAATATTTTCAAAAATCTAATTTCATAAAACATTTCTTTAAATACTAAACACTTTTCATTATTTCACTATTTTTGCAAATATTTTCTGCAAGAGATTTGCAAAATAGATACCTGGAGAAAACAGATCATGAGAGCACAGTGGAGCAGGGAAATACATTCGAATAGAAGTATTCAGAAAATCATAATTCCAAAACTCTAGTGATTCAAACCTTGTACCATAGAATTTCAAACGACGTGAGTAAAGTTTATTGTTTTTTTGTAGTTTTTTCTGCAGTTTTTTTAATGTAGTAAAAGAAAAAAATCAAAGACTATTGTTTTTTTTTTTTTACTTTTTCTATACTTTTTTTATGAAGTAAAATAAAAAAATCAAAGTTTATTGTTTTTTTTTACTTTTCTCTGTAGTTTTTTTACCTTTTCTATAGTTTTCAGAAATAAAATAAAATAAAAAATCCATTTTTAGAAACAAAACCCTAGATCTTTTTTGTTTCTGCCCTTTCTTCTCCCTCTTTCTATAATTTCAAAATTAGGGCTTTCCAATTTATATTTGTAGGGTTTGTATAGTCATAAGACATCCAACCCATGGGATGACATGTATAGTCAGATCCCAATCCATGTTGGCCCTTGCGTCAATCTAAGAAAAAAACAATTTTTTTTTCATCGGTGTGCTCTACATAACATAGCGCACCAGAGCGCTCTGTTATACAGGTGCACCATGAAAGTAGAGTGATAAAAGATTAAAAAAATAAAATGTTTTTATCAGTGTGCCATATGTAACATATGCTACCGATGCACTATTTCACTATTGCACACTGCAAACGTGTTGTTTTATTAAAAAAACCATTTTAAAAACAAACCCTACATTTTTCTTGTTTCCGCCCTTTCTTCTCCCTCTTTCTGTGATTTCAGAATTAGGGCTTTTCAATTTATATTTATAAGATTTGTATTACTAAATATAAGCCTAAGACATCCAATCCATGGGAGGACCTTCATAGTCGGATCCCAATCCATGTCGGCCCTTGCATAAATAAGAAAATAAAAATAAAAATTTGTGGTGCACCTTGTGTACCAGAGCACACAGGTGCGCTTTATTATCTCAGCGCACCGTGCAAGTACTGTGATAAAAAATTAGAAAAAAAAAAATTTCTTAGTGCGCCATTTGTAAAATATGTAGCCGGTGAGCTATTTCATTATGGGACACCACGAACATTCTATTTCACAAAAAAAAGAACTTTCAAAAAATACAAACCTTACATTCTTTTCGTTTCTTCCCTTTCTTCTCCCTCTTTCTTTGATTTCAGAATTAGGGCTTTTCAATTTATATTTATAGGATTTTTATTGCTAAATATAGACCTAAAACATCCAACCGATGCAACGATTATCATAGTCGGATCCCAATCCATGTGGGCCTTTGCATGAATTAAAAAAAAAAAATTTCTTTATCGGTGCTCTTGGCATAACATAGCGCATTGGTGCTCTGTATTGTACAAGTGTACCGCATAAGTGATGTGATAAAAAATTATTATATTTTTCTTTATATCGGTGCGCCATATGTAAAACATGGCATCAGTTTATGCTACAAAAATTAACACTGGATGATTTTTATTATTTTATCATGGTTAACCGGTTGGTGATTGACTTGAAATGCACTGGTGCACCTCGTTGACATAGAGGACTATTTGGTCTATTATACTATTTGTGCGGTGTGTTTGTAAGACATCCACGCATCGGCGTCAGTGCGTACACCATCAATGGCGCACCGGTTCATGAGATTTTTTTTACTTGAAAAGTTGATAATATAGTTATAAATATATTAATGAATGACTTGGTACAGATTTGAGATTGATAAAGAAATGACTAACAAGAGATCAAGTAACAAAAATACTAATAACACATCAAGAAAAGCAAAAAAGGCAAGTTCTTTGTAAATTTTTTACAAAAAATATTATTTTTCAACTATATGTAAGTTTAAATAATATGTATCGTTTACTGTGTATCATGCAGAGCCACAAAATGACAAATCTTGATAAGATTATTTATGATCTATGATCAAAAGAGCGTAAAAGTTTGATGGAAAAATTGCAAAATGATGAATCAAGTGAATTAAAAAATACTATCGATCTAATATGAGTTTCTTTTTTTAGTTTTCCTTAATAATATAATTAAAATTATTACATAACATGTGTGACATAGTCTATTAATTCACATTTGTTTAATGTTCTATAGGGACCAAAAAATCAGAAAAGAAATGTTGTTCTAAGAAAACAAAAAAAATAGAACATGCAAATGAAAATAAATTGCTCCTTAGCTCATTTGGAGTGTTGTTGGAGGTTAACGAAAGGGGGGGAAAATTTTACAAAAGTTTAAGGTATCTAGTGGAACGAATGTATAGACATTATTTCCACTTACATTACAAAAACCAATTCAATGATTCCAAGAACAAAATTTTATCTAAACTACAGGAAGAGTTTCCAGAGAATTGGTCAATGAGACATGTCATACTTTTAATAGCAAAAACGTACAACAACAAAAAAGAAGAAATGAAAAAGTAATATTCCTTTAGATGTTTGTCTAGAATTATTTATGAATATCACTTTTGTTATACTTAGTTTTCATATATCAATATAAAAATTAAATAGTTTAATGTCATGTTACATTTTCAAGAAGATTATGAAAATCTCAAAAGATGAACGAGTTGATATCAAAAATATGCCAGTAGGAATGTCCAAAAAGGTGTACAAGGAGATAGTCAAAGAAATGGACAAAATTGCATCGTGGGAGGAGCCATCTCAACAACAAAGTGCTTCAAATGTAATATGTAATCATTAAATTTTTCGATCATTAGGTACAATAAATAAACAATTTATCATTAAATATTAATTTTCAAGTATTTTCTACAGAAAAGAAAAGAAAATGGAACCCATTTAGCACATAAAACACGACGACAAGGAAGAAAAGGATCGATATCTAAGTTTGTGAGTAATTGTTACTTCCTTATAACGACTTAAGTAGATTTAAATTTTGTATTTTTAAAGTTTTTTAGAAAAATCATCATTGAATGTCTTCAAACAGGTGCTAACATACAAAGAATAACCATCAGAAGAATTGATTGAAATTGGGTTAAATATGGGTTGTGAGTATATGCTCACATATCAGAACTTAATTGTGGAATTTGTAAGAATTTATAGATCTTGTTTTACTTACCTCCGTCTATAATTAACAGAAAAAAATAAATCTTTTATATTAAATATATGATTTGTTATGGGGTATAAAACTTGTAGGAAATAAAGTATGGCACTGCACCAACAGATAAAATCCTGAAAGATGGCATGTTACATGGTTTGAAAGAATGTGTATACTTTATGAGTCAATTGTTGCATTGGTACGTAATTTCTTTTCGATTTACATTGATGTATATGATTTAATATTGAAATTTTCATTATTCTCACCAATGTATATACACTAATTATAGTTTACTTTTATGTTTGTAGATGGAAGTTGAAGAAGAAGAAAACAATCAACACCGTGAACAAAACATTCCTGAAAATAACCCAAGTCATGGAAGCAGCTCTGGCAGTGAAAACAGTTCAAGCAAAGAATGATGATCACTATGTTTAGATATCAAAGCAAGGCGTTGCATTTTTTGAAAAATGTCTGTGAAATCAGACATTTTCTTTAATGTAATGGACATAGTGTACCAATTGAAAGATAAAGGGATACCAATAACTGTCCCATTTTGTATGAAAAAGAATGTCTTATTCATATATATATATATATATATATATAGATATATATATATATATATATAACAATTTTTTTTTAATTTATTCTATTGAAATCTCTATTGTCGCTATTTTGTTCTCCATTCTCGTTCTCAAATTCACTAATAAAAATTTAATTCATTTGAATATTGTTATAAGATATATATGCGTCGACTTTTGATGAATAATGAATTTTAAAAACCCATAATAATTATGATATGATATAACAAATTAATCGAAACTTCACATTCAAATGCATTAATAAAAATTTAATTAATATTAGTATTGTTATAAGATGTGTCAACTTTTGATTAGTAATGAATTTAAAACAATCACAATAATTTCACTGTCATAGGTTGATGTTTCTAAAAATACAAAACGAAAATTGGTACGTGTATTCATATACCGGTGTGCTTGTATTCTTAAGCGCACTGGTGTGTTTTTACGACCTATGGGCACCGCACAAATACCAAAACCAATTAAAAATATCGAGGAGTTTGTGAAATACGATGCTCCAGTGCGTTTATGTCTATATAAGCATCAATGCCCTTTTACGACCTATTAGCACCACACGAATATTGATACCAATTATAGATCTCAGTGCGTTTGTGTGATACTATGCACCGGGAACTTTTTGTATCTATACGCACCGGTGCATTTGGACGACCTATAGGCACCACACGAATACTGATACCAATTATAAATTTCGGTGCATTTGTGTCATACTGAGCACCGGGGCATTTATATGTTTATACACACCGATGCGTTTGTATGACATATTTGCAGCAAATGAATACTGATACCAATTATAAATCTCAGTGAATTTATGTGAAAGGGCGCACCAATGCATTTCTACAAGTCTGCGCACTAGCACATTGATATGACCTATGGGCATTGCTCAAATCCCAACACCAATTAGAATGGCCCAGTGCATTGTATCACCAACACTATGCCCGGTGATGTTTTGTACCTTAATGGTTGGGTGCATTCTCCTTCGACCACCCCAGAGCTCTGGCTACAGGTACGCACCAATGCGTTAAGTCCTGATTAGCGCACCGATGAAAAAAACATCAGTAATAACCTTCGGTCGCCCATTTTTTTTTAGTTGTGTTGAATTTCTATTAAAAGCTCCACTAAAATCTCTGTAACCATAAACGGATGTGGTGGCATATGTTTTTCTGACAATTTTAGCCAATTTTATAACACTAAAAAACTCCTTTATAACCTCCACTAGAGGGTCTTTTCCTTGTAGTGGTGTATGTAAATATTATGATGAGCTAAGTTATAAATCTCCAGAAGTGGTATGGATGTTATATGGTCATGCTATCATGGGTTCTTGTTTTGAGCAAGTTACTTATTTTGAATACTATATTGAGCTAAGTTATAAAGCTCCATGAGCACTATGTTTTATTTTCAGTGGTTTCTCCGAGGTGCAGGTGTGGTTTAAAACAGAGGATGGTGCTCCCCAAGGAGGAGGGTTCTCTAAGTGACCAAAGAAAAAGTTCATGTAATAAAAGTTAAAAAAGGAAAAATAATACCATGGTTAAGGGATACTTATTCCAAGCTAAATTTTGGGAAGATATATACTAGTGGGAATAGTTGGATGTGGTTATGGATAAGGCATTAAAGAGGAAAAAGTATTTTTGGGAACATTTTTTATGAAAATGATGGAAATGAGGAGAAAAGGAAGGTGAAAGGTCACAAGTTGCATGTGAGAAGGAAAATAAGGTAAAATGAAGCAAATAGAGGCTTCATTGATAAAACGGCTACTGAGGATCAGTAGGTACCTTTTGTGAGTTTATTTTTAGATCTATCTCATTATTCTCTCCCTCACATACTCTTGGATACCTATATTTTTCTTGGGGCATTTCGGCATTGAGCCAAGAAAGAGGCAAGAAAGCACAGGAAGGAAAAGGAAAGGAATGAAAAGCAAGGATCAAGTATGGAGTAATAGGATGTACTAGATTTAGAAATAATACTTATAGGTAACATATTGCATGTGTGATCCCCTAGTTGGTTTGGACATGCATGACTTATTCATGTTGATATTTGGTTCTCTTGTTGTCCGTGGCATGGTTTTGTTGGGTTTTAACAGTGGTTTTTAGCCTTGCATTGCCTTTTTCTGGATGTCATGGTGTGTTGTTATTTTTATCTCAGTTTTGGGCTTTGAAATTGATAGAAGGATTTTAGAATCTAGGGTGGAGGTGGTCTCAAGGAGAAATCCAAAAGGCCTAGGAATCCCTTGACCCGTTTTGGGGAGATGCATGGTAAAGCCTTAGGGTGGTGTCTCGGTTTAGGGAATAGTGATCTAATATTAGATTGCGGTATAGACTAAGGGAAAAGGAAACAGAAAATTCCCCAGGGATAATGATGGATTCCAAATGGAATTCCACATTCGGTGTGGTTTTGTGATTGAAGCACTAATTTTGGTGTGATCATGGTATGGTGATGGTGGAGTTGGTTTACCCTCTCCATTCAATTGGTTGTTTTTAAATTTTATTTTTGATGAGATCCCACATTCATGCTTCGAATATGGCATGGGGGTGACTGGGTGAAGATAAATTTGGCTCAGCCATGGCTATGATCAGGTGGTATGTGGAAGTTTCGAACCTGGTTAGTTATTTCCTATGTTTAAGGAAAGCTAAGTTATCTTGCTTTTATACCTATTAATATGTGGATTTAATGGTTGTTATATCACTATTATTTCCATGTTTTTATGATTTTTATAAGCATGTTTAAATGACTGGTTCATATCATGGTTATTTCACGTATTTACATCTAATTGTTAAGATAATGGATGCAAGGCCTTATTGATTTCATATATTTTCAAGGAAGAGGGTGTTGGTCCTTCTTGTAATGTTTCATAAGATTTTTTAGTCATTCATGTTTTGTCTTGTATCCTAGACCTGTAGATTTCATTTTTCCCATGTGTTTGACAGAATTTTTGTCCCTATTGGGGATGGTCAGGCCTAGTCCTGGAGTCAGTTTTTTTTTTTTCACATTTTCATAATCTGTTTGCTGGATTTTCAAATCTACTCGAAGTTTTGTGCAATGTCTAGGATTTGGGGATTAAAAAGTTCCTTAAATCATGTGGATGACGGCGTAGGTCTAGGAAATTTAGTCCTTGGATGCACACATGAATATGTTGTGGGGGCATCCAGCTACTCCTAGACACACCCTTGTGCATATGGCAAGGTATCATCTGGGGCTTTTCTTAAGAAAAAGTCAGTAGGACCATGTGAAAATTTAGTTTGATGATTGGGATTGCCTATGGGGGTCCTGTAGCAAGGTGCAGGGAGTCCATGTTATGTTTTTCCACATCAATTCAACTTCCTTAAAGTCACCAAGGAAGTTGAGTATGATATCTACTTCGTTAAACTCATGTTTACCTTAGTTGGATGGTTACCTAGTTAGATGTGAGGGGAGGTGTACATTACACAATACACCAACTGTGAAAAAGCTTTTCTCAGTTGGTTCCATGGTTTAATTTCTTAATAATCTCTATCACCTCTTTCAAAATGTAATTCTAACACAAATTTTTTGTAGTCTATTATTGTAGCAATAATGAGTCCTTTCTTCACTGCATTTAACTATTCCTCATTGTTCCTTGTGAAACTGCATTCAGCCATAAGTATGAATCTAGTCCTCCTTCGTTAATCCTAAGAAAGACCTCCAAAAGTAGTAATTCCAGGGATTCCTCTGGAAGCACCATAAAAACTTAACTTTGTGAAGCCTCCTGGGGGAGAAGAGAAGTGATTTCGTGACAAGGAAGGAGCCACCATGAGTTTCAAATAATTTGGAGCAATCATACTAGGAGAAAGGTTTAGAAGGGAGAGCATCCTAGCCTTATGAGGAGAAACATGCAAATCATCTAGATGCCATTTCTCTGATAATATTATTTTTCTAATATTATCAGTTAGTCCTTTCAATACTTCTTCCTAAGGTTTATGACCATCTTTAAAGGTCATGTTATTCCTTTATTTCTAGTTAGCCTAGAGAATGAACATGTAGGCTAGCTCCCAAGCACGATTGAGAACTGAGCTTGAGAATAAGCCTTTCCTCCAGATAATTATAGATTCCTTGATACTATGATGGTATCTGTCTAGGAAAGAAAAAACGTTATTGAGTTGTCTCCACTTCTGATCTGAAAAGGGGAATGAGTTCAAAAGGTGCTCCAAATATATATTATGTATACCACATAATAAATAGAGAGATGGACCTTGAATCCCTCTTTTTTTTATTTTTTCCCATGTAAATATTTTTCCTCATCACACCAACCATAAGAAGTAAGTGACTTTCAACCATATCCGGCTTGTCCATATCATTTTCCATAAGGAATTATAGATATTTTGATTATCTTTTGTCTTCAATCAAGATGCCTCTTTGATGTTGAAGGTGCCTTTGGTAGAATAGCTCACATGCAGGATATCATATCCTTCCTATTTTGAAGTTCTCATAAATTAAAGTTCTTTATCCATATTATGTCGTTGTTGAGTAACTCGTGGACTTTTCCAATCCTGGTGCTCCTTCCATTGTCTCCATCCTGAATTTGGTTGTGAGGCCTTCAAAAATTAACCCATTATTTAATGATTCCGACAGTGAAAAAAATATGTCTCCTAGATATTGTCTACTTACCAATTTCTCCTTCTGTTTCCATGAGTATTTCTAGAAGAATATTTTTTTCCCATCTATGATTTCCAAGAAGAAACTTTGGGCTATGAGGTATTTGTTTCCATATGCCAGATTCCATATTGTGGATCCTTTTGGAGGATCCTGCTACTTGAGTATATCTTTTGTGGGTAACGACATACCATATTTTCTGGTGCAAATAATTTTCCATAAGTCGTGGCCTCCTTTTATCCAGTGCCACCATAGTTTGGGTCCCATGACTTGATTGAGAGTGTATAGATCTCTAATACCTATTCCTCCTACCCTCTTTGGATTTGTGAGGCTTTTCTAAAACACTTGAGCCCATTTCATGACTTTTTGATCTCCTGCCCATAATTTTTGTTTGAAAATCCTTGTCATATGAATACATGAAGATTTGGGAGTGGTCATACAAAAAATATGATAAATACGGGTCGATTGGAGAAAAACCTTTAGGAAGATAGTATTAGCTGCCAAGTTAAGAGCCCTAAAATCCTAGCCACTGAGTCTCATCTAAATTTTTTGGAAAATATGTCTTCATCATGAAGTTTTTAAGGAATTAATCACTAGGGACATGCCTAAATACTTAACATGCAAGGCATGCTTACTAAAACCAAGCGATCGAGCTAGGAAGGTTTGAATATTTGTTGGAGTATTCAAAAATATGATGTTTGATTTATCATTTTTTACCAAAATTCCAGAGGATGAAATAAAATCATGCATGGTTATGTCATTTATTTTTATAACTTCCCTTAGGGAGTCTAGACAACAAAACATGATTTCATCCTCAAATTTTTGTTGGGTAATCAGAAGGTCACACCCCAAGAGTAGAGGCCTCTTATTTTAGAAAATAGAGGAGTATATTTCAGGCATCTACCCAGACCTTCAGTTTCCAGGATGAAGAGAAAGAAGTATATAGGGTCACCTTTCCTTAGGCCGCGACAATGATTGAAATTTCTAGTGAGGGATACATTTAGCATGATCTAAACACAGACAATGAGATAAGGGAGGAAATCTAGGAAATCCAACCATTGTAAAAATTTAATGCTTCTAGGATACTGAGGAGGTAGATCTAGCTAATGCGGTCATAGGATTTCGAAAGATCTATTATGATAAACATGCCAGGGATTTTAAGTTGCTTCATAGAATGAAACAATTCTTGTGATGTGACTATACCATCAAGGATTTTTTTTCCTTCAACAAATATTTTTTTTTCAGGAGAGATAAGTGATAGAATCATAGGCTTAATAAGTTGGACTATAATTGTGAAAATGATCTTATAAATAACATTACATAGATAAAGGAGCCTAAAGCCTTATAGATATTTAGATTTGGACATTTTGGTAAATAAATAAATAAAAATTGAGTTGAGACCAGGGCTTTCCTTTTGATTTTAGAGATATTCCTTGACCACTTCAAGAATTACTTTCCCTATGAATCATCACATCGCTTGGAAAAATTCTATCATGAATCCATCTGACCCAGGCATTTTATTCTTTTCCATCCCCTTGACAACATCCTCAATCTACTCTAAAGTTACAACTATCATGAGGGCCATATTTTGGTCTTTGTTTATAATATGAGGAATATGTCTTGTGATCCTTTAAATAACTTCCTCTTTCTCATGGGATAGTTCAGAAACCATGGAGTGAAAAAGATTCACTGCTAGGTCTTCCATATCTTCATGCTGAACCAATTTGTTCCTAGAGGAATCCTTAAGGGAGAATATTATGTTATGTTGATGATGTTCGATCATTCATTTTTGGAAAAAACAGGTGGTTCTTTCAACCTCCCTAAGGTATTGAATTCTATATTTATGTTTTGCACATAATTTTCTCCCATTTTGTTCTCTCGTCAATCTGATTCACCAGTCAGACCTCTTCCTCCACCAGACTCTCGAATTGTCATCCTATGATTATTCTTTGTTGGATGTCTTGCATTCTATCTTGAAGTTGTTTCTAAGCTTTCATGATGTTACCAAAGTCCATCTGGTTCCAACGCTTAATATGATTTTTGACATCTTTTAATTTAAGTCGGAACTTATGCATGTGATTTCTACCTTGTACTATGCTTCCTTTCTACCATCTTTCTGCCTTCTGCATGAATGATGGATCCCTAAGCCAGAAATATTTGAACCATAATGGTTGATTATTGGGGTCACATTAAGATCAATCTCCATTCTAATTGGCCAATGTTCTGATCTCGTACAAGGGAGGATGGGTGCTTCAAGAAAAATATATCGACTGATCAAATGTTTAGAGACCAAGAACCTATCAAGGTACGATGCTACCTGGTGAGAACCCCCATGATGATTTTTTAGGTCCCTATATTACTACTGTATTCCCTTATTGTTGTTAGTGTAGCCCCCTTATTTTTATCCTTATACCGATGTAGTCCCCATATTCTTAATATTGTGCCCCATAAAAGCCCACTATTGTTATTGTTGTGTCCTTACATTATTATGTTTAGGTCGGTTAGGATTATATTGTGACCCTATGGACTCCTATATATAGAAAGGAATTTTATTTATTTCTATCATCCAAGAATTATTCACTTTTGTAATGTAAAGAAGGTATTTTCCTAGAAGTGGTTGATTTATAAGGGTTTGATCTCCCTTTCCTTCTATTTTGGGAGCTGGTTTCATAATATTTGGTATCAGAGCTTTGGATTCTAGGGTTTCGCTACTTCAAATAGGTCATCATGGAATTTTCACTATAATGTTTTTTCTATAAAGGTTCAAAAGCTAAAATAAAACCCCATTTGCGAAGAATTCCTAATTAATTTCATGTAAAAAATTCAGATATTGGTTCACAATATTTTCGAAGATAGGATCTGTGTAAGTAAGGGTTTTTGCAGGCTCCTGAATTTCATCTCAAAGAGCTGACCTTAGGAAAATCCTCTTAAATTTCTCTCTGAGAATCGGATTGGAATTCCATGAAACGTGGCTGAAGGTAAACAAACTATCATTTCATTCGTATCAATTTTAGAGACGAATGACGAAACAGTGACACATGGAAAACCGTGCAATTTTTCCCTACAGAACCATTCCATAATTAGGTCATTGTGGTAGATTGGGCATAAATTTTCCGTGAAGAATCCAAATCTAGTTGGACCTATGGGATTGGAAATAAGATTCATAGGGTGACTAAAGTACCGAAGATAAATTCTTGGGAAGAATAAATTACGGAGATACATCCGTTTCAATATCGACTCCTCAAAAGCAACAAAAATGTGTGCATTTGTTTTAAAATATTGCATCAGTCTTGTTTGAAAAAACAATTTGAAGTGATTCCAATGGCATATTGAAGTATATATATCATTATTGGGTTCTAAATAGCCCCTAAAAATAATTCAACACCCATTAAGCCCTCACAAGGATCTACTATGACTCATGAAGAGGAAGAAGTGCAACATGGTATATAAAAATTACAAGACCAAGTGCAACAAATTTTTCTCTTGCAAAGAGCAACAAAAAATGAAATGGAAGCTAACATGGATGGTTTGAACAAAGGCATGGAAGCTAAGATGGATGGTTTGAATAATGGCATGGAAGCTAAGATGGATGGAATGGAAGCTAATATGGATGAAATGGAGGTTAATTTCGATGAAAAAGTGAAAGGAAACATGGAAGACATGAAGAATGATCTAAAATCAGACATGGAAGGTTTGAAGGTTTGAAAAAATTGATACAATAAATTATTCCTAAAGGTGAAAAGGTAGTAGAGGAAACTGCTGATGAGAAAAAAAGAAATTTTAATCATGATTTCGTAGACTCTAATGTTGGATTGAAGACCCGCCATATTCCAAAGATCGATATGAGGAAGTTTTATGACAAGGATCACGTAACTTGGATACTACAAATGGAGCAATATTTTTATCTCTATAATGTGAAAAAAATAGAAAAGGTATGCATTTCAACTTTATATTTAGAACAAAATAAATTTGTATGGTTTCGGTGGCTTTTCTCTCATAAAAAAATTGTCACTTGGTAAATTTTTATGGAGGAAATGATAGCACATTATGAGGATACAAAGAGCAACCCTTCTTTATCCAATTGATAAATCTCAAACAAAGGGGTTCAATGGTGAAGCACATTGAGGACTTTCAAAAATTCAATATAAGGGTAACTGATATTCGAGAGGAACACATTATTGATGTCTTCATAGGAACTTTAAATGATGACATCAACCATAAGGTTCGCCTGTCGGAACTTGATTCATTGGAGAAGGCATTTAGGTTGGAATGAAAAATTCAAAGTAAAATTATGGCGATGAGGTAGCCTGCCACTCACATCTATAAAGACGGAAGTGTTGATATTCCTACACTTCCACAACCTACTCGATTGACACCACAAAAATTGGAAGAAAAAAGAGAAAAAGGGATTTTATACAGTTGTGATAGAAAGGACACTAAAGGTCTAGGTGTGCCAAGAAGAAATTATTTTACATAGATTATGAAGAGGAGGAAGAAAATGAACAAGAAAATTGAAAAGAAGAGTATATACAAGAAGAACCAACCCTAGAGAAGGAATAAATGAGTCTGACCATATCCTATAATGCATTGGCAGGAACTACCACTTCTCAAACTCTCAAGAAAGAAGGAAATATGAAGAAGAAAAATGTAAAAGTGTTGATTGATTTGAGTAGTACCCATAATTTTACTCATTGTAAGTTAGCCAAGGAATTGAATTGCTTCCTATACCTAGCACGAGAGTTTCAAGTGATGGCTGCTAATGGAGGAACTTTAAATTTCTCTAGAAAGTGCCATAATATTAAGTTAACCATGGGGGAATATGTATTGAATAGTCCAATGTTTTCCATTCCAATGGGAGGTGATGATGTTGTACTAGGAACACAATGGTTAGAATATTTAGGGATGATAGCTTCTAACTTTCAAGAAATTTTCTTGAATTTTTTTTTGAACGAAATGAAGTTGAATTATGGGGTATCACACGGAAGCTGAGAAATATAATAATCTCTAATGTTATGACAAATATTCTAAATAAATAACAACGAGGCGTAATTGCAAAATTATGCCGACTAGAAGTTCCAACATCAAAATCATCTATTTCTCTAGATGTCCAAAAAGTCATGGAAAATCATTCCAAGTTTTTTGAAACTCCCAATGGACTCCCACCTATTTGCGATCATGATCATGCTATTCATTTGATTCAAGGAAGTGTTCCTCCAAACAGAAACATGAGGCCTTACAGATATCCTTATGTTCAAAAGAGCGAAATTGAATGTATGATTCCAGAAATGTTAGAGGCTGGTATAATTCAACCTAGTGAAAGCTCTCTCTTTGCTCCAGTAGTATTGTTTCACAAGAAGGATGGATCATGGCGTATGTCTCTTGATTATAGGGAACTAAATCAGATCACTATTAAAGATAAATTTCTGATTCCTGTGATTGATGAATTATTTCATGAATTACATGGATAATTTTATTTTACCAAGTTGGATATTCACAATATCATCAAATTAGAATGAAGACTGAAGATATTCTGAAAACATCATTTGGAACTCCTGAGGGTCATTATGATTTTTTGGTCATGCCTTTTGGCCTTACCATTACACCTTCTGCATTTCAAGGGTTGATGAATTCCATTTTCAAACCCTTCCTTAGAAATTTTTTGTTAGTATTTTTGGATGATATACTAATCTACAGGATATCTTGGAAGGATCGGGTTGAACATGTTGACAGGGTGCTCAAATTATTGGAGGAGAAACAATTATATGCAAAAACCTCCACATGTTTCTTTGGAGTAGAAGAGGTAGAATATCTTGGTCATGTTGTATCTTAGGAGGGTGTTAAGGTACACCCTAACAAAATTAAAGCCATTAAGGAAAGGAAAGTCCCCATAACCATAAAGCAACTATGAGTTTTTCTCAGGTTAACAGGGTATTATCGCAAGTTTGTTAATAATTATGGCAGAATAGTAGCACCTCTAACAACATTATTGAAGAAAGATTCATTTTAATGGAATCTTGAAGAATATAAGGCCTTTTAATATCTTAAAGAGGCAATGTGCCAAGCACGAGTCTTAGCTATGCCAGACTTCACAAAAACCTTTATTGTGGAATGTGATGTGTCAAGAAATGGAATTGATGTTGTTTTAATGCAAGAAGGAAGAAACATTTATTTTTAAAGTCGTCTAATCAAAGGAAAGTATTTACATAAAGCTATTTATGAGAAGGAATTGTTGGAAATACTACATGCACCAAAGAAATGGCAACCTTACCTAATGGGAAGACACTTTAAGGTAAAAACTGATCATGATAGTCTTAAATACCTTTTGGAACAAAGAATATCTTTAGAAGAGCAACAAAAATGAGTCACAAAGATGTTGGGTTATGACCTTGAAATCATATAAAAAAAAGGAAAGCTAAAAGTTGTTGTAGATGCACTCTCAAGAAAGGATGAGGAGGTGGAAGAATTTCTTTCTTCCATTTCTATTATCCAACCAGATTGGATAACCAAAGAAATGGAGGAATGGAAGAATGACAAAGAAGTGTGGACACTCATTAAAAATTTGTAGCAAGATCCCAATACATCTGATACATTTAGCTTGACAAATGATTCCTTATTGTACAAAGTTTGCTTATATCTTTGTAATAATTCCCAACTAAAATAAAATATTGTTTTTGAATCGCACACCTCTCCCTTAGGAGGACACTTAGGATTTTTAAAAACTTAGCACAGGGTGAAGAAATATTTTTTTGGGATGGCCTTAAAACTGAAATTCAAAATTTTGTGGCAAAACATTTGGTTCTCCAACAAAATAAAGTTGAGACAATTAAGACCCCAAGTCTGCTACAACCTTTACCCATTCCAATTCAACATTGGGAGGAGTTTTCAATGGATTTTGTCACAGGTTTACCTAAGTCTAAAGGAAACAGTGTCATCATGGTGGTAGTTGATAGACTTACTAAATATGCACACTTTTGTGCATTATCTCATCCATTTAAAGCAAGTACAATTTCTACTGCATTTATAGAAACATTTCAAAAGCTGCATGGAAACCCAAAGATTATTTTAAGCAACAGAGATCCCATTTTCATTGGAAAATTTTGGATGTAATGATTTTCTTGTTTGGGTACTCAACTCGATTATAGCTCATCTTACCATCCTCACTCTAATGGGAAAACTGATATAGTGAACAAATGTTTGGAAGGATATCTTTGTTGTTTTTCATCTGATAAAAAAATACAATGGGTGAAGTGGTACCTATGGTTGAATGGTGGTATAACACTTCCTTCCATACCACAACAAAAATGACCTCATTTATGGCATTTTATGGACATAATCCACCATCCATCACATCATATTTAAGAGAAAATTATAAGGTTCAAGCAGTGGAAGATAACATCGAGCATCAAAAACAAGTTCTCAAAATATTAAAGGACAACCTAAATTTAGTACAGAATCGAATGAAACAACAAGCAGATCAACATCACAGCGAGACAAGTTTTGATGTAGAAGACTGGGTATTTTTATGGCTACACCCATACAACAAAATGTCCCTCCAAAAAGCTAATAAGGATAATAAATTATCGCCAGAGTACTATGGTCCTTACAAGGTATTCCAAAATATTAGTACTATGGCATACATATTGAATATTCCTGCTTCTTCCAGAGTGCACCAAGTTTTCCATGTTTCATGATTAAAGAAGGTTACAGGTGACAAAATTCCAGTTCAAACAATATTTCCAGAATTTGATGAGGAAGAAAAACTCATATTGTAACTTGAAGCAATTATAGAAATAACAACTCGATAGCTATGAAATCGATCAATTTCATAGTATCTCATAAGATGTAAGAACTTACCCACTAAAGAATCCACATGGGAGGATGCTAATTTTATACAGAAGCATCCAAAACTACTCAAGCGTTGAGGAAAAGACTTTTTTGAATGGGAAGGGCATTTTATGTCCCTATATTACTAGTGTACTCACTTATTGTTGTTAGTGTAGCCCCCTTATTGTTATTTTTGTACCCCTATAGTCCCCATATTGTTATTATTGTGCCCCATAAAATCCCACTATTGTTGTTGTTGTGCCCTTACATTATTATTGTTAGTTCAACTAGGATTATATTGTGACCCTATGGACTCCTATATATAGAAAGGAGGTTTGGTCATTTGTACCATCCAAGAATGGTTCATTTACGTAATGTAAAAGAGGTTTCCCCCTTGAACAGGTTTATTTCTAAGGCGTTGATCTCTCTTTTCTTCTATTTTGGGAGCTATTTCATAAAATTATTGTTCCAGGTGTATACTCCATTGTTGGTTGACATATCCACTAGTTGTAGTTCCCTCATTGCATCCCTGCACTCTTACGTTTATTAAATCAAATATATCATATTTAATTCTCTTCCAATAACCCAAATCTATTTCGAATAAAAACATTTGAGTTTTCTTATATTCTGGAGGAAAACCCATTTTTCTCCTTCAATTTTAGGACCATATAATCATCTGAGTAAGGCCTAGCCATGAGTACCTATGTGTTTGATTTTTCATGAAAGAATCCGAGAAAGAGTAACCCAATCCTCGAAGATTATCTCAGTTGGGTTCCATAGGATAGCGAGTCCAGTTTGACTTACTTTGGAATCGTGCACTACCACCTCGTATTGGTGTTTGAAAGTTCTCACAAATTAGTTTAATCTTTCCTCCGAGATTTTGGTTCTTGGATTATCATGATACTCAGCTTATGCATTTCGATATGATGCTTAAGGTACCATTCCTTTCCTTCACTATTCAAACCTCTCATATTATGGGAGATAACGATCATTGAGAAGGTTTATTGATTTGGTGGAATACCACCAAAAATGGTACCACCCTTCCCAAATTTACCAATAGATCCCCAAACACATGAATGGATTCATGTAAGTTCTTTTAACCCCCTTTTTCCTCCTTTTCCTCATACATTCATATCTGAAACTTGACATGGTTGTGATCCGAAATGCTTTCACTAGTCCAACAAACTAGTCCCTTGCTTAGTTTTATATTGTTGAAAATTGTCTCAGTAGAGATATTTTTAGTCTTCTGGGATAATATTGCATCCAAATGCCCCCATTTGTTCAAAAATCATTTAAGTATTTCTTCTTCCATGTTGAGATATTCTGTCGACCCATGAATCTCCAAATTAGCTTGATCCTTTATTTACGCTGGTGGTTTGTTTTCCAGCAACTCCTCATGAGTTTTTCTCTTGATTTTATTACAGACCTCATCAGTTTTTCTCTTGGTTTTATTACAGACCTTAGGTGAGACTCTGTCAACTTCTTTACTAGCCAAATATTTAGGTTCACTAGGGCTTTCACCTTCCTCCGTCAAAATTTCATATCAATTAGAGTTCCCTTGTGCCTTGATTGGTGGCATTTGAGCCATAGACAGAGTGGCTCTTGCATTTTATTTTTATTTTTTTTCTGAACTTCTTGGAAACACTTTGAATCCTCCGGAGCCCTGACAAGATCCTTATTGCTCTCGGACTCCATTGATTTTGGTTAATTGAGAGGGAAATCCTGATACAAATGACCATATTCATGGCACTTCCTACATCAAAATGGAATATTCTCGTATTTCAGGGGTTCTTTCCATACTTCATCTTGATACTCTAGCTCGATAAATTCTGAAAGTGGTTCGGTTATATTAATATAAATGCAAATCTGGGCATATGAAGTATAATTTCCTCACCCTATTGAATCAACTACCTTCACGAAACTGGTAATAGAGCTTCATATCCCTTCCAATGCTTCTAAATACCAGAAATCTACAGGGTCAGAAAACAACCAACCTCAAACAAGAGCAGCCATGAACTTTTCCTGATCTAGATTGTAACATCCTTCCCAAAGGTGCATGAAGAGTCCAGCATTGAAGAAGAAATAGGGCCCATTTCCAAAATGCCTCTTCTTATCTTTGAGACTCATAAAAGTGACACTGAAAAAATACCTAGCTCCTAGTTTCAGATATATCTACCCCTTTCAAAATGTAATTTTAGCTGCATCCATTTGACGAGATCACTCTCAGAGGTCCAAATTCCAATAAACTAATAGATCAAGGTGTGATCTTTCATAAATTTATGGTGTTCCCCCAACGTGTTGTTAGGGATCACAAATCATGGTTTTTTCACTCCTCGCGGTAGACATTGTCCGTGTATTCTGGCTGTCCATTGTGCACCCAAGACTAGTTTCCCTTTGGCTCCTCCCTCTGAACCGTTTCACGCCGTGACCCCTTGTTGATTTCTTGATTCCCCCGTTATGATGATGCGTTAGGAGGGGATCTCTCCCCTATCGACTTGAGAACTCATACCCCCTGTCACAATACCAGCAAAGGGTAAGACACCTATACAGTTTTAAAGAGAAAACACTTGGTAAAAAAAAATTCAGAAGCTACTAATCAAAACCGTAACAGAGCACGTAATTTCTCTACAATGATGATATAATATATTTATTTTATTATTTATACCATTTCAAAAAATAATTAATTATATTTAAAAGATTAATGTGATTATGGTTTATAACTAAATAACCCAAGTTCAAAGGATTCAATTTTCTCAACCCCTTTTGGTTAAAATTAATGTGATTATGGTTTATAACTAAATAACCCAAGTTCAAAGGATTCAATTTTCTCAACGCCTTTTGGTTAAACTATCTTTGAGTGAAATCACATTTAAAAAAAACTAAATAATTTATAACAATATTTTTAATAAACTATTATTATCCTATATTAATAAAAAAAATATTTTAAAAAGATAATCAGAAATAATTAATTTCGACCTGTCAAGCGGTATGTAATCTAGTAAACTAGACATTGATATTATAACCAATTATATTATGTTGGAATAAAGATACAAACAAAGTTTTTACGACTCCTTATATATTGGAAATATAGCCTTATAATAATAATACGATATACTTTCGTATCCAAATAATATTGGTGTGGTTATCATTTCTTGAAAACAATGCAAGATTTATAAGGTTTATTCTATAATGTTTATTATAAAATTGAATACATGATCATCACATATTTATTATTAAAAAATAAAATTACTTCATGATGGATTATTTTAAATAATATTTATATAATAGTTTTTTGTTTTTTTGGTAAGTTTGGTAGTTCCTTTTATTTTTCACTTTTTTCTCTTCTTTTTTTTACTCCATTTTCATCGACATGTCCAGATACATCACCTCCATCGGAAAAGGCAATTGAACCTCTGATGAGTGCTATAATAGCCCGTCTCATCACCGTTTAACCAAGACCCCACAGACAATATAATAGTTTTCATTTGAGTAAGAATAATAAATAAATTTTTAAAAGATAAAGTAATTATATTGGTTTAATAATATTTTAGTGAATATATTAATATTTGAAAATGAAATATATTAGAATTTGAATAATATGAAATTAAATAATATACAATAAAATATAAATATAATAAATATAATTGGAAATTATGTGAAAAGATATAACTAAATATAATGTATGTGATTTGAATATAGATAGAAATATAAAATAAAATTTAGTTTATATGAGATAAATAAAATTTGAATAAAATTAGTAGGGTAATATAAATTTAATTGAATCGTTGACATAACTATATAAGAATCAACTTATGATAAGCATTAAAGTATTTATTTTCAAATATTTTTAACTAAATCTTTGTTTCATTTTAAATTTCTATTATTAATAATTATGGAATAAATTAGCATAGTTAAACATATATATATATGGAATATGTAACAATATTATTAACCATGAATATTTTTAAGTAAATAGTTTTTGTTGCAAATTTTAGTTTAATATAATGCTTTATCAATACCACATGCCCAAAAAAATCATAACTTATTTTATATCATGCTTGTTCATGTCATATTTTTTTTAATAACTGCATTTAATTGAAAATATAAAAAAAGGAGTAACTACTTTTGAGATAAATATCACCCCCCCCCCCCCCCCCCCCGGGATTAATACTATATATATATATATATATATATATATATATATATATATATATATATATATATATATATATACTACTAAAATATTTTATTTGTTATAATTATATTTTTGCAATTTAATTTATCAATTTCATTAAAAAGATTAAATTACATATTTATCTCAAATTGAGTTGTAAGGATTAAAAAGTCATTTCACTTATCAGTTAAACTATCCATATATAAATATACAACTTAGGAAACATATGCTTCTTTCATAATTATATAAGAAGAAATGACATAATTACCCTGTAATTATTGTCAATGTTAAAAATGTTTAATGGATATTATTTATGGTTAAATGCATTCATATAGTAATTATTGATAATTAAATTAAAATTGGAAAAACTCCATTCCAAAAAAAATTCATATCGATGAAATTCTCAAAAAAAAAAAAGTAAAATGAATATCATCATTGAAATATTCTATTCTTATTCTTATATTTCTGTAAATATTAACCCTGAAATGATTTCAAAATCACCGTCAAAGTGTATGAAGGAATAACTTATTCATAGAATAAGAAATTGTTTATTTTGACTTACTTTCTATGTAAATATATATACAGATAAAATTGATATAAAATCATTTTCATTAAGGCTAATACGGACGTTGAAATATTTATATTCTTAAATTTCTTGTGTTACACATTGGAAGAAATTACACATATCCCTCATATTAAGTTGTCCAAATATCTTTCCTCACAATAATGTTTTGTTAAACACAATATCTGAATTATAAATCACTCTCATATTGTAAAAGGTTCTATTAAAGAAAATAATATCTATTTTAAATGTCATATCTTATTTAAAAAAACACATTTTAACACAACAACAAAATATATAAAAATGAAAATTATATTTAACAAAATTAAATTAAAATTATAAACATTCACTTTAATTATATTTATACAAATTCTAAGGAATGTATCTTTTATATTTTTTAACTATTAACTATTAAAAATCAATTTTAATTTTTTAATTTTTTCAAAATTGCAAGAAAAAAAAATAATAAATAATTAATATAAAAAAATTATTTATAAAAAAAATAAGAAAGACTTTATAATTACAAACATCATTTTAATTATATATTATACAAATTCTAAAGAAGGTATCCCTTAAATCCTTCAACATATTAACTATTAAAAAAATCAATTTTAAATTTAATTTTTTTTTTCAATTAAAAGTTATGATAAATAATTAATATAAATTAATTTTTTATAAGAAAATAAAAATAACTTTCTAAAATATTTTATAATTTCTTTTTTTGATAACTGTTAGAGAAGAATTGAACTGATAACTCCACAACATACCACAGGACCCATCAACGTCTACCCAATGCCCTGTAGACCAATAGAGTAAGTCTTTAAAAATAATTTAAAAAAGAATTAAGTTATGGTACTTTCTAAAAAATTATTCTAAATTTATCATACAATACTAATGTACAGTAATTATTTATATCAATAAATTACTGTAGATTAATAATAGGAAAGGAGTGCTTGTTTTTCCGAATCATTAAGAAGCTCTATATTTTCTGAGCTGCAGTTAAACTTTGAAAAACACGCTAATTAATTTCATGTCTAGCCATCGTTCGAGCGCTCTAGGGGCCATCTTGATCCAATAACTTACTGTGTTGCGGAGGTAATCTCCGTTTTAACACTTAATTAAACTTTATCTCCACACATGGCCATCTGCATTAAAAACGGAACGGCAGTTCTCGTCTCAAGTTTTTTTGAACCAATCGGTGCATCTTCGCGTGACTAAATGAGAGTATCTTTCGCGGAAAAGTAAGAAAGGCATCTTGCTGTACATCTCATGATAAAACTTATCATTGCAGGGAATTGATAACCGAGAAGCCGATAGAAAGGAGACCATGAGGTCGTCATATCATTTCAGCTTAATGGATTTTCTGCGAATAAATTCTCACGAATCGAAGTAGAATATGCCGGACATGAGCCTCACCTACATTACCTTCTTTCAACTTAAATTACATTCCTTAGTCTGCATTTACCATTATAAAACGTAGTAGAGGGATGAATGGAGTAAACTGCGAAGATGTCAGATATCGTCATAAATTGTTCAAGTCTCCTAGAGTTCTCTCAGGCACTTCTCTGAACAGCTCTGTAGAGTAATTCCGAGAAGTGTTTGGGAGAACTCTGGGAATCGTTGAACTCAGCACTGGCCCAAAGACCTCATTTCATTCTGTCTCATGTTAACCTATTACAGTGATTTTTTTATGGTTCCAGTTAATATTGCTGCCGTGATTGTACTTTGTTGCAGGTCATTTGATCTTATAATCTGTCGATTGCCATCCTGTATATTACTCCATCGCTACTTTGCAACATTTAAAAAATGGTTAATTGTTGGAATATTGAAACAGAGAAGTTAAAACAGAAATTGGAGAGAGTAAACTCCCCTCTACAACACAGAGAAGTTAAAACAGAAATTGCTTGTAGACAGAGATGGCATGAAAATGCTTTCTTTCTATTTCATTAAACAGAACAAAAAAAAAAACTACTACAAATTTCTTCCTCAACACGGAAGGATACACAATACTGACTGCTAAAGACGCAGTGCTCCAAAAAAACTCTGTCTCTCTCAAAACAATACACTCTGTCTCATAAAACCAACACTGTTGTGTTCTTCTTTTCTTTCGCACTGCTGTGCGAAACAATACAAAATGATACAATGCAATTACACTTTTACAGGGTCGCGGGCTTCTTCTTTTTATATGCCGTGCATATATTAAAACATTACATGAAGACAATATGAAACTTTAACCAAAGTCTACATAAAACAAATATAATGCGGGTTATACAGGTAGGGACCACATTGCAATTGCAATCGGCAAAACCAATATGTGCCAACAACCGAAACTTTCGATTGCGATTGAGAATCGGACACGATGGACCATTTAAATCCGCCATATGAATGGCATCGGGTCCGGAACTTCAGTTGGTGCAATCGAGGCATGCAATGAAGAAGTTCCGATTGCGATTAAGGAACTGGATGCGATTGGCACATTCAACTCCTCTTCATAAACTTCATCGGGTCTGCGCTTTAACAATAAACGAACCTCAAACAAAAAGTTCCAATTGAACCTTGCGATTTTGAACTTGCGATACCATTGAGTCTTCGCCACGTGGTCAAATGGACCCATGGGCCTCCGCTGCTGTCGGGGCGATTTATAACATAAACTTTGGTTGTATTGTGTATAACTGTTCCGCTTGCGGAACACTACCACATCTGCAAGACATTTGTTTTATGTTTCATATATATGCAATTTGCGATTGTAATTAGATCGCATCGCAAATCTTCATATCAATAAGACACTGCTCCAAAAACTTGTGATTGTGATTGGAACTTAAGTGGTGGGGACCACTTGTCCCGCCAATTCAGAAATAAAAAGACTTCGGCTATGTTTAAACAATTTGCTCCATTTTGGTTGTTGAGGGCTTTAAAGCCCGAATTGACTGTTTTAAATAAAACTGCTCCTCCGTAGTTTACAACTACGAAAGTCTTCATTCCACCTACAAAATTAAGTTCGCCCATAATCCAAATTAATTCTCCTCTGTAATTTGTGGGTGCGGCCCGTCACATTTAATTCATCCTTAAATTCTCCATTCCTCTTAATTACACAATGCTGCACACTCAATCTTTGTTGCTGCTGCCTTTGTGTACTCTTTTCTTCTGCTCAAAGGCACGCAGATGACTTTAATATTTTCAACACTCCCCCTTAAAGTCAGCTGCTGGGTTATCAATAATACCCAAACATTTTCTTAAAAATTCAAAGGTATTTTGTCCCAATGACTTTGTTAAAATATCTACATATTGCTCCTCTGTTTTACAGTGCTGTAAAACAATTTCTCCATTGTTCACCAATTCTCTGATATAGTGAAATTTTGTGTCTATGTGCTTTGTTCTTTTATGAAATACATAATTCTTTGACAATGCAATAGCTGAGCTATTGTCACAATAAATCAATGTCCCTTTTACATGTTCTTGGCTTAAACTTCTCAACATTTTTCTCATCCAAATTGCTTGACACGCTGCTGCTGTAGCTGCCACATACTCTGCTTCTGCTGTAGATAATGCTACAATTGGATGTTTCTTAGAAGCCCATGAAATGGCTCCTGAACCCATATGAAAAACATAACCGGAGGTGCTCTTCCTATCATCTACACTTCCAGCCTAATCACTATCAGTGTATCCAACTAATTTCGAATTTTCTGAAGATGTATACAAAATACCAAATATTTTTGTTCCTTTCACATACCTCAGAATTCTCTTTGCTGCTTGCCAATGTGCTTCTTTTGGCTTCTCCATAAATCTGGAAATTAAACTAACAGCATGCATAATATCCGGCCTAATTGCAGTCAAATACATAAGACTGCCAACTATGCTTTTATACAAACTTGGATCAAACTCCTTGCTGCTGTCATCTTTACTCAACTTCAATCCCATTACTGTGGGAATAATTGCAACTTTGCACTCCTGCATATTAAATCTTTCTAAAACTTGATTCACATACTTTGCTTGAGAAATAAAAATTCCTTTCTCACCTTGCTCTACTTCTATTCCGAGGAAGTATATCAACAAACCCATGTCAGTCATTTCAAATTCATCTTTCATGACTGTTTTAAAATTTTCAACATCATTACCAGTAAATATTAAATCATCAAGATATAAAAAAGCAATGAGCATTTTACCATCCTTTTCTTTGATGTAGAGGGTGGGTTCTCCCTCACACTTTTCAAATACATTTTCCAGTAGATAGGAATCTATCCTACTGTACCATGCTCTTGGAGCTTGCTTTAGCCCATAAAGAGCTTTCTTCAATTTGCAGACATTATGCTCTTGGTCTTTCTTCTCATATCCGAGAGGTTGTTCCACATATACCTCTTCCATTAAAATTTCATTTAAAAATGTAGATTTTACATCCATCTGGTATACTTTCCATTTGTTTTGTGCTGCTATGGGCAGCACTGCTCTCGCTATCTCCATTCTTGCAACTTGTGCAAAAGTTTCTTCATAATCAATCACATGCTTTTGCTTATATCCCTTGACAACAAGTCTGGCCTTGTTTCTTTCTATTTTTCCTTCAGCATTGCTTTTGGTCTCACAGACCCATTTAACTCCAATGACTTCTTTGCCTTCTGGGAGATCAACCAACTCCCATGTTTTGTTCTTCTCTATGGCATTAATTTCATCATCTATAGCTTCTATCCATTTTCTATATTTAATTTCATCTTCAAAATGAATAGGATCATCAACTTGACAATACAAAGAAAATAAGGAATTCATACATTCATTTGCCTCTTCTTGCTCATAGATTTCTCTAATGCTTCTGAACCTTGTTCCACCTTCACTTAATGTAGATGTGCTTGATGAAGCACTTAATTCTGCTCCATGTGGTGTGCTTGGTGAACCACTCACGCTTCTTCTCAAGGTTGTTCTCGCTGCTGCTTGAGGCATCCCTTGTTGTCCTTGCATTTGAGGAGGTTGTGTTACGGATGGGTTTCCAATTTCAACCACATCTCCCTTGTCTTCATCATGAGATAAACAACTTTTAACATTGACTGTTTTCTCAATGCTTCCATCTCACGCTTCCTCTTTAATGAATTGCGCATCTCTGCTTATCACAAAATTCTTTGTGGATGGGTTATACAATCTGTATCATTTGGAATATTCGCAATATCCAAGGAAAATGCACTTCTCCCCCTTACTATCCAATTTCTTTCTCAACTTGTCTGGAATGTGTGAATATGAAACACGTCCAAAAACTCTCATGTGGGTGACTCCTTGTTTTCTGCCACTCCACGCTTCTTCTGGAACTTTGTTCATCATAGCTTTTGTAGGGAATCTATTTAAAATATACGTAGCACAGTTTTCTGCTTCTGCCCAATACTCATTCGGCAAGTGCTTTGCCTTCACCATACTTCTCACCATTTCCATTATGGTTTGATTCTTCCTTTCAGCAACTCCATTCTGTTGCGGTGTGTACCTTGTGGTAAATTTCTTGTGTATGCCATTCTCTCTGAAGAATCGCAGAAATTCCTTTGAGATACATTCTCCTCCTCTATCAGTTCTGAGAGCTTTAATATACTACCCACTCTGTTTTTCTACAAGAGCTTTAAAATGGAAAAATTTCTGAAAAACTTCATTCTTATATTTCAAAAATTAAACCCACACTTTTCTTGTGAAATCATCTATGAAGGTCAGCATGTAATCGCTGCCTGAAACTGATGTTGTTTGCATCGGCCCACCCAAATCTGAGTGGATGATTTCTAAGGGTGCTTTCGCCCTTATGCTTTTCCCTGATGGAAAATTTTCTCTGTGTTGCTTTCCCAAGATGTAGCCTTCATATAGGCTGTCAAGCTTCTCAATCAATGGCAAACCTCTTACCATTCCTTTTCTGTGCAGCAAATTTAATCCTCCGAAATTGAGATGTCCAAATCTCAGGTGCCATAACCAATTTTCATCTTTCTCTTCTTTCTGATAGGCTTCTTGTGTTACAGCTAGTATACTCTTTCCTTTTCCCTTCAAGTCAGTGTTGAGCATTAGAGGAAACATTCTATTGTTGGTCATTTGAATTTCAGCAATGATTTTCTTACTTGGAGGTATATCTTTTATTGTGCACACATCATCTTTGAAAATTACATGGTAACCTTTATTTATGAGCTGCCCAACGCTCAAAAGATTACATTTCAGACGTGGAACATAATACACATCAGGAACAAATTTATGCTCACCATTTCTTGCTTGAATACTAACTCTACCTTTCCCTTTAACAGAGATCTTAGTATCAGTCCCTGTGGTTACTTCAGATTTAACATCTTCATATAAATTGGAAAACATTGCTCTGTTTCCAGTCATGTGATTACTACATCCTGAATCTAAGAACCAAACATCATCTCCTTTATCTTGTGCTACATTACAAGCTAACAACACATTACTTAGGTTCTTTTCCTCTTTTTCTACATTAGCATTTTGCTTATTTTTCATGTCATTTTTCTTATTTCTACATTCATTAGCATAGTGCCCATATTCTTTGCAATAACGACATTGGACATTGGATTTGTCATACCTTTGTCCATGAGCATGTTGGTGTTGATGTCCACATTGCTGGCTATGGCATTGGCCGTGGCTCTGACTCTAACTATTGCTCCTTCCATGTGAATGTGAAGGGTTGTTCCTTCCACCTCTATTTTGGCTTCTGCCTCTACCTCTTCCTTTGCCTTGACCTCTTCTTCTTCCTGAAGGCATCTGGGTCTTGAAGGCATGCTCAAGAGATGAATGTTCATCTCTACTCAATCTCTATTCATGAGTTATCAGTGAGGCATGTAGTTCATCTGCTGTGAACTGTGAGAGATCTTTGGTCTCTTCTATGGTGGTAACAATAACATCAAACTTTGAGGGTAAGCTTCTCAAAAGTTTCTCCACAATCCTTCTTTCTTCAAGATTTTCTCCATGGGATCTTATCTGATTTACAATCCAAATCACGTGTGTAAAAAATGTGTCCACATTATCTGACTCTTTCATGCAAAGAGTTTCAAAATCTCTTCTCAGCAACCAAAGTTTTGCTGTCTTAACTTTCTCCATGCCTTGATAGGCTACTTTCATAGTTTCCCATGCTTCCTTGGATCTCTGGGCTGTTGTTGTCCTTGGAAACACACTCTCATTTACTACTTGATACAAATAGAAGAGGGCCTTAGCATCCTTCTTTCTATTGTTCTTCAATAGGTCCTTCTCTGCTTGAGTTAAGGCATTAAAAGACTGCTCATCAGCTGGTTCAACAAAACCATCTTCCACAAACTCCCATAAGTCTTGTGAGACAAACAGGGCTCTCATGGTAATGGCCCAATAATCGTAGTTCTTTCCATTAAATTGTGGAAGTTGAACATTTCCAATGTTCATTCCTATACTTGGTCCAGCCATTGCTTTTAAACTGAATTCTGAACTTAAACAAACTATCTTTCCTTCTCTGAAAGAACAAACTCTTTTAAAACGAAAACAACAACTCTGTTATCTTTGAGAAATACCTGATCTTTTGACTTATGTTGGGCTTTCACACTACTGGAGAAAACGCTTCAACAAGTCTTCTTCTTCTTCGGCTTCTTTGAAACATTCAAAGAGCCTAAACTAGCTCTGATACCATGTTGGAATATTGAAAATTCTAAACAATAAAATTGGAGAGAGTAAACTCTCCTCTACAACATAGAGAAGTTAAAATAGAAATTGCTTGCAGACAAAGATGGCATGAAAATGCTTTCTTTCTATTTCATTAAACAGAAACAAAAAAAAAACTACTACAAATTTCTTCCTCAACACGGAGGGATACACAATACTGACTGCTACAGACGCAGTGCTCCAAAACAACTCTCTGTCTCTCTCAGGACAATACACTCTGTCTCATAAAACCAACACAGCTGTGTTCTTCTTTTCTTTCGCGCTGTTGTGCGAAACAATACAAAATGATACAATGCAATTACACTTTTACAGGCTCGCGGGCGTGTTCTTTTTATATGCCGCGCATATATTAAAACATTACATAAATAAAATATGAAACTTTAACCAAAGTCTACATAAAACAAATATAATGCGGGTTATACAGGTAGGGACCACATCGCAAATGCAATCGGAAAAACCAATATGTGCCAACAACCTAAACTTCCGATTGCGATTGAGAATCGGACGCAATGGACCATTTAAATCCACCATATGAATGGCATCGGGTCCGTAACTTCAGTTGGTGCGATCGGGGCATGCAATGAAGAAGTTTTGATTGCGATTAAGGAACCGGATGCGATTGGCACATTCAACTCCTCTTCATAAACTTCATCGGGTCCGCGCTTTAACAATAAATGAACCTCAAACAAAAATTTCCAATTGAACCTTGCGATTTTGAACTTGCAATACCATTGAGTCTTCGCCATGTGGTGAAATGGACCCACGGGCCTCCGCTGCTGTCGGGGTGATTTATAACATAAACTTTGGTTGTATTGTGTACAATCATTCCGCTTGCGGAACACTACCACATCTGCAAGACATTTGTTTTATGTTTCATATATATTGCGATTTACGATTGCGATTGGATTGCATCGCAAATCTTCATATCAAAAAGACACTGCTCCAAAAACTTGCGATTGCGATTGGAACTTAAGTGGTGGGGACCACTTGTCCCACCAATTCAGAAATAAAAGGACTTCGGCTGTGTTTAAACAATTTGCTCCATTTTGGTTGTTGAGGGCTTTAAATCTCGAATTCACTGTTTTAAATAAAACTGCTCCTCCGTAGTTTAGAACTACGAAAGCCTTCATTCCATCTACAAAATTAAGTTTTCCCATAATCCAAATTAATTCTCCTCTGTAATTTGTGGCTGTGGCCCATCACATTTAATTCATCCTTACATTCTCCATTCCTCTTAATTACATAGTGCTGCGCACTCAGTCTCTGTTGTTGCTACCTTTGTGTACTCTTTTCTTCTGCTCAAAGGCACGCAAATGACTTTAATATTTTCAACATTAATGACTATGTATGTGTTGAATACCACAAAGGTATAAAATTTGTACTATTTTTGATGATTATAAACTGTGGTATAGATTTTTTTTCTCTTTCAGTCACGCAGAAGTGAAATCAGAAGCCATACTGTAACTAATTGTGATTGATGTAATTATTTTCATAGTGTTTAAACCCTTTGAAAGCATTTCGTGTATTCATCCCTCATTTTTTCCGCTGACAAATTGAAAACTGTCCTTGAGGGTCACTGCAATCTAATCCCATCATCTACAACCATAGTAGAAAATATCTCCTTTTCTCATATACTGAGTGAATGTGATTCCAATCTTGTATCATATAATAGACTTACAAGAGAGAAACGGTTGCTCAAATTTGATGCTACTGATCACTTAAGCTCTTAATCTAGTCATCACACAAAATCGTTTCTATTGAAAGTAAACAAGTGATTTTCCAATCATGGAAATCTACTTCATCGCAAATATAGGTGCCGCAATCCCCTATTAACTCATTCGTTATAGCACGGATGCGAAAATTTTGTAGAGGGCTATTGAGACAGGCAAGTGATCGAACACATGATACACTCATTCTCCATTTAGGTAATGAAAAGAAATAGACATCTGGGTAGAGAAGGATGTTGAAAATATTAAAGTCACTTGCAAAACCCCATGCACGAGAAACAGAGTACAACAGGGGCATAAGGTTGAGTGCACATCTCCTGTGCATTTAACAACATGGTCATCGCTGAATTTGCAGAAGGAATTGAATTGTTTCGTGGTTCAACCACACAACAGTAGAAGCTTTAAAAGAACAGTTTATTGGGCCATAAAGCCCTCACCAACCAAACAGAAAGAGTTTTTGTTTACGCGTCAGAGTTTTGAATTAGAGCCACGTCATGGTGGTCCCTACAACCATCACTATATCGCAACATCGCCATCCTCCCAAACCGCAAGGCTCGTCTCCAACTGCGATGCGATATGCCAATGTCACAAAATCGCATATTGCAACATTACAAGTCTTCCACGTCGTCCACAGCATTGTTCCACCGATGTGATATCGCCGATGTCACAGCATCACACATTGCATATTGCTTCGCCAAAGGTCTAAGCCGTCCGCAGCACCCTCCGTCCGCCGATCGCCGATGCGTTGTGGTCCCACTGCCAACTCAGCAAGAACGTGGGCCAATCAAAGGTTTTCCCGCAAGTTTAAAGCCGGGTCAACAAACCTCAAAACCGTACCCGAAATCTTTATAAATCTGAGTTCATAATTTATTCACGTTCCAATTTCTTTTGACGTCACACATCACTTTTGTTATGCGAACATTTTATGAAATCCAGTTCATAAATCATTTGAATTACGGTGGGCTCCAACAGCTAACCAATCAGATTGCGTTCACAATGGTTTGGCCCTCACTGACGTCATGCAGATTTGTAACGCGAAAATGTTTGAAATGCAGCTTAATATGTTTTGAAGTCCGGGTTCATTGGTTAATTAAACTTTTGATATGTTTTATTGTCACACGGAGAAAAAGTATTTTTTGACTTTTCTTATGTAATACACATAGTTACATAGTTTTGTTTTTAATTTTTTTTTATATGCCATGCCATATAAAAGGAAAATTCCATAGGCTTATTGTAATAGAATGTTGTGTAGTGTGTATTCCATGCCCGAAGGCAAAATAGAAAAATACAAAGAATTGTATCTTGTGAGCACTGCGTGAGCAACAGTCAGACACAGATTTTGTAATCCCACTTCAGTGGAAGAAAATTTGTAATAGATTTTGTTTTGTTAATGAAATAGAAATAGTTTGTGACATCTCTGTCCAGCAGCAAGATTTTTTTTTTTAAATCTCTGTGTTGTAGAGGAGAACTCTTTCTTCTCCTTGTGTGTTCGGAATATTCATAAATTCCAACATGGTATCAGAGCTAATCCAGGCTCTTTGAAAGTGTCAAAGAAGCTGAAGGAAGAAGGAATCTTGTTGCAGCAGTTCCCCAGAAGATCTCCAGCAAGCCTAGCAAAAGGCCAAGTCCAGGTATTTATCAAAACAGAGTTCTTGTTTTGAATTTAAAAGAACAATCCAGAGAAGTTTTCAGAGACAGAGTTTGGTCTCTTAGGCAAAGAGAAAGAGTGTTTATAAAAACATAGTCAAGTTTTATTTCAAAGATCAGTTTATAAACCATGGCTGGACCAAGCACCAGTATGAGTATTGGAAATACTCAACTCCCACAGTGTAATGGGAAAAACTATGACTATTGGGCCATTTCCATGAGAGCCCTGTTTGTTTCTCAAGATCTATGGGAGTTTGTTGAAGATGGTCTAGAAGAAACAGCAGATGAGCATGCCTTTAATGTCTTATCACAGGAAGAGAAGGATTTGTTGAAGAGAAATAGGAAGAAGGACTCAAAAGCCCTCTTCTATCTCTATCAAGCAGTATATGAGAGTGTGTTTCCAAGGATAGCAATAGCTAAGAGATCCAAGGATGCATGGGATACCCTCTAAACAACCTATCAAGGTATGGAGAAGGTGAAGAAAACAAAGCTACCATTGCTGAGGAGAGATTTTTAAACTCTCTGTATGAAAAAGTCTGATAACATAGAATTATTCTTCACACATGTGATTGGGTTGGTCACCCATATAAGGTCTCATGGAGAGAGACTTGAAGAAAGAACGTTAGTGGAAAAAGTATTGAGGAGCCTACCCTCAAGGTTTGATGTTATTGTAACCACCATTGAAGAGACAAAGGATCTCTGAAAGTTCACAGTTGATGAACTTCATGCATCCCTGATGAATCATGAACAAAGTTTGGGAACATCAGTAAACCCATATTTGGAGCATGCCTTCAAGACCCAGATGCCTTTTGGAAGAGGAAAAGGTCAAGGCAGAGGAAGAGGAAGAGGTAGAAGCCAAAACAGAGGAGGAGAAAACAACCCTTCACATACTCATGGAAGGAGTAGTAATCAAAATCAAAGCCAAGGCCAAAGCAGCAGCCAGCAAGGTGGACAACAACATGCTCATGGACAAAGGTATGACAAATCCAATGTCCAGTGTCATTATTGAAAAAAATATGTGCATTATGCCAATGAGTGTAGGAAAAAGCGATATGACATGAATAATAGGCAGAATGCAAATGCAACAAGAGAAGAAAATAACCCAAAGAATGTGTTATTAACATGTAATGTAGCACAAGATAGGCAGGATGATGTATGGTTCTTAGATTCAGGCTACAGTAATCACATGGGTGAAAACATAGAGATGTTTGCCAATCTTGATGAAGATGTTAAATATGAAGTAACAACTGGAACTGATACAAAGATATTTGTCAAGGGAAAAGGCAGAGTAAGTATCCTTGCAAGAAATGGTGAGCAGAAATTTGAGCCAAATGTATACTATGTTCCTGGCTTGAAATGTAATCTTTTGAGCATTGGGCAGCTCATTAACAAATGTTACAATGTATTCTTCAAAAATGATGTGTGCACAATAATGGAAATACCTCCAAGAAAGAAGGTTATTGCAGAAGTGCAAATGACCAACAATAGAATGTTTCCACTCAAGCTAAATGCAAACTTGAAGGGAAAGAGAAAGAATGTAGCAGCTGTAACTCAAGAGGTCTTTCAAAAGGAAGTAAAAGATGAGAATTGGTTATGACATTTGAGATTTGGACCTCTCAATTTTGGAGGTTTGAATTTGTTTTACAAGAAAATAATGGTAAGAGGACTACCATTGATAGAGAAACCGAACAACCTATGTGAAGGTTGCATCTTGGGAAAACAACATAGAGAAAACTTTCCATCAGGAAAGAGCATAAGGGAAAAGGCACCCTTAGAAAATATCCATTCAAGTTTGTGTGGGCCAATGCAAACATCATCAATATCAGGCAGCAATTATATGTTGACCTTCATTGATGATTTCACAAGAAAAACATGGGTTTATTTCTTGAAGTATAAAAGTGAAGTGTTTGAAAAGTTTTGCCACTTTAAAGCTCTTGTAGAGAAACAAAGTGGGCAACATATCAAATTCTTAAGGACTGATAGAGGAGGTGATTATATCTCAAAAGCATTTCTGCGTTTTTGCAGAGAAAATGGCATATATAAACAATTCACAACAAGGTACACACCGCGGCAAAATGGTGTTGTTGAAAGAAAAGATGGAACCATCATTGATATGGTGAGAAGTATGCTGAAGAAAAAAAATTTGTCAAAAGAGTATTGGGTTGAAGCAACAAATTGTGTTGTATATATTTTGAATAGATGCCCAACAAAAGAAGTGATGAACATAGTTCCAGAAGAAGCGTGGAGTGGCAGAAAACAAGGAGTCACCCACATTAGAGTTTTTGGGTGTGTGGCTTATGCACACATTCTAGATCAGCTGAGAAAGAAGTTGAACAATAAGGGGGAGAAGTGCATCTTCCTTAGATACTGTGAAGAATCCAAGGGATATATATTGTATAACCCATCCACAAAGAAATTTGTTATAAGCAGAGATTTTCATTTCATAGAAGAAAAAGCATGGGGTTGAAGCATTGAGAAAACAGTCAATGTCAAAAGTTGTTTGTCTCATGATGAAGATGAGGAAGATGTGGCTGAAAAGGACACCTCATCGGTAGCACCACCTCCACCAACACAAGGACAGCAAGGGACACCTCAAGCAAGAATGAGAACACCCTTGAGAATTGAAAGAAGTACTTCTCCAAGCACACCACATGGAGCTGATTTAAGTGGTTCTTCAAGCATAGCTACACCAAGCGAAAGAGGAACCATATTCAAAAATCTAAATGAAATCTATGGGCAAGAATCAGTAAATGAAGGTATAAATTCTTTATTTGCATTGTATTGTCATGTTGATGATCCTATTTATTTTGAAGATGCAATGAAAGACATAAAACATGGGAATTGGTTGATCTCCCAAATGGCAAGGAAGTCATTGGAGTAAAGTGGGTCTACAAGACCAAAAGTAATGCTGAAGGTAAGATTGAAAGGCACAAGGCCAGACCTGTTTTCAAAGGATACAAGCAACAGCGTGGAAGACACTATGAGGAAACTTTTGCACCAGTTGCAAGAATGGAAATAGTGAGAGCAGTGTTGTACATAGCAGCACAAAACAAATGGAAGGTTTACCAAATGGATGTAAAATCAGCATTCCTTAATGGAGTTTTTATGGAAGAGGTTTATGTTGAACAACCTCTAGGCTATGAGAAAAAGGGCCAAGAGAACAAGGTTTGCAGATTGAAGAAATCTCTTTATGGGCTTAAACAAGCACCAAGAGCATGGTACAGTAGGATAGATTCCTATCTACTGGAAAATGGGTTTGAAAAATGTGAAGGAGAACCTACATTATATATCAAGGAGAAAGATGGTAAGATGTTGATTGTTGTTTTATATGTTGATGATGTGATATTTATAGGTAATGATGATTACCTCATTGAAAATTTTGAAACAGTCATGAAGTATGAATTTGAAATGACTGATATGGGATTGCTCAAATAATTCTTAGGAATAGAAGTTGAGCAAAATGAAAATAAGATTTTTATTTCTCAAGCTAAATATGTAAATGAAGTTTTGGAGAGATTTAACATGCAGGATTTCAAGGCAACAATTACTCCCACAATAATGGAATTGAAACTCAGCAAAGATGACAGCAGCAAGGATTTTGGTCCTAGTTTGTACAAGAGCATAGTTTGCAGCCTTATGTATTTGACTGCAACTAGGCCTGATATTATGCATGATGTTAGTTTAATTTCTAGATTTATGGAAAGGCCAAAGGAAACACATTGGTAAGAAGCAAAAAGAATTCTGAGGTATGTGAAAGGAACTAAAAGGTATGGAATTTTTTATACTACTTCAGAAAATTATAAGTTAATTGGATATACTAACAGTGATTGGGATGGAAGTATTGATGACTGGAAAAGTACCTTTGGTTATGCTTTTCATATGGGTTCAGGAGCCATTTCATGGGCTTCCAAGAAACAACCAATTGTGGCATTATCTATAGTAGAAGCAGAATATGTGGCATCGACATTAGCAGTACGTCAAGCAGTTTGGATGAGAATAATGTTGAAGAATTTATGCCAAGAACAGGTAAAACGGACAATGATTTATTGTGAAAACAACTCAGCTATAACATTTTCAAAGAATTTTGTGTTTCACAAAAGAACTAAACACATAGATGCCAAGTTTCACTACATCAGGGAATTGGTGAATAATGGAGAAATTTTTTTACAGCACTGTAGAACAGAGGAGTAGTTTGTAGACATTCTGACAAAGCCTTTGGGACAAAAGAGTTTTGAATATTTGAGGAAATGCTTGGGTATGACAGATAACCTAGCAGGTTACTTTAAGGGGGGGTGTTGAAAATATTAAAGTCACTTGCAAAACCCCGTGCAGGAGAAACAGAGTACAACAGGCACAAAAGGTTGAGTGCACATCTCCTGTGTATTTAATAGTAGGTTTATTGAAGCTTGCACATTAAATTTTTTTATGGCCGAAGCCGACTTTGCAAAAGGAATTGAAGTTTTTCGTGGTTCAATCATGCAACAACAGAAACTTTAAAAGAACAGTCTTATCAGGCCATAAATTCCTCACCAACCAAACATAAAGAGTTTTTGTTTACGCGCCAGAGTTTTCAATTAGAGCCACATCATGGTGGTCCTTACCACCATCGCTATATCGCAACATCACCATCCGCCCAAACCGCAAGGCTTGTCTCCAACTGCGATGCGATATGCCGATGTCACAACATCGAATACTGCAACATCGCAAGTCTTCCGTGCTGTCTGCATCATCGTTCCGCCGATGCGATATCACCGATGTTGTAGCATCACACATCGCATATCGCTTTGCCAAAGGTCTAAGCCATCTGCAGTACCCTCCATCTGCCGATCGCCAATGCGATGTGGTTCCACTGTCAACTTAGCCAGAACATGGGCCGATCACAGGTTTTCGTGTAGGTTTAAAGCCGTGTCAACCACGGGACTTCACTCAATGAACCTCTGACCTATTACGTGCATTCATAGCATATTAAACAATACCCTTAATTTGACTACATATTGGAAAATACCCATAAAAATCACATTATTTAACCCCCTACCAATACGAACCCAATACACCTTCCTAATTCAAAAAAACCCTTACTGCTACTAAATATTCTAGGTATCCAATTTTTCCTTAACATTTTTTATACCCCTTTATATTTTTTCATTAACTTTGAGATCCATTTTTTATACCCGCCAATATAAAAACCCTTTACCCCTATATATCCCCCAATACATTATTTCATTTTTTCCTCAATATATATTCCCCAATACGAACCCACGTGGTATGGTATTGCTCCCCGAGTGAAGACTCTGTGGTGTCAACAAACCTCAAAACTAGACCAAAAATCTTTATAAATCCGAGTTCATAATTTATTCGCATTCCAATTTCTTGTGACATCACATATCAGTTTTGTTATGCGAACATTTTATGAAATCAGGTTCATAAATCATTTGAATTCCGGCAAGCCCCAACAGCTAGCTAATTAGATTGCGTTAGCGTTGGTTTGGGCCTTGCTGACGTCATGCAGATTTGTAATGCAAAAATGTTTGAGATGCAGCTTAATATGTTTTAAAGTCTGGGTTCATTGGTTAATTAAGCTTTTGATATGTTTTATTGTCGCGTGGAGAAAAATTATTTTTTGACTTTTGTTATGTAATACACATAGTTACATAGTTTTGTTTTTAATTTTTTTTTTATATGCCACACCATATAAAAGCAAAAGCCCGTAGGCTTATTGTAATAGATTGTTGTGTAGTGTGTATTCTGTGCCCGAAGGCAAAACATAAAAAGACAGAGAATTGTATCTCGTGAGCATTGCATGAGCAGCAGTCAGACACAGATTTTGTAATCCCACTTTAGTGGAAGAAAATTTATAATAGTTTTTGTTTTGTTAATGAGATAAAAACAATTTGTGGCATCTCTGTCCAGCCGCAAGAATTTTTTTTTAAATCACCGTGTTGTAGAGGATAACTCTTTATTCTCCCTGTGTGTTCAAAATATTCAGAAATTCCAACAAAGGACTAAGGAAAACCTCCATTGCATACGCTTCTCATACTTAAATCAATTTTACATAAATTAAAAGTATTGTAGATTAATCTAAAATTAAATCAGATATGCATGAATATTTTAAAAATATTCTTACCTGGAGTGTTAAAAAATATATTTAAAAAAATATTAACTTGGATATGCATGAATCTTTTAAAAATATTCTAACTTAGAGGGTTAAAAAATATATTTCTAAATATAATTGGGACTGACAAGTAACTCTCCTCCTAATTAAGTTAATACGAGAGATTATTTCTTAACAATCACCTTTCATTTCAAGTTTTATATTCACTAGGTATTAATAACTACAGTCTTAATTCAACTACCATTGCTTGCTCAAGTATTCAAAAACTTGTTTTATTTTTACGTACCCGTCTAGGTTGTTCTCATCTCTACTTAAGTTGTTATCATCTTTACATATACAATATTAACGTTTTTTTATCTTTATTGGGTTCATATTTTTCTTCTTTCTGCTCCAATCTATATATTATGCGTAATTTTTTTTCCTCCAATGTTTTTTATCTTTATTAGGTTTTTTTACTATTTTTTCAAGTTTTTTCAAAAAAACAATTCGCATATTTCTGTATGTTTTAAAAATTATTTTCTCAAATTTTATATTAATTTTTTTTATATATTATATAAATTAATATCAAATAACCCCTTTTAAGACATCTATAGTTTGTATGAATCTTCTAAATATATTTGAAGTGAGAGGGTCTTAAAATTACTCAAACTAACAACTAACTCTCCCACTACTTTAGCTAATATGAGAGATTATTATTTAATACTCTTCCTTTATTATAATTGTAACATTGATGAGTATTAGCAACTTAGTCATAATTACAACATTAGTATTTGTTTCTCTATGTCTCAACTAGGCTTACATCACTTAGATGATTTTAATTTAAACTTATTTTATCTCTGCATGGTAGTGTAGGTTGTTCTCATCAATTCTACATGTACAATCTTTTTCTTCTTTTTGGGAAAAACTCTATACATATATATTTTTTTTCTTCAATATTTCCTCAACTTCATTTCATTCTTTTTTTTCATTTTCTTCTACCTTTGACACTAGCTATTTAACTTCTTCTCACACGTGTAACATTAAAAGCAATGTCTTCATGTTCTTTCATCTCCACTTTTGTCATTGCAATAACTTGAACAACTCTAATTGTAGGATTCAAAATTATTTTCCTTCCTTTGTCATATATATGGTAACTTTTTTATCATCGCGTTTGTCATCATTATACTTAGGCTTTGCAAGGAACACTTCAAGAAGAGAAAATTGAACTTCATAATAAAATTCAACTTTCACTACTAGGTTATCCTTACCTTTTGCTTCTACCCCAAAATAAATTTTAATTTCATCCTTGAAATGTTTATCACTGATCTTCATTTTTTTTACAATGTTCATGCATTTCATTTTATACAAAATCACCTTTTTCTTTTACAATATTTTCAACTATATTATTAAGGACAATTGTAGTCTTCATTTGTTGAATACATTCTTCTACTTCAAAGCTGTAACAACTGCATTTAGTATTAACTAGTAAAATGACATTTTGTTATTATTTTAAAGAAAATACTGAAACATATAGTGTTTTCTAGAGAATTTTTTTTTTCTTTGTTATTAATATGAAAAATAAAATTGGTTATGGAAAAACAGTTCCATAAAAATTAAAAAGGCTATTGGTAGAAGTATTCCAAGAACCGAGAGGTACTTGGACAGTTTGAATAGTTACTTTTTCCTCAGAGGATAAGATGCATATTCATAAACTAAGAAAGAGAGTGAGGCATTTCCTGAGCTAGTAGAGACAAGTGGAAATCACTCAGTGTTCCTAATAATTTCTGGTACTGGCTGAACTTGGGGTCCTGAGGTCACAGAAGAAAATATTGTCAACCTCTACCTCTCAGGTCTGGAGCATGGGGGAAACAGAAGGATGTAATCACCTCTCTTGAAGTTTGGGTGGACATTAGCAGCAAATTGCACACTTAGATTAGTTTCAGTGCATTTTCAGTAAATTTAAAACAAGAAATAATTTTATTAAGTATATATACAAGTATGTACTTAGTTAGGTTCAACGACCGTGAACCTATGAAAGAAAAATGTTGAGAAAGATTGGAATTATGTGTACCTTTAATATTTAAGCAAGTTAATTACAGGATTTTATAAATTATATGTGAATGATATATTGTGTTTTCTGATTTTGGTGAATGTGATTATAATAGGGTAAATATAGTGGAACAGTGATATAAAAATACAGTATAGCTGTGATTATTTAAGCATAGCAGTAACTGTGTTATAAAAATACATAAATTATTATCTTGCTTTAGAGAAACACATTACTTGAAGAACTACATTTGCATGGAATGAAATCTATTAAAGTAATGAAAACAAAAAATAGCAAGAAAATGAGTAATATGTTGCTGAGTTAACCATGTCATATAAAAATTCCAGTACTCTGTCATTCTAATACCTGCAAGGCAAACTATCGGTTTTGGGCATGAGCTGGAACCTCAACCCAGAACACATCATTCCTCTAAAGCTAAGTATACTCGGACAAAACTCAAGGTGGTCCAGTCACCAAAACTATATATATAGAATTCCTGCTATGGAACCATAACTGTTGAAAGAAAAATGATTCTGCAAGAGAATCGTTTCCACAAACCAAATAGAATACGATAATCATCTAAAACCTAATGAAAGTAAAAATCATATACATAGAAATGATTGCAGAACTATACAAGAACATACGAACCGGCCAGAGTCTCGGAACACAAAAACGTAAAACTGAAAAATAAATCAAAGTTTGAGATTTAAGGCCCAGCCAGAGTCATTGAGCACAAATGTGTAACCAGATAGCCAGAAGAACACAAAATGAGATGTAGCATCATATATTCAAGCTTTTATCTCTCTCTCTCTCTCTCTCTCTCTCTCTCTCTCTCTCTCTCTATATATATATATATATATATATATATATATATATATATATATATATATATATATATATATATATATATATATTACTCAAAGAACAACATAGTTATACTATTGAATGACACAGTCCTGAAAAACATCAAATAGGAAGAGAACCCTTCATTTAAATTGAACAGAGAAATCCAAAAACCAAGAAAATGAATGGATTAAGATTAAGCAAAAAAACCTAGTTTTATAAATATACACAAAATCCAAAGGAATCTCTATTTAATAGCCTTCATAAACTCGAAGGGAAGGGACTATCAAACATTAAGTCTGTAAACCTTACAACATTACAAATTAAAACAAGTTTCTCTACTGAATGATAAACTTGGGTCGACACCCAATGTGGAAAAACCACTATTCGCTAGGAAGAGGGTGAAGAACCTTTTTACATGCAGTGTACTTGGAAAAACGGATTTTTTATCCATTAGAAGAAGACAAAAACCGAAGCGCTCAGCAAGGAAGAAGTTTATGGTGTTGTTTGGAAGAAAACGCACCTGTCGAGAAGAAAAAGAAACAAACCATAGAGCCGATAAGAAATGGCATAGAGAAATAACAAGTTAAAAGAACTTAAACTCTAATGGGTATCAAAGAAAAATGTAAAATGGAGTTCATAATATCTTCAAATGCTAAACTCACCACAATTTTGCATAATATTGAGCTAGAGCGAAGGATATAGGAAAAATTTGGGAGATTAGAACCTTAAAGAATGAATTTGCATAATGTATGAGCTGGACTAAGCTAAATCTAAATACACATTACTTTTTGCAAAAAAATAACAAGTAATATATACTTGAGTCGAGAGGTGAGGGCTTGAACGAATAATGACCAGCAGAAGCATTATCAATAGAAACGAGAATTTTCCCAACACTCAAAGATATGGGTTGGACAGATTCGAAACCCAACTCACGGATGCTATCATTCATCCTTCTATTTTCTGCCATCACTAGCTCAAGAAAAAGTCTCTAGACTCAGTGGTATTGAACCCTTAACCAGATGTGGACGAACTCATCACTTGGCGGTGAAAATGAGAGTTTGGCCATGGTTTTTCGGAGGATATACCAATTACTTTCCCTCCGAACACCATCACTATATATCTCAGTAGATCGAACAGTGGGTGGTCAGGCAGGTGGAAATTAAACTAACCACAAATCCAAAGTGAATCGCACATTTTCCAAGGCATTAAATGGACAGGACGCACAACATGGTAGTGGTACAATCGAATTTTAAGACCTTAAATTAAGAGTTAAATGAACCACTGCCAATTATATATATAGTAATAGTTAGTGAAAAGGGTCTGGTGAATTTTTGGAGGGTTAATATTTATATGTGCTGATTAAAAATTAACATGATAACCTAAGTTTAATTATCATATGTATGTCTATAAGAATTAAACTTTGAGGTGAATTTTTGTCAACCTGGATTTTTTTTATCGTGTATGTTACAAGTGGTATCAGAGCATCATTCGCACACTAGGACCATAGGGTCACCTAACAGTTTAAAATGTGTATATACTGATGCACAGAGAAGGAGTAGTACTCCAAGGATGATATGAGAAGGGGGTTGACACAACAAACACCTCGAAATACCGAGGAAATTACACCTCAAACACAACCAAAGATGAATCCTAAGATGTGGATTCAGTTGAGTGTAAATCAGAACCAGCAGACTAGTAGACCACTGGAGGACCAACAACACTAGACCAACATATTGTTAATTACTGTACAAATTTTGTAGGAGGAGATGGTCCATGTGAGAAGTGACAATGAAATTTTGTTGCAGGAATAGGAAAGGATACTTAAGAGCCTTTCTGACAAGCAGAATCAAGGGGTGTTACAACCCAATCACCATAGGGGTATGCAAGAAGAAAACAAACAAAAAAGAAAGGACCAAACCACAGATGGAATGGGCAGGAGTCCTTCACAGCGAAGTAACAAAAACATAAACTATAATTAAGAAGAGTCTGGTAATGTTTCAGCTCAACAGGAAGTTAAGAAGCAGAAATTGGAGCTTCAAGGTGAGTTTCAAAAAATAAGACAACCTAAATTTGATGGAGAAGCTGAGGAGGTGGTAGAGGCTTGGTTGATAAATATGAATACGTACTTTCAATTTTACGAGTACAACAACAACCTTAAATCTATATTGGCCATATATCAATTGAGAGAGAAATCCACCCTATGGTGGTAGGAGGTAAAGAATGTTCGCAGCATTGAAGATCAATATGTTACATGGGAATCATTCCAACAATACTTTAAAGATAAGTATTTGACATAAATTTTTTATGATGAAAAATCTAGAGAATTCCATGACTTGAAGCTAGGTCAAATGACTATGGATGTGTTTATTACCAAGTTCATCTCCTTGTTAAGATATGTTCCATACCTCATAGATGAAAAGGCTAAGATTCAAACATTCCTGAGTAGTCTACCAACCCATATGAAGGAGCGAATTGAGTTCATAAATCCTAGGACCATGGATGAAGAAATTTGTAAGGCATGAACGTGCTACCAAAAATCCAAGGAAAAAGGGGAAGTGGGAAAAATTTGTAGCCAAGAAAAGGACAGAAATATAGCTCAAACTTCAAGGGTTCTAGAAGCAATAATTTTAAGAATTCTGCACGAAGTTTTGCAAGCAAGAAGTTTGGCAGAAATCATCAAAGAACCCGATGACCAGCTAAAGAGAGACCTACAGAGGCTTCTAGAAAATCTAAACAAGGACAAGTGTCCAAACCACTTGTCTAGTGTTGGGGGTGTGGTGAGGCACATTATTATAAAAATTGCCCACAGCGAGGGAGAAGTGAAATAGTTGCAAACTTGTAGGAGCCTTCTATAGTAGGATATGTGGCTTAAAACATACCTTGAATCAATGCGGCATTGGAAGATCGATAGGGAGATTATAAGCCAACAATGATAGAGTTGGAAGGTAAGTTACTGTATTAGTCTGTTTCTATTTTGGTTGACATAGGTGCAATTTTAAGTTATGTAAACCCCAAAATAGTAGAATTATGTAAACTAAAAGGTCGGAAATTCAAAAACCCTTGGCTGGTACAGCTAGCCACAAGAGAAAAAAAAATTAACTACCAAAATTCCAAACTGCACATTGGAAATTGCAGACCAGAAGTTAAACGTGGACCTGAACATATGACAATTAGGGTTTTGTTGGGTATGAATTGGCTAGATAAACACTGAACTTTGGTGGATTGTAAAGAAAATGTTATATAATATATGATGTAGGATGGAACATGCAAAGAGATTAATGGAATAAATAAACCATTACAGTTGAGTCCTATCACGACATCTCAAATGAATAATTGTATAAGGAAGCGATGTTAGATTTATGCTATCGAGGTGGGATATGCCAATTCCAAGGAGAAGTCTCCTATGATGGAGAATATACCTATGGTACAAGGCTTTAAGGATGTGTTTCCAAATGATGTACCTATATTACCCCGAATAAAAGATATTTATTTCACCATTGAGTTAATGCCAGGTGCATCACCAATTTCGAGGACTCCTTAAATAATGTGTTCCAGAACTAACTTAACTAAAATTGTAGTTGCAAGAGCTGTTGGAAAAAGGATACATTCATCCGAGTGTGTCCCCATAGGGAGCACCAGTGTTGTCTGAAAAGAAGAAGGACGAAACCATGCGAATGTGAATGGACTATAAACAACTCAATAAATTAACAGTCAAAAACAAAAACCCTTTACCGCAGATTAACGACCTGTTCGATCAAGTGAAGGGGGCCACAATATTCTCAAAAATATATTTAAGGTCTGGATACCACCAGATCCAGATCAAGGATGAATATATTTATAATAATTATTTCCGTACACGGTACGAGCATTATGAGTTTGTGGTGCTACCCTTTGGGTTAACAAATGTGCCAGTGACATTTATGAGGTTAATGCATGGTATATTTCAGCCCTTCCTAGATAACATTGAACTCATATTTATTGACGATATTTTAATTTATTTAAGAACCAGGAATAACATAGAGAACATCTAAGAATTGTGCTGGAAATGTTAAGAAAATACTAGTTGTACGCTAAGTTCAGCAAATGTTATTTCTTCAAAATGGAAATAGAGTATTTAGGCCATGTTATTTCAGCAGACGGGATAGTTTTTGATCCAAAGAAAATTAATAAAATTATGGAATGGTGAGTTCCTCAAAATGTAGCATATATATGATCCTTTATGGGATTGGCTGGTTACTACCGAAGATTTACTGAAGTGTTTTCCAAAATTATTTTTCCAATCACCTCCTTGCAAACAAAAGGAAAAGTCTTTAAGTGGACTAATGAGTGCCAAAATAGCTTCGAAAAGTTAAAGCACATGTTGACCATGGCACTAGTATTGAGGGTAGCTGATTCCAACAAATAATTTGAGGTTTGTACAAATGCTTGTAAGGAGGGAGTTGGGGCATTTTTATCTCAGGAATGAAAGGTTGTGGCCCATGAGTCAAGAAAGTTAAAATAGCACGAGAAAATATATTCATCCTATGCTATGGAGTTAACAACAATGGTACATAAACTACGGGTATGGAGACACTACCTATTGGGAAAGAAGTTTGTATTAAAAACTGATCATAGTAGCTTGACTAGTTACTACAACCAAGCTGACTTAAACTCCTGACAAGAAAGATGGAATGCCTTCTTAAGTGAGTTTGATATGGATATTCATCACGTGAAGGGTAAAGAGAACTGTGTAGCGAATGCCTTAAATATAAAACTCCATTGTGTTTATGATTTGTGGTATAACCAGCTTGAATGCAAATTTTTTGACCAAGTAAAACAAGAAGCATGAAAGGATCCAGAATACCAATTTTTATGGAAGAAAATGGAAGAGGCGAGAAAGCAAGGAAACACTTCTGGGTATGGAGTTAATAAAGAAAAAATGCTAACATTTAGAGGAAATATATATATACCAAATCGTGTGGATATAAAGGAGCTAATCATGAATGAATATCATCGAAGTAATTATGCAGGACACCCAAGATACCAAATGATGTTAATTGCAATTAGAAAAATAATTGTTGGCCTAGTATGCATAGAAACATTACTGAATAATTAAACAAATGTTTGGAGTGTCAACAATTCAATGTGTAGCATCGACATGCAATAGGATTGTTTCAGCCCATACCAGTACCTGAATGGAAGTGGGATGTCATATCCCTAGACTTCATTACGGGTTTACCCCAATCAAAGAGGCACAATCACTCTATTATTGTGGTGATCGATAGGTTGAGTAAGTCTGCACATTTTATACTTGTACAGTCTACTTACAAGTCTGTACCGATACCAAATATTTTTATGAGAGAGATATTCAAACTGCACGACATTCCAAAGGCTGTTATTTCGGACAGAGATGTGAAGTTTAATTCAGCATTCTGGAAATCTTTGTTTACATGTCTGGGGACCCAAATAAATTTTAGCACTGCATATCATCCCCAGAGGGATGGTTAAATAGAATGGGTAAATCAAGTTCTGGAGGACATGTTGCGCATGTACGTGATGCAACAGAAAACTAAATGGGAAGAGTATTTACACCTAGTCAAATTTTCTTACAAAAATGGTTATTAGGATTCCCTTAAGATGAGTCCTTTCGAAGCTCTATATGGGAGGCAATGTCACACTCCCATAAATTGGAGCAACCCCGAAATGAAACTAATGCTTGGACCATAAATGTTGCTTGAATAGGAATCAGAGGTAAAGAAGATTAGGCAAAACTTGAAAGCTGCACAAGATCAGCAGAAGGTATATGCGCATAAGAAAATGACTTATCAATAATTCGAGGTGGGTGATCATGTGTATGTGACGATAAAAATGAAGAAGAGAACCTTGAGGTGGGCCTCTTTTTCCAAGTTAGCCCCCAGGTTTTGTGGACCCTTCCAAATTTTTGAAAGGGTAGGACCTGTGGCATATAAGTTGGCTCTACCCAGCCACATCTAGGTGCACAATGTATTCCTTGTGTCCTTGTAAAAGTGATATGTGCATGATCTGAAGCTTGTAATCCATTGGAAAAATATTCAGATAGATTCGGACGGTGAGTTTCTGGTCAAGCCTCAACATATACTCAACATGAGAGAAATCATGCTTCGGAAGCAATTCATCACCTAGGTTAAAGTGTAGTGGAAGCACTTCAGCCCAGATGAGGCTACTTGGGAAGATGAGGAATTTTTATGTGAGGCTTACCCAGAGCTATTTATTGAGCTAGAGTGAAACACCGAGGACAGTGTTACTCCCAGGGGGGAAGTTGTGACAGTTACATTTAGTATTAACTAGTTGTTAACTAGTAAAATGGCATTTTGTTATTATTTTAAAGAAAATACTGAAACATTTAGCATTTTATGGGAAATTTTAATTTCATTGTTATTGATATGAAAAATAAAATTGGTTATGGAAAAATTGTTCCATAAAAAGTAAAAACGTTGTCGGTAAAAGTATTCCAAGAACTGAGAGGTGGTTGGACAATTTGAACATTTACATTTTCCTCTAAGGATAAGAGGCATATCCTAGTAAAAAATAGGGGCTCTGTTCATAAACTAAGGAAGAGAGTGAGGAATTTCCTGAGCTGGTACAGACCAGTGGAAATCACTCAGCGTTCCTGATAATTTTTGGTGCTGACTGGACTTCGAGTCTTGAGCTCACAGCAAAAAAAAGTGCTAACCTGTACCTCTTAGGTGTGAAGCACAAGGGAAAGAGAAGGACGTAATCACCTCTTTTGAAGGTTTGGTAGACATCAACAATGAATTTCACATTCAGATAAGTTTTTGTGCATTTTCAGTAAATTTAAAACAAGAAACAATTTTATTAAGTGTATATACAGGTATGTGCTCAGTTAGGTTCAACGACCGTGAATCTATGAAAGAGAAATTTTGAGAAAGATTGGAATTTTGTGTACCTTTAAGATTTAAGCAGGTTAATTACAGTATTCTATAAATTATATGTGAAGGATATATTTTGTTTTCTGAGTTCGGTGAATGTGATTCTAATAGGGTAAATATAGTGGAATAGTGATATAAAAATACAGTATAGCTGTGATTATTTAAACATAGCAGTAAATGTATTATAAAAATACATAAATTATTATCTTAATTTAGAGAAACACATTACTTGAAGAAATACATTTACATGGAATGAAATCTATTAAAGTTATGAAAATAGGAAATAGCAAGAAAATGTATAATATCTTACTGAGTAAATCATGCCATAGAAAAATTCTAGAACTCTGTCATTCTAATACCTGTAGAGCGAATTGTCGGTTATGGGCACAACATGGAACATTAACATAGAAGTAATCGTTCCTCTAAAGCTAACTATACTCGAAAAAACCTCAAGGTGGTATGTTCACAAAAACTATATATATATAATTCCTATTGTGGAACCATAATTGTTGAAAGAAAAATGACTGTGCAGGGGTATCGTTTCCACAAACCAAACATAATACAATAATATTCTAAAACGTAATGAAAATGAAAACCATATACATATAAATTATTGTAGAACTGTGCAAGAACATATGGACCGAACAGAGGCTCAGAACACACAAACATAAAACTGAACAATAAATCAGAGTTTGAGGCTTAAGGCACAGGCAGACTCATAGAGCATAAATGTGTAACCAGATAGCCAGAAGAACGCAAAATGAGAAGTAGCATCATATATGAAAGCTTATATATATTACTCAACGAACAACATAGTTATACTCTTGAATAGAACAGTCCTTGAATACATCAAGTGAGAATAAAACCCTTCTTTTAAATTGAATAGAGAAATCCAAAAGCCAAGAAAATGCATGGATTAAGACTGAGCAACAAAACCCAATTTTATAAATATACAAAAAATCCAAAGGAATCTCTATTTAATAGCCTTCATAAAATCAAAGGGAAGGAACTGTCAAACATTAAGTCTATTAATGTTACGACATTACAAATTAAAACAAGTTTCCTTACTAAATGATAAACTGGGGTCGACACCCAATGTGGAAAAACCAGCATTCTCTAGGAAGAGGATGAAGAACCTTTTTAGAGGCAGTGTACTTAGAAAAATGGATTTTTTATCCGTTAGTATAAGATAAAAACCCCAACGCTCAACAAGGAAGAAGGTTACAGTGTCGTTCAAAAGAAAACACACTTGTAGAGAAGAAAAAGAAACAAGTCATAGAACCGGTAAGCAATGGCACATAGAAATAACAAGTTAAAACAACTTAAAATATGATGGGTATCAAAGAAAAATGTAAATCGGAGTTCATAAGTCTTGCAAATGCTAAACTCGCCACAAGTTTGCAGATTATTGAGCTGGAGAGAAGGATATAAGAAAAATTTGGGAGATTAGAACCTTAAAGAACGAATTTGCATAATGTATGAACTGGACTAAGCTAAATGTAAATACATAGTACTGCATGAAAACGAATAATAAGTAATATATCTTGAGACAACAGGTGAGGGCTTGAACGAATAATAATGAGTAGAAGCATTATCAACATAAACGGGAATTTTCCCAACACTTAGAGATATGGGTCGGATAGACTCGAAACCCAATTCACTGATGATATCGTTCATCCTTCTATTTTCCACCATCACGTACTGGAGAAGAATTCTCTAGACTCAGCGGTATCGAACCCTTAACCAGCTGTGGAGGAGCTCATCACTTGGCGGTGCGAATGAGAGTTTGGTCGAGGTTTTGCGGAGGAAATACCAATTACTTTCCCTCCGAACACCATCATCGTAGATCTCAGTAGATCAGACGGTGTGTGGTCGGGCAGGTGGCCAATAAAATAACCACTGATCCAAAGTAAATTGCACATTTTCCAAGAAATTAAATGGACAGGACACGCAACAGTGTAGTGGTACAATCAAACTTCAAGACCTTAAATTAAGATTTAAATGAACGACCGCCAATTATAGATACAGTAATAGTTAGTGAAAAAGGGTCTGGTGAACTTTCAGAGGGTTAATATTTTCATGTGTTGATTACAAATTAACATGAAAACCTAAGTTTAATTATCATATGTATGTCTATAAGCGTTAAACTTTGAGGTGAATTTTTATCAGTGTCAATTTTTTTTATCGTGTATGTTACAAACACACTCTACCACAACTTCTGCTATTACTTTTGCTATATTAAAATATTATGCTTCCCCATTTCCATGGGAAATTCACTAACTACTATAATGGGCCCTAGATTTTGAGTAATTTTTCTCTCCCTTTGACTAAATGTTATTTCTAGAATATTCCAAGCTTATTTGAACATGGTTTTTGTTCCAATATTGGGAGGAATACTATCATCTGAAACTTGTTGAATAAGAAACAATATTGTTGAATCATATTTTGTGTTCACAAAGAACTTATTCTTTTGATCCTGTGTCGTAACCTCATAGACTAAGTGACTTGAGGGTTCCTCAACCCATTTGAAATAGTGTTCCATAAAACATCTATCTGTAAACTAATTCTCATTTAACTAATCCAAAATTCATAAGTTTTACCAACAAAAATAGGTAATGGAAGATAAGAAACACTAAAAAAAAATACATAATGATAAAAATGAAAACCACAACTATATGAATTTTTTTCTACACACTACAAAATCTTCCATCTTAATATTAAATTCTTAATTACTTTTTATTGTTTAAAAACAATATTTCTAATGCAATTTTAAAACATGTGCAAAACCTTTCATCACCCATAAATAAAACATTTTAAACCAACATTTCCAACAAATACCAGTCACCTCCATACCAATCATAAGAATTTTATATTTATATCAATCACCATATGAAATTATATGAAAGCCATTTACATAAATAACCTTTCTTTAAAATGAAATATCCGATTGTAATATACTCTTCCCACCTTTAATAAACACAATTACTTATTAAACAAAATTATTTATGTGAGACACGTGTAGGAATTATAATAAAATACTTTGGAATCATGGAGCATTGGGTAAAATAGTAATACTTTCCGACCTTTAGTCTTCCCATTAGTGGATTTCCATTGTCTCATGGAAAACCTTCGAAACTGTATAATGTTACCCAGATATGACGGATTCAGCTGTGACTGCAAACAAAAACCTTTGAAAACTATTTCTTAAAACACTTGAGAAATAATTCTCTATGCCTAACTTCCATATATGAGGCGGTTGTACTTTTCACACAGTGGTGGCGGTTTCACTTTCTCACAGTCACAACAACTCATATTAATTTCGTATATAAAAGAACACCCCATTTGTTAGCCTATTAAATTTTTCATTCTTGACTTCTTTATTTCCCTATTAAAGTATTGATAGCTTATTTTAACTCTTTTGTTATGAAAAATCGCAATTTTATTTTATTTTGGTTAAGGTTTGCGTTCAATTTTTAGAAGATCTAGATTTTTTCTTTGAAAATACACCTATTTAACAACTAGTTTATTCATGTGTGTGATTCCTTTTACATCTCTAGATGTCCCAATATGTGCTTTTTTTTTTTTTTTGAGAAAATGGTTGATTACATTCCTAGTTGCATTCTTTTAAAGAATTTTGAGTTCCACATGGTGTTTTCCCATCTAGGTTTGCACGATGACTAAAATTATTTACACCTTCCATCCCTTGGATGATTCGAGATCTTATTAAATCACAATTACTTGATTAATAACTAATCACGAGTCTTAATCACAATTAATGAAAGATTACTTATGAAAATGCTCATCTATTCCCGTGTTCAAACAAAATAGCTTGACATACCACACCCCAACGCCATTCTTTAGGCAGGCCCGAACGAAAAAATCAATTACCAACCCAACTTTCGTACAAAAATCCAACCCCTCCCACCCACCAAAAAGGGAGAATGTGAACAATATACCGATGATCTGATTTCAGCGGAGCAAATGAGCAACGAAGGGGCATTAGAGCGATATAGGTGGGAGGCCAATCATCTCACGGAGCCACACACAACAACCCATGCAATTCTGAGAACTCAAAGTGAAACAAGAATTGTTCACATATGCTTCTGAGGACAATCATGGCCAACATTACTACCCATTCGCTACTGAGTGCAAATGGAGAGAATATGAAATTCAACCACCCCACAAATGACCCAAGTCCATTCTTCAACCACACCTGAACAAACAACTCAGTCACAAACCCACCTTTAACATGAAAATCCAACCTCCTCCCCCTCGTGCTCCTCCTCCCTCTCCCCCTCCCCACACTAAAACCTAAAAAGAGAAGAGGTGAACAATATAGAAAAGAGTTTATTTCCATGAAGCCAACGAGCGACGAAGGGGCACAAGAGTCACATAGGCGGGTGACTAGCGGCCTCAAGGAGCCACACACAACAACCCATCAAACTTCGAGAACAAGGAGGAGAAGGGGACGTTGTTCACATATGCCTCTCAAACGAGTGTGGTTAACATTACCACTTATGTGCTTGACAGGATTTCATATAAAGTTTACTTAATCATTCGACTGGTTTAATTAAATAAATAAACCATGATTAAGAGATAATAAAGGAAAATGTGGTATCGGACTCCTTTTGATAGTGACTAGGTCTTGCACCTCCTAAAACCCTTAGATGCATAGATATAACTTAATCAAATGATTAAAATTGGCTAAACGGTAAATTAAATGGTCTTAATCCTTATTAAACATGGATCAATTTTAAAACACTAAAATTTGGTTTTTTTGGAGAAATAAGCTATACAAGCGTGAACCGTGGAAAATTTTAGGGGTTAATATTCGAAGAGAGGCTAATTTTCCATGATTTTTCCCACAAAAAGATTCGCCAATTTCCATTTTTTTTTTTAAATGATTAGCCCAAATTTTACAATATAAAATTATTTTACCTTAAAATTTTCCAACATTATATAGAAACTATATATAAAATTATCATAAATTTGAATTTTTTTACAAGTATATCAGTAAACATTTTATATTTTGCATATTTGGGCTTAGTTTGTTTCACCAATGCTTTTAAACTTCAATATAATTTTCCAACATTAAAATTTTCTCTAGCATGACCAAAATCACCAACCCTAAATGCCTAAATTAATGGTTTTTGAACCATTTTTCCAACCCATTACCCCATTTGTAGCCTTTCGTTAACCCTTATGTCTTAACAAGATGTTATCAATTTCAGAGAAAGGTTTCTTCCTAATGTGTTTTTAGTTAGTTTGTTGCTCAGTTACATATTAATTTCTCATTTCAAATATTTTAATATTTAGAGTTCTTATAATTGTTAATTTTTTCTATAAAATTGCATGGGAGAACAAAATCCTAGAACCCTTCAAACTTGGCACAATAATGAGGTATAGAAAGATCGTGACAAATCCATTATAAATTGTATTGTATCAAATTTTGTTGAACCAAAATTCAATTGATGGTAAAATAGGACATCTTTAACAATAGTTATGTCCATCAGAATTTTAATTTGGGAAAATGTATCATCCATTTCACATATTTTCTATAAGCAATTCTTTATTGTTTTAATTTTTAGGTAAATACCTTTTTAAGACGATAAAATAGTATCTTTTGTTACAAAACTTTTCTTTATATATATACAACTCTCTTCGATGAGAGGGGGGTGAGGTGAATATGTAATGAAGGCATCTAATATTATATATCAGTTATGTTGATCAATTTTGAAGAATTTTAGATATTTTAATGAAAATTTTTCTTATATAGCCAAATCATGTATGTGATATATTATTATATGCATTTGTGCTTTTTATCGAATGTAAATTAGGACATCATGAATTTTTTCCTTTCCATGAATGTTAATATATTCATTTTAATTCTATAATTAAAATAATTATTCATTTTTAACAATATTTTCAAGTTCAAATTATTTATGTCACTCAAGTTTATTATCTTTCTATTCAATTTTCATGCTTGAAATTGAGTTTTACTATTATCGGTGACATAGAATAGTCTTATTTTTTTTAGAATAATATTTAGAATTACTAATTAATACCCCAAATGAAGAAAAAAGTTGGGGAGGATGGGAGGAATCGAAGAATGATGAAGAAGTGTGGAAACTCATTCAAAAGTTGCAGCAAGATCTCAGTACATTTGATATATTTATTTGGAAAAATGGTTCCTTATGGTACAAAGGTCTCTTATATCTTGGCAAGAATTCCCAACTAAAACGAAAGATTCTTTTAGAATTTCACACCTCTCCTTTAGGCGGATACACAAGATTTTCAAAAACTTACCACAAGGTGAAGAAGTAATTTTTTGGGATGGTCTTAAAAATGATATTCAAAATTTTGTGGCGAAATGTTTGGTTTGCCAGCAAAATAAAGTTAACACAATTAAGACCCTGGGTCTGCTACAACCTTTATCCATTCCAAGTCAACGTTGGGAGTAGGTTTCAATGGATTTTATCACAGGTTTACTCAAGTCTAAAGGAAAGAGTGTCATCATGGTGGTAGTTGATAGAGTTGCAGCAAGATCCCAGTACATCTGATATATTTAGTTGGAAAAATGATTCCTTATAGTACAAAGGTCTCTTATATCTTTTCAAGAATTCGCAACTAAAACAAAATATTATTTTCGAATTGCACACCTCCCTTAGGAGGATACTCAAATTTTCGAAAACTTACCACAAGGTGAAGAAATAATTTTTTTGGGATATCCTTAAAACTGATATTCAAAATTTTTTGGCAGAATTCTTAGTTTTATATCAAAATAAAGATGACACAAAAAATACCCTGGGTTTGCTACAACCTTTATCCATTCTAGGTCAGTGTTGGGAGGAGGTTTCGATGGATTTTATCATAGGTTTACTTAAGTCTGAATGCAAAATTTTCATCATGGTTGTAGTTGATACAGTTACCAAGTATACACACTTTGTGCATTATCTCATCCATTTAAAGCAAGTACATTTCCTACTGCATTTATGGAAATAATTCAAAAGCTACATTGAAACCCAAAGATTATTGTAAGCTACATAGATTCCATTTTCACTGGAAAATTTTGGACGAAATTATTTTCTTGTTTGGGTACTCAACTAGCTTATAGCTCATCTTGTCATGCTCAATCTGATGGGAAAAATGAGATAGTGAAAAAATTCTTGAAAGGATATATTCGTTGTTTTGCATCTGATAAAAAAAAAAAATTGTTCAAGTGGTTACCTCTAGATGAGTGGTGGTCTAAAACTTCCTTCCATACTGCATAAAACATGACTGCATTTACGACACTTCATGGATATCATCCACCATCCATCACATCATATTTAAGAGAAAATTATAAGTTTCAACTAGTGGAATATCACATAGAGCATCAACAAGCAGCTATCCAACTCTTAAATGATAACCTAAGTTTGGCACAAAATTGAATGAAACAACAGACATATCAATATCGCAGCGAGAGAAGTTTTGATGTATGAATCTGGGTATCTTTACGGCTACAATCATACAAACAAATGACCCTCAAGCAAGCTAAGAAGCATAGTAAATTATCTTCAAATTATTCTCGTCCTTACAAGGTGTTGCGAAATATAGTTACTATGGCATAAAATTTGGACCTTCTTGCTTCTTCCCGAGTGCAACCATTTTTCCATGTTTCATGTTTAAAAAAGGTTATAGGTGACAAACTTCTAGTTCGAACAATATTTCTAGAAATTGATGAGTAAGGAAAAATCAATTGGAACCTGAAGAAGTCACAAAAATAAGAACTTGACATCTACGAAATCTATCAATTTCATAGTATCTCATAAAATTGAAGAACTTACCCACTAAAGATTCCACATGGGAGGATGAGAATTTTATACAAAAGCATCTAGAACTACTCAAGATTTGAGGACAACACTTTCTTTAAGGAGAGGGGCATGTTAGCTTTAGTGTAGTCCCTTATTGTTGTTAGTGTAACCCATTTATTTTTATTGGTGTACCCCTGTAGTCCCCATATTGTTATTATTGTGCCACATAAAAGCCCACTATTGTTACTGTTGTTCCCTTACATTATTACTGTTAAGTCAGCTAGGATTATTATATTGTGACCCCATAGACTCCTATATATATAAAGGAGTTTTTTTCATTTTTATCATTCAAGAATTGTTCATTTATCTAATGTAAAGGAGGCTAACCCATTGAAGTGGTTGATTACTAAGGTTTTGATCTCTCTTTTCTTCTATTTTGGAAGTTGGTTTCATAATACGATTATTCCAGGTGTATACTCCATTGCTAGTTGGCATATCCACTAGTTGTAGCTCCCTGATTGTATACATAAACTCTTCCATTTAGGAATCTATGCGGTTAGATGCCCCCCTTATGTTCTTAAATCGAAGAGATCATGCTTAAGTCTCCACCAATAACCCAAAGCCATTTCAAATACAACCGTTTGATTTTTTGTATATTCTGGAGGAAAAACCCCCTTTTTCTCCTTCAATATTAGGACCATATACTCATGTCAGTAAGGCCTACTCATGAGTACCTATGTGTCTACATTATCCTGAAATAATTGAGGAGAGACTAACCCAATCCTTGAAGATTATCTCAGTTGGGTTCCATAGGATAGCGAGTCCACCTGGACTTCCTTTGGAATCCTCCACTACCACATCGTACTAGGGTTTGAAAGTTCTGACAATTTATTTTAATATTTCCTCTGATATTTTGGTTTCTTGGATTATCACAATATGTGACTTATCCATTTAAATCTGATATTTTAAGTATCATTTCTTTGCTCCACTATTAAGGCCTCTCACATTATAGGAGATAAAATTTATAATTGATAAGGCTTATTGATTTGGTGGAATACCACTGAAAACGGTACCACGCTTCTAAAATTTACTAGCAGATCCCCAAACATATGAGTGGAATATTTTAAGTTCTTTTTATCCCTTTTATTTCATCATTTTCCTGGTACATTCAGATCTGAATCTTCACCTGGTTGTGATCCCAAATGCTCTGGCCAGTCCAGCAAACTAGTCCCTTGCTTAGATTTATATTGTTAAAGAGTGTCTTGGTAGAGAAATTTTTGGTCTTCTTGGATAAATCCTACATCCAAATGTTGCCATTTGTTCAACAACAATTTAAGGATTTGTTCTTCTATGTTGAGATATTATTTCAACCTATAAAATCTCCATATTAGCTTGATCCTTTATTTTCGTTGGTGATTTGTTTCCAGCAGCTTATCATGAGATTTTATCTTGATTTTATTATAGACCTTAGCTAGGACTGTTGCAGCGTCTTTACTAGCGAAATATTTAGGTTCACTATGGTTTTCACCTTCCTCCATCAAAATTTCATATCAATTAGAGTTATGTTGCAGCTTCATTGGCGGCGTTTGAGCCATAACTGGAGTGGCTCTTGCATTTTGGTTTTTTTTCTTCTAAACCTCTTGGAAATCCTATGAATCATCTTGAGGCTTGAAAGGATCCTTATTATTCTCCGACTCTATTTATTTTCGTTGATTTAGAGGAAAATCCTAATACAAATGACCATATTCATGGAACCTCCTACATCTAAATGGGATATTCCTGTATTCGAGGGGTTGTTGCCATACTTCATCTTGATATTATAGCTTGATAAATTCTAGAAGAGGTTCAATTATATTAATATAAACACAAATATGGCCATATGAAGTATAATGTCCTCGCCATTTTGAATCAACTAACTTCACAAAATTGGTAATAAAGTTTCACTTTCATTCCAATGTTTGTGAATCCCAGAAATCTACAGGGTCAGAAAAGAACAACCCCAAACTAGAGAAACCAAGAATTTTTCCTGATATGGATTGTAGCGTTCTTCCCAATGGCGCATGAAGAGCCTAGCATTATAGAAGTAATAGGGGAAATTTTCAAAAAGAATCCTGTTATCTCCAAAACTGGTAAAAATAATTGTGAAGAAACCCCTAGCTCTTAATTTCAGATCCGTATTCCCCTTTTGACAACCATTTTAGCTGCATCCATCTAATGAGATCATGTTCAGAGGTCCACATTCCAATACACCTATAAATCAAGGCATTACCTTTCATAAATCTCTGGTATTTCTCCAACTTGTTGCTAGGGATCACAAATCACATTTTTTTCACTGCTCGCGGTATACGTTGTCCCTGTATTCTGGATTTCCATTGTGCACAGAGGACTAAGTTTCATTTGGCTCCTCCCTCTGAACCATTTCACGGTGCGACCTCTTATTGATTGCTTGATTCCCCTATTATGACGTTGCGATAGGAGCGGATCTCTCTCGTCTCGACTTGAGAACTCATACCCACTGTCAAAATACCTGTTATCACCATAAAAATGTTTTCTAAAACTTGGATATTTTACCTTATTTTAGTCATGGTCTTGGATAGGTGTTAAGTCATTCTATGTTTTTATGGGTTAAGTGATAGGGTTAGAGTCTCATTTTCATTACAAAATAAAGTCCAACAACCTTATCTCATAACTTGAGTGTCTTATATCATGTTTAGAAAGTCCAATTTTTAACCATTTAAAAAAAAAAATTTATTAAGCCACGAAACCACGTCTACGTAGCGCAGATAGTGTTAAAAACTACTTTTGCGCTACGAAAACATTGCTCTATTCGTAACACAAAACCCTTAAATTACATTAGGTGCACTACGAAATCAGGGATTCGTAGCATGTCTTTTCAAGTTATCAAATCCATCAAATTCCATCAATCTTTCATGATTAGGTGTCAGCTAGGAGTATTTTCTCATACATGCCATTATTCATAACCATCATGACATTTGTTAGAGGTCATTTATGTTAGTCATTTTCAAATTTGAAAAGGGTTGAATCCCTAATCAAGCAAGGATGAATTCCTAAATCAAGCGAGGCAGCTTATTCTAAAATCAAGTGAGGCTGATATTACAGGTTTTCAAGAAACACATAGGAATTTCAAGGGAAATATGACAGAAGAAAGAAAGAACCACAGGTCAGGCCACTATCTAAGGACAGAGCCTGAAAGCATAGAGGCTCTAACCAAGAACAAATTAGTTGAGGAGGCCTTCAAGAAGCCAGGATGTTGGAAATTCTGTGAAAAATTGTAGGGAGGTCATAATCAAGTGAAAAAAAAGTTTTCTCTTCATTTCACCGATTCAAATACAAAATTTGGAGTCTTAAACTTGCCAATTTCCCTTGAGAGCATATCATTAGTGACAGATATTCCAAGGGGAGAAGAAAGATGGTTCAAAAAATTTCAGGTTTGAGATGGAACCCTGTAAAATACTTCTGAACCCAGAGTTTGCAGAGACAGACTTAACTAAAGCAGTGCCTAGAAGTTATATCAAGAACACCTATGCCAATTTTCTCTTCAACATTCAAAGGTATTTCACCTGTGAGGGAAGATACCATAAAGTGTATTCTTATCATTTAAAACTCCTGTTGCATTTTTCTGGAATGATTTCTTTGGATTTTCCTTCCTTCTTGTTTCGAAGTTTAGCTAAGATGGCATATAAAGTGCAAATGAAAACTCAAGGATGTGAAACTTCACTTTTCCATCATGGTCTAGTTAAATTGATAGTTTTACATTAACTTCATAGGATAAACAAAGAATGGTCTACATTTTTTTTGTGTGGATTTGGGGTGGAAACACAAGAAATAGGTATTAGCCCTAAGTCCAAAGTAAAATTTCCATCAGAAACTAGTGGTCCTGAAGAGACAAGATCAAAAATATTTTTCAAGTTGAAACCCAAAAAGTAAGTGAAAGAGCTAGAAATTAAAACATCACTGATTATTCGAGAGACTCCTCAACCTACACAAAAGAAGACAACTAAAGTTAAGGAAACAATACAGGAAAAATCAACTAGCAAATCAGTCCAGAAAAGATTGACTAGAAGTCAAATAGTAAAGGAAAAGGGTAAAACAGTGGATTCAAGAGAAAGTCTAGATTTAAAGGGTGATTTTAATGATATTTTACAGGCTATTGATATTGACGAATCTCCTTTGGTTTTGGAAGACTTCATAAAATTGGATCAAGGGAAATTTAAGAAGATGAAATCTTCTAAAAAGCTGGATTTTGATGATGAGATTTCAAAGTTTGTATTCAAGCCCAGAAAGCCTTTAACCAAGAAATAAAAAAATTTGCAAGAGTTGGATATGGATTTAGAGAAAATAGGGAAACTTTCCAGTGTTTATGAAGAACATATAGACCTATCATCACCAATGCCTGAAGCTGACAAAAACAGAGTTTTTCATACTCAAACAGAAAAGAGCAGTCATGAAGAAATTGAAGAGAAGTTGAGATTAGCTAATTTTGAAATTGCTAAGCTCAAGAGGAAAGCACGAATTCATGCTGCTGAGAAGACAAACTTCAACAGAATAAAGGCTTTGTGGGAGGTTTAAAGAGTTTCAAAACCTGAAAGAGTTAGCAGTGAAGCTCAGTATTTTACCTGGACTATTCCTGCAATCAAAGAAGCTAGATTTATGAGAATGATAAATGTTAAATTAAGCGCTACTAAGAGGAGGCTGAAGAGGCAGATTGAAGACTTGGAAATTCAATTGACAAAGTCTGAAAGTAAGTTACATCAGAGATAAAACAGAGCAGCAAGTAACAAATACTTAAAGAAGTTTTGTTATTAAGAAGGGAATTATTTTGTGAAGACATTTAAAATTCAACTTGTTTTTCCTGTTAAGGTCTATGGAAATCATTGCAGAAGTTCAAATATCCTTAAGACTGCAAATTTTGAAAAAAAATGTGTAAAAGAGGCATACACAGCAGTTTCGCAGCGCGCTACGAAACTGCTGTAGGTGAATTTTTGGCATTTTTCATACGTGTTTTGGGGGTAAAAACAGTTGATTTCCAAGTTTTTATGTTGGTAATGATGGATTAATGATCAAATATGAAGACTTAAGTTTCAAAGCAGATGACTGAAAGGTTAAAAGGAATGTTTCAAAGTAATACAAATTTTGCGCTATGAAAACAACTGCTATTTTCATAGCGCAGATATATCCTATCTCCTTTATACTTTTTCGAGGTTTCTTTTTGAAAAGGTGGAAGGGTGAAGTTTCGGGGAAATTTTAGCACATGTCACATATCTAAAATAGTCAGCATTGCTAGTGTTAGACTCCTATACCAATAGGTGTCATTTTTCATGATTGTCTTGATTGAACTATGGAATATGTTCAAACCTTTTTCTTGAGAAAAGGTGTTCCATATTCTTGAAAAACCAAAAAATAAAAAAATTTAAAAAATGTAAAGAGAGTATACCCTAAAAGAAAAATCAAAGGGTAAAAAGAATAAATTGGTCAAAAAATGAAAGAAATGAACCCCAAGAAAAAAATAGACCAGGAAAGTGTGCAAGTCCAAATGCCACTACTATTTCATTTTCTGTAATAAGTAATTGTGTGCAGCTTGTTAAAATTTTGCCAAAATTTATGAAGAGTCAAACTGTTTAAACTTGACTCATTCATTTTTCAATTTCATGCTGTAGAATAGAGAATAAATATCTGGCCAAACAGTTTAATCTTGGCAGATAAGTAGATAGGTAGAGTTAATAAAAGATGCTCAACAGTTTAATTTGAGCCCTTGGATGTAACAAGTGTAGAAATAGATAGATTTTCCATGTAAAAGGAAAATAAGATTGATAAGGGTTTGCCGGTTTAAGTGCACCCTAATAAAGAAGAGAAAATGGTAGAGAAAGTAGATAGGGTAGGTAGATGGCATTGCAAATTCTCATGTGATGAATGATGGCTTTAAAATGTTTGTAATCTTTTACTTTCATCACCAAGTGCAAAGGCAGAACACCACATTGGCATAATTTTAGAAAACAGCAAGGTCAAAATCATTAACTTCCCATCTCATTTTTTCCCTAACATTTTACTAATTTCCCATAAGTACTAAGGAATTTGAAGATTAAAGGGGCTCAAGGCATTTCCTTGACTTTTGGAGGGACCGAACCCTCGGCCCAATAATTGAAAAAGACTTAAGTACTTGAAATTATCCATTATCACCTTCATTCACCTCTAAAAAACCTTTTCCTAAGTAAAATCCCATTTTACTTAGGAAAATCCTTCAATATTTCATGGAAATACCTCAAAATCACTTTTTATTTCTAAGTCTAAGTGATGAAAGTATAATAATGTTATTTACTTTTGAATCTTCACTTTCTTGGTTATATTTAATAATTTTGAGTTTACATTATCCTTTGTCATATTAACTCTAATTTATGTATTAAATCCCTATGAAAATCACCTTTTCCTATGTATATAACTCCTTTGAATATAATATCCCCAAAAAACCCTCTTACTATAAGTTTTTAGCCAAAGTATTTAACCCATGTGATTAAACAAAAATCCCACATTACAAACCCTTTGGCTAAAATATATCTGTATATATTAAACTCTGCCCCTATGGTTAATGAATTTCAATGGTTTATTACCATATAATAAAAAATATTCGAAAAAGGGTTTAAACATATATTTATATGTTTAAAACAAAAAACAAACAAATTAACCCATCCCACGCGCATTACCCCCAATAGTCCATCGTACAAAGGATTTAATTAATCCACATGATTAATTAAATAGCCAAACATCCAGCCAATTAGATCCCGCCCGAAATAATTAAATTAAAATTAATTACGTTGAACTCCCGCTCATTAAATCCCCTGCCGACTTCACTCCCCAATCACCGTCCGATCATTCCATCGAAGATCCACGGCTCTCGTTCATTCCGCTACCCATCCTCCGTCCGAAAGATAACTCGCAAAATCGCAGTGGTTTTCGAATAGTGTTGGGGCCACGTGTCGATCGCTCAATGGAATCGCTGCCAATTCGTGAAATACCGCCTGCTCCCAAAAGCTGTGCGGAATATACCGCTTACCACCCATCCTCGTGACTCACCTCCTGTACGCGCTGACGTCATCCAATAAAACAATAAAAAATGCTGCCACCCATTGAATTTGCGAATAAACATAAGAACCCGCATCTTTTTCATTATCTCGTGTATAGTGAACGACCACAGTCCCATGCAATGAAATTCCAAAAACCAACTGTTGAAACCTGCCGACCGTTACTCTGCTAAAGAGAATTGAAAGTCAAGGATTCCAGTGTTCTTTCACCTCAACCAGTACCTGTTCAAATCATTGTTCATTCAAAGCTTACCCGCCAATATCAACTGTTTACCCGTTTAAACACAAACACCCTAGTGTTTCTCATTTTCACCTGATTGTGCAGTAAAACCCTTTGTAACCCAGCTGCACCACCTGAGGCCTCTGTTGACCAATTCAAGCATGGTTTACCTTCCAAAAATCATTCTAGATTCACTCCACAGACATCTCAAAATAAAATGAAACATTTTCGACCTCCCCTGCAAACCAATGCTTTCTTAACAATTTGTTTTGTTTTACAGGTGATCAGAAGACCACATCCTTGGATAAACAGTCTTAATACTAGTCATAAGACTTGTTTACTCCAAGAGTGTTATCAAATCTATTCAAACAGAGATGGAAGATAAAACATACAATTGAAAGACAAGCAAAGGAAACAGGACATTAAATGATTTACTGTTGAAATTGATAGTAAAAACCTAAAATACACATTGAAGGAAAAAGGACACAGTAAAGAATGGTTAGAGAGCATAACAGTTAAAGAGTATCGGTGGTTAAAGTGTATCAGGTAAAAGTCAGAGTGAAAGTTAAAATGAAGTTACAGAGCAGTCAAAGGTAAAAAATTAAAAGTAATTACAGAGACAGTAAAATGGTAAAAAGAGATGAAAATAATTTCACCAACATTGAAGTTTATCTAAAGTGAAAGTAAAACAGTCAAAGGAACAAAAAACTGAAAAGATGAAAAATACAACAAGAAGGAACTTTTTTGCAGAAATTGCATATTTTATTCATAGTTTTGTAGAAACTATTGTGATCAATCCAAGATTAATTTTGAAAAACTGAAGGAGGTTTATGTTCTTAAGAGGGCCATCTACAAAAACCTCTCTCACTTGTCTAACATCCATTATGGTTTTGGAAATATTAAATAATGTTGGAAAGCACTTTTTGCAGAAAATTCATGATTAAGTCATCATTTTACAGAGAATATTGTGGCCAATAAGAAATAAATTTTACAAAAATGAAGGATTTTTTTGTTCCTAAAAGACCCGTCTACAAAAACCTATCTCCGTTTTTTCATATTGATTTCCGACTGAGAATACATGCACATCTTTAGAGGCTATTTTTCAGACTCTGTAAAACTCTGTTTTACACATCTTTTTACAGAGCCTATTGTGCACAGTTGGAGAGGAATTTTAGGAAAGTGAAAGAGGTTTATCTCACCAACATATTTATCTACAATAAAATCTTTCACTTTTTACATATATATTACGGATTGAGAAATATAAAGGTATCATTGGACCCACAATTTGCAGAATTGTTGGAGCAGAATTGCACAAAGAAAGGAAGCAGTTAGTGACTTGGATGCCTCATCATCAACTAAGAGTTGGATCAAATTTGAATTCTCCTCTTTTTCATCACCTATCCATACAAAATAGTGCCAAATAGATGAATTAGTTTGAGTATCCTTTACTTAAGTTCTATTTATGTAAAATAGTTGGAGAGATTTGTGAACTAATCTTGATATTTTTTCAAGATATTTTAGTTTAGAATTTGTATAAATACTTCACTCTTGGAAGTATTTTGGGGGATTCTACTACTTCGCTGTGACATTGATGTTTTTGGAATAAAATTGTTTCGGAGAAATTTATTTGTGGCTTGCTGGATGACAATTTGAAGCTTAGGACTTTTTGCAGGATTCATGTGTCAGATTGCAGTTCAATAAGTCTTTCTATCCTATGTCTTAAGTTCTATATCTGTTTATAATATCATTGTGTCCATTTCTGAATAATTGACATAAAAGAATAAGTCAGAATTTACTTAATTGTACTCTGATTTCAGTTGTAATTATTCTTAATGTTTTCTTCTAAATTAGTTATAAGCAACAAATTCTTAATTGTTCTTGCTTCGCTAATTTAAACATTTTGATTACTATAGTAAAGAATTCTTCACTGCTCTTTATTTGTAATCATTCCATTTCTTTCTTTTGAACATGTTGAAAGATTCTTGAGTGCCTTTCATCCCTTCAAACCCATTCCATCCACTTGAATTCCTTAAAATTGTTCTTTGTTTGGCTATCTTGCCCTGCAAAGCCATCCTGTGTGTAGAAGATTAATCCAGTAAAGCCATCCTTTAACTCCATAGCCCAATTGCCTGAAAATATTCAACCTTGCCCTTAGTTGGCGAATTCCAGCATTTTCAAACAAACTCTTGGATTTATAACTAGCCTAAAACTTTCTAAGAACAAAGATAAATTATAAAGAGAGAGCCCTCTCTGGATGCAGATTGGCTAGATTCTGCATCTGAAGGTTGGTTTGTGGTTACCTCGGGTATACTTTCCTTTTCCGCAACTTCAAGGAAAAACTGAGTGATAACAGCTAGCAAAAGATGCTCAAAGATCAGTATGGAAGATAAAGGCTAAAATTTAGGAAATGTGTTCCCTGGTTTTTAGGACAGTCAAGACATGAGTCAGCAAGATCTCACAACAAGGCTGGAGGCATCATCGAATTCAAAGATATGAGGAAGAAGTTGTCAAAAGAGAATATTTAAGTATTATATAAGGTTGTTTTAGACGTGATAAGGAGTTTTACTCCTATTGTATTAGGACTCCTAAAGAGACAGTTAATTGTCAGTTATAATTAAGAGTCCTTTTTAGGAGTAGATCGGTGTCAAACTTAGAAATTCAAATTCTCTTTAAGATAGATAAGGGAATCCAAGATTGTGATGATGACTCTATAAGAGACATGAGGTCGAATTCCTCAAGGTTGGTATTTTTTTTCATTAGCAAGAAAACTATGTTATTGTAGCAGACTGTGTATTTTCAGCTTAATACAAATTGGCTTTACTACTCAGGATTCACAAAGAGTTTTTTTGTGTTTGATATCTCTATGGCTTTCCTCATCTACCTATTTATAGTTGTATTAACATGTGTTACTTAGAATTCATTGGAAAATGCTCTAACTTCCTTCACATCTTTGTATATTGTGTTTTATTCACTGTGTTACTGTTTTGTTTATAAACCTAAAACTCTAAGTGTCTTGACTTCCATGTTGAGATGATCTTGATGTTTTTTTGAAACATATCTTGACTCCATAGCCCAATATATGGTTTTTAATCAGTAATTCAACCAGTTATACAATTTTATGCATTTTATTCCTAGAGTTTGCCATCTAATCCTTAATCAAAAATATTAAACATGTTGAGAGAGCCCTCTCAGGTTGAGGAGGCTAAGCCTCAACCAAAATATTGGATTGAAAGAGTTACTTAGAGTATACATGATCAGCAGTCTATCAAGTTCAGATTTTGTGATAAAATTTTTGTGCGTTTGCCGGAAGCCTAAAGATTATTCATTCCCGAAATCAAGAAAGTTGAACTTCTGAAGGTAGCATGAGCTCAGAAAGTTTTTCGAGGTTGCATATAGCTTGTTGACTCCATACATTTTCAAAAATGTAAAGGTGGCTTCGAGAAGGAGATACACACGGAGCAATCCTGATCCCCATCCACCTACCATTGTGGACAATCCAAACACTATCTCAAGAGGCAGTGAAAGAATTTCAGAAATATCAGGTACTCCATCTCATTCGAAATCTTTCTCCTCTGAAATATTAAGAAGTCCTGAAGACAAAAGAGTTGATGATAAAATTCGTGAAGTGTTTTTTAGATTAGAAAGTGAAGGGGAATTCATTGATATTATCTTAGACTTGCAAAAGAGAGGAATTAACACTTCATCCCTAGTAACACAAGAAGACAAAGAGGAGTTTTGGGAAGTTGTTACCTCTAAGTTGTTGTTAGAAAAAGAGTCTCTAGATAAACTTAAAGAACTTGACCCTTTCGAAGTCTTACTGAAATCCAAAGTTGGTTTGCCTCTTCCAAATTGAAGCTTAATTCTTAGTGGCTTGCAGAAGCCAAGTAGTCCTCCTCATATCAATTCTTCATCTTCTATTTCTGCCATTCCTAAACTTCTTTTCATCATTCAAGCATGGGTGCTCCTGCTAGGTATGCACCACTTGTACTCCCTATTTTTTTGCATGCTCTTCCTAGTAAATATGTTGCTTGGATCCCTACTTGGGGTAGTGATGAAGAAATTACATCAAAGGAATATGTAGATAGATTTAATGATTTTATAGATAGGGAAGAAGTTGATGATGATGTGAAATTAAGGTTGTTTGCACAGATTTTTATTGGTGAAGTTAGAAAATGGTTTAAAGCTCTTGCACTAGGAAGCATTTGAAATTGGGATGAGTTTGAAGATAAATTGTTAAAGAAATGAGGAAACTGAACCAATCTAGTTCAAGCACTTATTGAATATAACAACCTTAGAAGGGAAGTTGATGAGTCTGTCCAAAAAATTTCAAAGAGATTTAATAAATTTTTTGACTCAATTCCAGCTCATTTGAAACCTCTGAAAGCCTTAGCACAAATGAGATATGCTAAAGCATTTGGTTATTAATTTTCGATCTTGTTGAGAGAAAGAGAATCACCTACACTTGTTGAAACGCAAAGTGATGCAGTAAAGGTAGATGTAAACATGATAGCTGCTAAAAAGTCAAAAATGGGAAAAACTAAATTGAAAGAAGAAGAGAAACTTTCCATTTCAACTTCTGAAGATAAATTTGATTCACTGATGAAAACCATGGAGAAGTTGATGGATAGGTTGGCTCTTGGAAACAATTCGGCTCCTCCTGTGCAACATGAACCTCAATTTAGAAATACTCAATTTAGGAGACCTTAGAGCCAACAAAGGCCAAGAGAAAATAGAAATCAGCAGCCTGATGCTCCAGTCGGACCTCCTTTTCAGCAAAATTTGGTAGATGAAGAAGATAAGCCTGAAATTCCTAAAGAATCCATCCATTGTCTTGATGAAGATATGTTAGGAATTTTCTTGACTAAGGAAGAGCATGATGAGTCAGATTTGGCTAATCAAGGAGGAGAATCACCAGATTATTTTAAGGGATATCAGCATACCATTTTTGAGATGCAAAATCAATATAATCTCAAAACAGAAATGTACCTATCATTGCAAAAAAAACACAGCCTAAGAAAGATGCTCCAAAGGCTGATGAAGCTATAAATGATACCCCAAAGGTTACTGAAGGTAAAAAAGACACTCCACTTGGTCAGAAGGATACTCAACTTCCTCCTCTTATCAAAGAAGTTGGAAAATCTATTTCTGTTTTTAACCTTGAGAATGAGATTTCAAAGATTAAGATATCAGTCCCATTTAGCGAGATTCTGAAGGTAAATTAATATAGAAGCAAGATTGTTAAGTTGTTAAACTCATAACCAGGAGTTGCTAATATTTTGAATGTTCAAGAAGATAATCCTACTATATATTTGGGTCCAAGGATAGAAGATGAACAAAATGAAGAGTTTCCTCCTTTTTATGTAAGCATTAGTATTCATGATATGAATTTACCTAATGATATGTTAGATTCAGGGGCTTCTCATAACCTTATGCCCAAAGTAATCATGGAAAGGATGGGATTAAAAATCACAAGACCGTATAAGGATTTATTTTCTTTTGATTCAAAAAGAGTTCATTGTATTGGTCTAATTAAGGATGTTGTTGTTGGTCTAACACAAATCCCAACAAAGACAGTTGTTATGGACATTGTTGTGGCTGATGTTCCGCCAAATTTTGGTATACTATTGTCAAGATCATGGGCAAAAAATATCAAAGGCACAATGCAGATGGACCTTACCTATGCCACTATTCTAGTTTTTGGTGAACAAAGGAGATTGTATCGGGAGACTAGAATGGCTTACATGGTAAGTAGCAAAGATAAACCTCAGAATTTTCCTATTTATGACTTTGATACTGAGCTTGGATCTACCATTATTTTCAATGAGTCAGCTCATAGTGTTAATGAAGAAATAAGAGCAAAAAATCAGGGAAAATCAACAAGTAAATGACAAACGGATGGAAGAATGGTGGTCAATGTACTTTGATGGATCAACAGGAAAAGAGGGGGCAGGACCAGGGATTTGGATTACATGTCTAACAGATGAGAGTAAGTTTTACTCTTACAAACTGAATTTTGATTGCACAAACAACATGGTTGAATATACATATTTGATTTTGGGTCTAGATCTTCTTAAAAAAATGAAGGACCGAAATATATTTGTTTTTGGAGATTCTGAATTGGTTATTAGATAATTTGAAGGTGTTTATGAAACGAATGATTTAAGAATGAGAGCTTACAGAAATTTATTTTTAGACATGTTGGAGAATTTTCAAGCTTTTTCCTTCATAGTCAAATCTAGAGATCAAAATTCCATTGCTAATTCTATTGCTGTCTCTGCAAGTCTCTTCATCATTCCTATACATTCTACTGAAAAACATGAAATTGAAGTTTGCCATAGACCAGATATACCAGACAATATCATCAATTGGCAAGTTTTTGAAGATGATCAACAGGTAAGGAATTTTATTAAGTTGAAAGAAGAATTTGAAAGCACTCAAGTTGATCAACAAAACATGCTTGTTGAATCAAAAGGAAATTCTGATTTTTTTTCAACTAAAGAATAATTCAATACCAAAGGGTCTTATTCCTATTGAGAAGCTTTTTGACCAGAATGATGTTTTCAAATCACCAAAGATACAAGCTGATGAAGAGGAAGTAGAAAGTTGTAATCTTGGTACATCATTTTTGCCTAAAATGATCAAAATTTCAAAGTTTCTTTCAACTGATATGAAATTAAAATATATTGAGATGATGAAGAGGTTTATTGATGTTTTTTCTTGGAGTTATGTTGATTTAAAAAAATATGATTCTTCCATTATTCAACATACTATTCCTATCAAAGAAAATGAGAAACCATTCAAACAGAAGTTGAGGAGAATTAACCCCCTTCTCATGCCATTGATTGAAAGGGAGATTAAGAAACTCTTTGATGAAAAAATCATTGTCCCAATCAGATTCTCTAATTGGCTTGGAAATTTGGTACCAATTAGAAAGAAGAATGGAGAAATCAGAATTTGTATTGACTTCAGAAATTTGAACAAAGCTTCACTAAAGGACAACTATCCTCTTCCCAAGATGGATTTAATTCTGTAAAATATTGTTGGTTCTCAAAGAATGTCTATGCTTGATGGTTTTTCAGGTTACAATCAGATTCTTGTGCATCCAGATGATCAGGAAAAAATAGCCTTCACAACACCATGGGGCACATTCATGTATGCTAAGATTCGTTTTGGTCTCATGAATGCGGGAGCTACTTTTCAAAGGGCAATGGACATTTCTTTTTCTAAAGAAAAGGATAAGACGGTGGTTTTTTATCTTGATGATATAACAGTCTTTTCAAAGAAAGAAAAAGATCATTTCAAACACTTAGAAAGGGTTCTCTTAAAATGTAGAAGGTTTGGTATCTCACTTAATCCTACTAAAAGTATATTTGTTTTAACTAAAGGAAAATTCATTGGTCATATCATTTCTGAAGATGGAATTAGGATTGATCCTAACAGAGTTAATGCAATTCAAAAGGTAGATTTGCCAAGAAATAGGAAAGAGATTCAATCTTTTCTAGGAAAAGTGAATTTTGTTAGGCGCTTCATTCCAAACTTTGCTGAGATTGTCAAAGATATAACAACAATGTTAAAGAAAGGATTTGATATTAAATGGGCATCTGAAGCTAAGAAATATTTTGAGAAAATCAAGAAGGCACTTACACAAGCACCGGTACTCATCAGCCCAGATTTTTCCAAATAATTTTTGGTTTTTACATTTGCTTCTGAAAACACAATTGTTGGAGTTTTGTTACAAAAAGGAAAGCAAGGTACTGAACAAACTATTTCTTTCTTTAGTAAAAAACTAGCAAATTTTGAGCTGAAGTATAATATTCTAGAAAAACAGGCCTATGCTTTAGTGAAAGCTATTAAAGATTTCAGAATCTACATTCTGCATTCTCATATTGTGGCATTTGTTCCAAGTGACGTGGTAAAAGACATTCTAACTCAGGCAGATCCAGATGGAAAGAGGGGAAAATTGATTGCAAAATTGTTAGAATATGATATTGAAATCTAACTCACAAAGTTGGTGAAGGGACAAGGCTTGGCAAAGTTAATGACTCAATCAAACTTGGGTTGTCTTGATATAAATCTAAATGCAGAAATATCAGAAATTTCTGATGATAAGGAAGAATTGGTTCAAATTGATGAGAAATACATCACTTCAGAGTGGTACAAGGATGTGGTTTTTGTTCTACAACATCACAAAGCTCTCGTTGATCTAACAAAGTCGAAAGCAAGGTTAGTTAAGCTGAAATCTTTAAGATATTTTTTATTTGACCGAAATTTGTTTTGGAAAGATACAGGTGGAGTATTGCTGAATTGTTTGCTTGAAGAAAAGGCTGATAAAGTCATTGAAGAATTCCATAAAGGTGATTCTAAGATTATAAGAGTGGGATATTTTTGGCCAAAAATGTTTAAAGACATTTATAAAAGAATTGTTGCTTGTCATGAATGCCAAATTTTTGAAGGAAGAAGAAAGCTTGTACCTCTACCTTTGGTTCCTATTTAAGTGGAAGCACCGTTTCAGCAATGGGGTTTAGAATTTATCGGAGAGATACATCCATCATTATCAGGACAACATCGTTGGATTCTCACACCAACGGATTATTTCACCAAATGGATAGAGGTGATCCCAACCAGGCAAGCTAATGACTGTAATTATTTCCTTTCTAGAGAATAATATATTGTCTAGATTCAGATGTCCTATGAAGATTATAACAGATAATGCTCAAGCATTTAAGTCTATGAAAATGATCAATTTTTGTCATCAATACCATATCACTCTTGGACACTCTACAACATACTATCCGTAAGGGAATGGTCTTGCTGAATCATCAAATAAGAGCATTGTAAGAATGATAAAAAAGGTATTACAGGAGAAAAAGAAATCTTGGCATCTAAAGCTGAAGTATGCCTTGTGGGCTGATAGGATATGTACAAAGAGATCAATTGGGACTTCGCCATATGAACTAGTTTATGGCATTGAATCTACTTTTCTGACATCACTTGGGGTACTGGTCATGAAATTAATTCAAGGACTTGAAGAGGCACCAAATGCCATTCATAAGAGGATCAACCAGCTGATAGCTTTGCAGGAAAATAGAAATGAAGTCTATGATAGCCATCAGCATGCTCAACAAAGAATTAAAACTATATTTAATAAGAAGATTAAAGAAGACAGTTTCCAAATACAAGACAAAGTGCTAAAATGGGAAGCAAAAATTGAGGAAAAGGGCAAGCATGTTAAGTTTGAGATCTTATGGAAGGGTCCGTTTTAGATTGTTGGTTTTCATAGGAACAACACTTATATTTTGCAGGAAATTGATGGAGGATCATATGCTGGAGGGCTTGTTAATGGCAGGTTCCTAAAGCATTATATTTGTTGATTTTTTATCAACCACTCATGACATTGTACATATTCCATATTTTTTAGTTTGATTGCTAATAATGACAAGCTGAAATAGAGAGCTTAAGCCCAAGGTGAAGGCCCAAACAGTTTGAAGAAGATGCTTGTCAAATCAAATAAAATTTTTCTATTTTATTAAAATGGATAGCACTAGAGCTACAGGTTCTTAGTGTACCATAGGGGCACACTATCCCAAGTGAAGCCACTGTTATCACCATAAAAGGTTTTTCTAAAACTTAGACAATTTATCTTATTTTAGTCATAGTCTTAGATAGGTGTTAAGTCATTTTAAGTTTTTAGGGGTTTAATGATAGGGTTAGAGTCTCATTTTCATTACAAAATAAAGCCCAAAAACCTTATCTTATACCTTGAGTGTCTCATATCATGTTTAGAAAGTCCAGTTTTTAACCATTTTTAAAAAAAATTGATTAAGCCACGAAATCACGTTTTTGCAGCGCAAACAGTGTTAAAATATGATTTTGTGCTACGAAAACACTGCTCTTTTCGTAGCGCAAGACCCTGAAATTCCATTAGGTGCGCTATAAAATCGGGGATTCGTAGCATGTCTTGTCAAGTTATCAAATCCATCAAATTCCATTAATCTTTCATGATTAGGTTTCAGTTAGGAGTCTTTTCTCATACATGCCATCATTCATAACCATCATGACATTTGTTAGAGGTCATTTATGTTAGTCATTTTCAAATTTTAAAAGGGATAAATCCCTAATCAAGCGAGGCTGAATTCCTAAATCAAGCAAGGTTGATATTACAGGTTTTCAAGAAACACACAAGAATTTCAAGGGAAAGATGATAGAAGAAAGAAAGAACCATAGGTTAGGCCACTGTTTAAGGATAAAGCCTGAAATTATAAAGGCTCTAACTAAGGACAAATCACTTGAGGAGGCCTTCAAGAAGATAGGATGTTGGAAATTCTGTGAAAAATTGCAGGGAGGTCATAATCAAGTGAAAAAAGAGTTTTCTCTTCATTTCACCAGTTCAAATACAAAATTTGGATTCTTAAACTTGCCAAGTTCCCCTGAGATCTTACCATTAGTGACAGAGATTCCAAGGGGAGAAGAAAGATGGTTCCAAAAAATTCAAATTTGAGATGGAACCTTGTAAAATATTTCTGAAGCCAGATTTTGCAGAGACAGACTTAACTAAAGTAGTGCCAAGAAGTTATATCAAGAACACCTATGCCAATTTACTCTTCAACATTCAAAGGTATTTCACCTGTGAGGTAAGATACCATAAAGTGTATTCTTATCATTTCAAACTCTTGTTGCATTTTACTGGGATGATTTCTTTGGATTTGCCTTTCTTCTTGTTTCGAAGTTTAGCTAAGATGGCAGATAAAGTGAAAATGAAAACTCAAGGATGTGAAACTTCACTTTTCCATCATGGTCTAGTTAAATTGATAGTTTTACATGAACTTCAGAGGATAAACAGAGAATGGTCTACATTTTTTGTTTTTGTGTGGACTTGGGGTGGAAACACAAGAAATAGCTATTAGCCCTAAGGCCAAAGAAAAATCATCATCAGAAACTAGTGATCCTGCAGAGACAAGATCAGAAAGATTTGTCAAGTTGAAACCCAGAAAGAAAATGAAAGAGCCATAAATTAAAACATCAGTGATTATTCGAGAGACTCCTCAACCTGCACAAAAGAAGACAACTAAAGTTAAGGAAACAGTATAGGAATAATCAACTAGCAAATAAGTCCAGAAAAGATTGGCTAGAAGTCGAATAGAAAAGGAAAAGGGTAAAAAAGTGGTTTCAGGAGAAAGTCTAGATTTAAAGGGTGATTTGAATGATATTTTACAGGCTATTGATATTGAAGAATATCCTTTGGTTCAGGCAGACTTCATAAAATTGGATGAAGGGAAATTTAAGAAGATGAAATCTTCTAAAAAGCTGGATTTTGATGATGAGATTTCAAAGTTTGTATTCAAGCCAAGAAAGCCTTTAACCAGGCAATCAAAAAAGTTTCAAGAGCTGGATATGGAGTTAGAGAAAATAGGGAAAGTTTCCAATGTTTATGAAGAACATATAGACCTATCATCACCAATGCCTGAAGCTGGCAAAAACAAAGTTTTTCATACTCAAACAGAAAATAGCAGTCATGAAGAAATTGAAGAGAAGTTGAGATTAGCTAATTTTGAAATTGCTAAGCTCAAGAGGTAAGCAACAAGACATGCTGTTGAGAAGAAAATTTTCAATAGAATAAAGGCTCTGTGGGAGGTTGAAAGAGTTTCAAAACCTGAAGCAATCATCAGTGAAGCTTAGTATTTTACCTGGACTGTTCTTGCAATCAAAGAAGCTAGATTTGTGAGAATGATAAATGTTAAATTAAGGGCTACTAACAGGAGACTGAAGAGGCAGATTCAAGACTTGGAAATTCAATTGACAACATCTAAAGGTAAGTTACAGCAGAGATAAAATAGAGCAAAAAGTAACAAATCCTTAAAGCATTTTTGTTATTAAGAAGGGAATTACTTTGTCAAGACATTTCAAAGTCAACTTGTTTTACCTGTTAAGGTCTATGGAAATCATATATCCTTAAGACTGCAAATTTTCAAAAAAACTGTGTAAAAGAGGCATACACAACAGTTTCGTAGCATGCTACGAAACTGTTGTAGGTGAATTATGGGCATTTTTCATAGGTTTTTTGGGGGTCAAAACAGTTGATTTCTAATTTTTTTATGCTGCTAATGATGGAGTAATGATCACATATGAAGATTTAAGTTTCAAAGTAGATGAATGAAAGGTTAAAAGGAATGTTTCAAAGTAATACAAATTATGCGCTACGAAAACAACTGCTATTTTTGTAGCGCAGATATATCCCATCTCCTTTTTACTTTTTCGAGGTTTCTTTTTGAACAGGTGGAAGGGTGAAGTTTCAAGGAAATGTTAGCACATGTCACATATCTAAAATAGTCAGCATTGGTAGCAAAAGATGCTCGAAGATCAATATGGAAGATAAAGGCTAAAATGCAGGAAATGTGTTCCCTGGTTTTTAGGACAGTCAAGACATGAGTCAGCAGGATCTCACAACAAGGCTGGAGGCGTCATCAAATTTGAAGATATGGAGAAGCAATTTTCAAAAGAGAATATTTAAGTCTTAGATAAGGTTTTTTAAGACATGATAAGGAGTTTTACTCCTATTTGTATTAGGACTCCTAAAGAGACAGTTAACTGTCAGTTTTAATTAAGAGTCTGTTTTAGGAGTATATAGGTGTCAAACTTAGAAATTCGAATTCTCTTCAAGATAGATAAGGGAATCCAAGACTGTAATGATGACTCTATAAGAGACATGAGGTCGAATTCCTCAAGGTTAGCATTTTTTTTCATTAGCAAGCAAACTGTGTTATTGTAGTAGAATATGTATTTTTAGCTTAATACAGATTGGCTTTACTACTCAGGATTCACAAAGATTTTTTTGGTGTTTTATATTTCTATGGCTTTCCTCATCTACCTATTTACAGTGGTATGAACATGTGTAACTTAGAATTCATTGGAAAATTCTCTAAATTCCTTCACATGTTTGTAGAATGTGTTTTATTCATTGTGTTATTGTTCGGTTTATAAACATAAAACTCTAACTGCCTTGACTTCCATGTTGAGCTGATGTTGATGTTTTTTTCAAACATATCTAGACTCCATAGCCCAATAGATGTTTGTTAATCATTAATTCAACCAGTTATACACTTTTATCCATTTTATTTCTAGAGTTAGTCATCTAATCCTTAATCAAAAATCTTAAACCAGTGGAGAGAACCCTCTCAGGTTGAGCAGGCTAAGCCTCAACCAAAAGATTGGTTTGAAAGAGTTACTCAGAGTCTACTTGATCAGCGGTCTATCAAGGTCAGATTTTGTGATAACAATACCAATTTAGAGTAAGACACCTATAAGGTTTTGAAGGGAAAATACTTGTAAAAAAAAATTCAAAACTTACAAATCGAAACCGTAACAAACCACATAATTTCTTTACAATAATGATATAATATATTTATTTTATTATTTATACAATTTGAACAAATAATTAATTATATTTAACAAATTAATGTGATTGTTGTTTATAACTAAATAATCTAAGTTAGAAAGATTCAATTTTCTCAACACCTTTGAGTTAAACGGTCATAAGGTGAAACTGCATTAAAAAAAACTAAATAATTTATAACATTTTTTTTAATAAATTAGTATTATCCTATATTAATATAAAAAATATTTTAACAATATATCATTAGCAAATATTAACGTGAAAAGATGATCGGAAATAATTACTTTGAAACTGTCTAGCCGTATCTAATCCAGCGAATTAGACATTGATATTATATCCAATTATATTATGTTGTAATAAAGATACAAACAATGTTCTTACGACTCCTTATATATTGACAAATAGCGTTATAATAATAATACGATATAGTTTCGTATCCAAATAATATTGGTGTAGTTATCCGCTATTGATGAGAATGCATTATCGATGAGAATGCAAGATTTATAAGGTTAATTTTATAATGGTTATTACAAAATTGAATACATGATCATCACATATTTATTATTAATTTTTCTCTTTTACTTCATGATGGATTATTTTAAATAATATTTATATAATAGTTTTTATTGGTATAAGTAAAATAAATAATTTTTTAAAAGATAAAATAATTATATTGATTTAATAATATTTTAGTGAATGTATCAATATTTGAATGTGAAATATAATAGAAGTTGAAATATATGAAATTAAATAATACAATATAAAATATAAATACAATAAATATAATTGGAAAATATGTGAAAATATATAATTAAAATATAATGTATGTGATTTGAATATCGATAGAAATATAAAATAAAATTCAGTTTATTTGAGATAAACAAAATTTGAATAAAACTAATAGGGTAATATAAATTCATTTCAATGGTTGAAAAAACTTTATAGGGATTCACTCATGATAAGTATTAAAGCATCTATTTCGAAATACTTTTAACTAAATCTCTATTTTATTTTAAATTTTTATTATTTATAATTATTGAATAAATTAATATAAAGTTAAACCTATATATATTTAAAAGGAGCATGTAACAATATTATTAACCATGAATATTTTTAAACTTTAAATAGTCTCTTTACAAAACCTTAGTATAATATAATGTTTTATCAATACCACATGCCCAAAAAATCATAACTTATTTTATATGATGCTCGTTCATGTGACATTTTTTTAATAACTTAATTTAATTAAAAAGATAAAGGAAAGGAATAAGTACTTTTGAGATAAATATCAAATTTTCATTTGTGACTACCACTAATAATATTCTATAATATTTCTGGAAAGTTAAATTCCTATCATACACCTATTCATTATTGATAATTAGATTAATATTTAGATCTATCAGGCTAATGAAAGCTAAAAGACTGAACATCTCCATTATAACAATAGATAAACTAAAAAAAAAATTAACATATACAATTAAAATGTACATTGAAATATTTTAGGAATAATCAACATGATTTATTAATGATATGTTTTAAATGTCACTTCTAAATAAAATAAGATATATATATATATATATATATATATATATATATATATATATATATATATATATATATATATATATGTATATGATACTAAACTATTTTTTAATTATTTATATGCAATTTAATTTATCAATTTCATAAATAGATAAAATTACATATTTTTCTCATACTTAGATGTAAGGATTAAAAGGTCATTTCACCTATTCATTAAACTATCCTATATGAATATACAACTTAGGAATATGGGCTTCTTTCATAAATATATAGGAAAGAAGAAATGACATAATTACCCTCTAATTATGGTCAATGCTAAAAATATTTAATGGATATTATTTATGCATAAATGCATCCATAAGAATTATTGATAATTAAATTAAAATTTGGAAAACTCTATTTCAAAAAAGAAATGCCTATAGATGAAATTCTATAAAGAAAAATAAAATAAATATTATAATTGAAATATTCTATTGCTATTCTTATAATTTGATAAATATTAAGTGTATTGATATCTTTCCTCACAATGATGTTTCTTTAAACAACACATATCAACTCCATATTAAATATGGGAAAAATTATAAATATCTCTAACATTGTAAAATATTCTATTAAACAAAATAATATCTATTTTAAATGTCATATATGCCTTTAATAAAACACATTTAAACACAATAACAAAATATATAAAAATAGAAATTATATTTAACCCCATATATATATATATATATATATATATATATATATATACAAATTCTAAGGAATATATCCCTTATATTTTTGAACTTATTAAGCATTAAAAAAATCCATTTTAATTTTTTTTAAATTAAAAAAAAAAACCATTTTAATTTTTTTTAAATTGAAAAAAAATATGTTAAATAATTAATATAAAATAATTATTTATAAGAAAATGAAAAAAACTTTCTAATTATAAACATCAATTTTAATTATATATTATACAAATTCTAAGGAATGTATCCCTTATATCTTCTAACTTATTAACCATTAAAAAAATAATTTTAAATTTTAATTTCTTCTCAATTAAAAATTATCATAAATAATTAATATAAAATAAGAGCATCAATTAAGTAGGGGTTGGTTCAGTAAATCACTGCTATGCTCCCTCCCTCTATTTTTTTTTGTTGGAAGGGTTGGTTTCACGCCAATTCCAAGCTTGGCATATGGATATTATATATGTAATTATGTACGGATATATAATGACAGTAAGAAAAGAAATAAATAAAGAACACGCCTATTTTGTTTTGTTTTCTAAAAACTTGGCTTTTTTTTGTGAAGGTAGCTCTCTCTTTAGTTCGAGTTCAGTAGAAATAGAACGACTAACTAGAACCTTTATTAACCATTAAAAAAATAATTTTAAATTTTAATTTCTTCTCAATTAAAAATTATTATAAATAATTAATATAAAATAATTATTTATAAAAAAATAAGAAAGACTTTTTAAAATATCATGATATTTTTTTTTGCAATTGTTTGCTTGAAAATTGAACTAGTGACTTCACAACACACCACGATACCTAGTCAAGCTCTATCCAAGACCTGGACCACTAAATTAACTCTAAAAAAAACCTTTAAGTTAAGCTACTCTTTAAAAAATTATTCTAAATTTATCATAGAATACAATATTAATGTAAAGTAATTATTTATATCAATAATAATAAGAAAGGAATTGTTGTTTTTCTGTACTGCACTTAATCTTTGAAAAGCACACTAATTAATTTAATGTCTAGCCATCCTTCGAGTGCTCTAGGGGCCATCTTGATCCAATAACTTACTATGTTTGGAAGGTAATCTCCGTTTTAACACATGCAATTAAACTTTATTTCCACAAATGCCCATTTACATTAAAAAAGGAATGGCAGCTTTTGTGCTAAGTTTTTTGAACAAAATGCACTGCACCTAATCAGTGCATCTTCGCGGGACTAAATTAGAGCATCTTCCTCGGAAGAGTAAGAAAGGCATCTTAGCTGCGCATCTCATGATAAGACCGATCGTTGGGGGAATTGATAACCGAGAAACCGATAGAAAGGAGATCATGAGGTCCTCATATCATTTCAGCTCAATGGATTTTCTCTGAATAAATTCTCACGAAACAAAGTAGAATATGCCGGACATGACCCTCACCTACACTACCTTCTTTCAACTTCAATTAGATTCCTTAGTCTCCATTTACCATTATAAAACCAGTTTATATGTAGTACAGGGACGAATTGAATAAGCTGCGAAGACAACACAAAGTCAGATATCATCATAAATTGTTTAACTTCCTAGTGTTAGTTCAGGGATTTCTGGGAACAGCTCTGTCGAGTAATTCCCAGAAGTGTTTGGGAGAACTCTGGGAATCGTTGAATTCTGCATTAACTCAAAGACCTCATTTCATTCTGTCTCATGTTAACCTATTACTGTGATTTTTTTTTATGGTTCCAGTTAATATTGCTGCCGTGCTTGTATTTTGTTCCAGACCATTCGATCATATAATCTGTCGATTTCCATCCTGCATATTATTCCATCGCTACTTTGCAACATTTACAAAATGTTTAATGAATATGTAGGTGTTGAGTAACACAAAGTTATAAAATTTGTACCATTTTTGACGATTACAAACTGTGGTCAAGATTTGTTTTCTCTTTCTGGCAGGCAGAAGCGAAATCAGAAGCCATACCGTAACTAGTTGTGATTGATGTAAAAGGTCGTTGATGTAACTAATATATTTATTATAATAAGTAACATCATGTCCTATTCATCTTTTATAATTTATTTTTTGCTTCACACTACAAGAAGAAGGGTCTTTTAGCCACACATTAGCACCACAATTTGTAAAGGATTTGAGAAATCTTTATTTTTCAAATAGTGGTGCAAAAGTGGTGATAATGTGGGGATACGCAAGTGGTGCTATGTTGTCTGGTGCAAAAGTGGAGTTAATAAAAAATATTAAATTTGGTGTTAAATGCATATGTGGCATTCCATGGTGTATGGTGCAAATCACCAAAACCAATCTGCCGTGGATCAAGATTTTGTGATGCAAAGCACCAAAACCAATTTTACAAAAATTAAAAATTTATCATAAAAATATCAAAATTATTATAATAATAATAAATTGTATATGGTGCAAAGCACCATAAAATAAAAAATGGTGCAAAATAAATAAATTATTATTATTATTATAATAAAATTGTATATGGTGCAAAGCACCATAAAATATGAAATGGTGCAAAAAAAAAAAATAGCCTCCTTTATTTAGAAAGGTTATATATTGCATGTGGTGAGTATCCTAGGAAGAGTTTGATTTTATTACCAAAAATAACATTTTGACCATTTTCTTATGCTTAAATCCAATTACCATAAATATATTTAATTAATATCAAATGTATTAACACAATTGAAGTATCTCATAGTTACATCCAAAAATTTTAATTCATTGTGTACAATAAGACTATGGTAGATTTTTTTGTGCTTTGCTACATTATGGCAAGTATCAATTACAAGTAATGGAAGAGTCTCTCCATTGAAACATTCACATGATTCCAAGTTGATGGACATAATAAATTTACATAATATAAGCAGTGTCATTTCAATTCCAAGCGTCACAGAATTTTGTTTGAGTGAAAATTTGAAGATGGCATGATATTTCAAATTTTTTTGTTTTTCGAATCTATCACATATCTTTCTAGTTATGAAAAAATATATTAAATGGATATCTTTTACATTAAATGAATAATTACAAAGTAATAACAATATCTACATATGTTAAAATTTTAAGTATATTATACAACAACCAAAACTATGAATATATAAAAAGAGATAATTTAATTAAAGAAAATAAAAGTTTTACATATGTTCCAACATTGATTATCAAAAAATCACTTTTCATTTATTAATATAATGAAAAGTCTTAGGTCTTGAAATTTGTTTATTATGAGATATTGAAAAAACGAAACTGATAATTCGTTTGAAATCATCTGTATTTCTCATCCTTAAAAGAAATTGTGTCGCTGCCTGCATGGAAAAATCATAAAAAGAAAATTATAAACATAAGTTTGTGAATAAAAATACATAAATGAAATAAATGGAGAAAAACACAAACAATAACTTCAATTGAATTGAAATAAACCATAAAAAGTGTGTGCATTTAATGGTATTTCATAGCTAAAGTGTCCTATTGATTTAAAAAATCTGCAACTTAGTTCATCAAAGGAAGAAGAACAAGTGCAGAAATAAAACTACTAATAAAGAAAAAGGGAGAACCTAATCAATTTTCCTTGTTCCCAGATGAATAAATTCATTATTAAGACCTTATAAAAGAATCAAAGAGAAAAATCTACAATGACATGAACAACAAATTGAACAGCATAACTAAACCATACATCAATGTATATCAATACCTTGGCAGCATTGGCAACCACGAAGACTGTACAGGGCATTTAGATTGAAATTAATGTATGTTGTCTTGCATTAGCAGAATTTGATTTGAAGCATGTACAAAGATCGTCATTTTTGTTTCAGACTAAAGCTTTCAACAAAGCTAAAAGCATTTCCTTATCCACAGTGACATGGCTAATATAGGTCGGTCAATATATGTAATGTGATGAAGATCATAATACAGAGTATTGCCATTTAGAGAGCAGGTCTGGAGGATACATACATGACTTAAATAAGCCATACTTTCAAATAATACATGCCTTAAAGATTCGCTTCTGGGTTTGAACAGACTTCATCCGAAGGTGCATAAAGAACTGATATGAAACCATTATAACGATCCTCTTTCAAGAGCCATAGACCAAAGAATGAATATGTTGAAGATATTGTAGACAGAGGTATAGCGAAGCACAATGGTGCCAAATATAGTGAGGCATGTAGCTTGCTTCTGAAGTAATGAAACACTGCCTGAAGTGATGCTTCCGGATTCGTAGAGGGTCAGAGATGATGAGATCTAATAAATATAAATCATTGACAGAAATACCGACCTCTCAAAAGAACTATGATCCTCATTTGTCTTGATGAGATGACCAATAAATCATGCCCTTGCTGCTTAAGGATCGAATCAAACTGAACCTTTTTATTACTGAACCAAACTCAAAATCATCGAATTTACACAAAACATTCTTCCTTATCTCCGAAATAGAGGCCTGACACTTGCAAGAGATTTGTGCCAAATTTGTCCTAAACTGCCCTTAAGCCTCCTAGCTGTTTGTCTTAGAACATCAGCTCTGACTCCAAGGAGGACTCTCGAGTCTCATAAAACAGAGCAGAATTTGATTTGAAGCATGTACAAAGATCATCATTTTTGTTTCAGACTAAAGCTTTCAACAAAGCTAAAAGAATTTCCTATTGATGTTTGCAAGGATCTGAGATTAAGATCTTATGCAATTGGTGAATCTGGAATGGATCCTTGTACTAAAGTTTAACTCAACTGTCTGTCACTAGTATGCCTGGAAGATCATTGCTATGGAAGGGAATATGTATAGAAATCATGCCAGACTAATCAGATTGATAGTCGACAAATGAAGTGTTATGGTTGTTCTCATCTTGTAGCTGAAGGGAGATGCTATCAGTTCTAGGCTGTCCATGTATCTTATTTCCAGACTATAGCCTTTTGGAGTTTCATTTGGATGAGATTAAATGCGATTTCTATGGCATAATGCTAACATGCAGGGCACCTATTCATAGAATGAGGATGTTGTCCTCATTAGAAGTTGATTTTTGGTCCTGTAGCGTATTCTCAGTAGCAAGGATCCCCTGTTTGGAGGATTGGTTTGAGTATGCTATACACTGCATATGAAGCCTAAATACATTATTTAAACTAGCAGATGAGGGTGCTGAGTTTATGTTATTCTATTGGACATATTTGCATACATAAGGAGCACTTCTATTGAAGACACAGTGTGCTCATGTTGTGTTTTAACCCAACATGCAAAGAGAGATGAGGGACAACTCTGAAAATAACTTTTGTGCATTCTCACCAACACATGAGGGCACACTCCTGAGGTACTATTTTGGGGTCCTGATTTCCTACATGTATCGTTATAGTAGGGTGCAGCTGTGGGGTGCTGTCCTTTGCCTGCTTTAGCACTGAACTTAGCATGCATATTTACAGACAAAGGAGAACTATCTTGAGTGCTTAAAATGACACCGTTTTTTGTTCTAAGAACAAAAGGTGATTTTGATCAGATCCTGCATGTATATGATGCTGATTTAGAGTGAAATTTCAGAATGAAATCAAATCTAGTGCTGCCATGAGGAGATGTATCAGCAAATGGCAACCACGAAGACTGTATCTAAATGCCCTATACAGTCTTCGTGGCTGGCATTTATATTGAATTTATTTCTCCTTGCTGGGCATCACTTACAAGTCTCTATGCCCCCAGAATTCAAATCCTTTCACTCCAATACAGCTCTATATAACCTATTATAACACCAAAAGGTGAATGATAGAATGCCCCTACCAAACGTGAGAAAATTTCCTTGAGTTACCTTTTTATAAGTGACTGAGACAAGACACAGCTCACGAGATTGTCACAGTCCTTTGTGCATAGTCCTTTTTATAGTTGTTTTGTGCACAAATCCATTATATACCCAAGGCCATTCAATAACAACTCAAATTCATTATTTCATTATAGATATGAGTTTAACATGTCATTTGCCTGAATTGAACCTAGGTGGGGGGATAATAGTCATTCCTTGCTACGATTGAGATGAATCCAATTGAATATGAAACTAGTAATACCTAAGAGAATAATGGGGAAGAACAAATCACATTAAACAAAAGTTATGAGTATTAGTCCAAAGTAGCGGAACACTCTGCAATCGGTCTATCACATTGAACATCTTTATTTTCCATCATTTCGATTAGTCTCAAGCCATGTATTCGAATCCTTTATTTCAGTTTTACCAAATTCGGATTCTTTCAATGATAAGAAGCAGCCCAAAAGAAACATAATGCAATGCTCATGTAAGATGAGCCTCCTAGTTTCAAACATAATACTATATTGTCCAGTGACATGCATGGCTGCAACCAAACCTTTATGTTTTTCTGTATCAAGACATTCCTACTGATGATCTGATATTGAAAATAGAAAGCTTTTATAATGAATTTTGGATGAATATCATATGGAAAAGGATCAATTTCCAAAGACTGGTAACTTGAGATGAAGTTGTTTTGCTGATGTTTTGCACAGCATTCTGCTGGTAAGTACTGTTGAGTTAGTGATTATTGCAAAGTAATTTTATTATTAATTTTTATGTTAAGTGGCAATTTTTATCGATAAAATAAAGTGGAAAATGCCTTAAAAAACATCAAATTTGTCAAGGTATATTATTTAAAGCAAGGGGGTTTCCCATGCTAAATCTGGTGTGCTGGCTATGGCCATGACCTAGAAGTTGTTTTGGCCATCTACCATGTATAGATGAGGTTGAATATTACAATGAAATAACGTCAAATGTAAAATGACTTTATGTGGTACTTCTAAGAATGCATGATATAAAGGATATTTAGTGTACATTTCCAGGCTGTATGGTTGTCTTTCAGTCTCGTGACATGATTTAATGGATTTTAGCTTAAATTCAAGCTAACCATGGCAGCAGCTATGATTCCCTTCATTGTACTATAATTGCAGGTAGAGTTTTGTTTTCTATAATGAAAGACATTATCATTTTGTAAAAACACACCACTAGACTATATTTTTATTTGACTCCAAAGCAAACCTGCCATCAATTGGTAATCTAGGTTCCTTTAAAACGAAATAATGTTCTTAACCTGTTAGGGGGACCCCTATCATATTTGACAAAAGAAACTGTCTTCTGTTGAGTTGTCAAGGAAGTATAGAGCTAATTGGCCAACAAAGTGTGACATGCTATATGGAAAATTGTGTTTTTCTAAACTAAAGATTGAGCAATATAGAGAAAAATACTGTTGAGTTTTTTGTCAATTAGTTATTGTGTCTTAAAATGACATTGGCAAATCCTTTAGATTACCACAAATATGAACATTTCTTTCAACAATTGGAGGAACATATTTTGTACTTCAAGTTTAGGGATTCATTTGGGGCAAGTTGCCATAAAATGGCCTAAGCCATTGCATATCCTGCAATTGAAATGGATGTTTTAATAGTCCATATTTTGAGTCCATGGGAATCCCTCGAGATAGAAATGATTTTGTCCAACAAACTGTCAATACTACCCGCTACAGGGTCTTTGTCAATACTAGTGCAAGAAAAATTAAACCATTTCATGGTGCAGACTTTGTGAGCAGCCAAGAGGAGATTGATGAAACATCAAACCAAAAAGCATTAGTTGAATAATTTGGCAATCTTAATTCAGTTGCCAAGAAGGAATCAGTGCAGGAAGCTCCAATCTTTCTTCATGTCCTATAAGTGGTCATTTGTTGATTCCTTTGGTGGTTGGCTTCTGCCATGTTAATGATCCTCTAGTCATTGACATGTGGTTTCATTGAATAATTCACGTAGTTCTCTTTGTGACAATAGAGATCGTTTACAGAGATAGATGTCTAGTCCTGTACATGTAGATGTCTAGTCCAGGACCTAGAGATCGTTTACAGAGATAGCATGCATCAAGAAAATCTATAGGAGGCAATGGTGAACTGGCAACAACTGAGGTTGGAGATAAAAGTACAGAACTCCAGTTCTTGGAGGTGCCATTGGGTGACCGATATTTACACTGTGCAGCCACCATTGATTTGTTAACTATTTTCAGTTTGCTTTTGCAAGCAGGTGTGATTTTAGCAGGGCGATCCTTTGTGCTATATCCTGAAACTGATTTCAAATAATCTTTGCAAAAGCTATTATAAGTAGTCCCTGAGTTCTCAATAACAATGCTTAGTCCAACGCTCTTGGGCTCCTCCTGCTGATCCGTCTTTCTGAAGTTTTTCAGCAGGTGTTGAAGCCCAGAGAGCGGGGATGCTTTAGGAACCGAGCAATGCTTCTTCTTGGTATCGAAATTAAAACCATATTTGGGAATATTATTATTAAGCACAGAGGTAGGAACAGGAACAGGGGACCTCATCATCTTGTCTCGTAATGGACAATCTTGAGGCAGAGAAGCTGAATCTGCACCCTTTCCCATCACGTGAATATTTTTTTGTAGTTCTCTGTAGACCACTAGACCTCTGGATCTACGAATTTAATAATTAACCTCTGTGATATCAAATGCTAATTCAAATCTTAATGTAATGTATTCATTCCACATGACTACATCACTTTTAACACAAGTTTTTCTTTAGATCTCAATATTCGAGAGACAAAATTTCAATCACATCCCTTGAACTTCTTAAAGAGATCACAATGGGGATAGAAAAACCTAAAAAATAATGTCGCAGGTATTGGATTCATACAAAAGGGATTTAAAAGAACATGTCGATTGCTCCATATAGATTTCTCCTTTGAGATTTCCATGAAAGATATTATTTATACATCCATTTGTTCTATCTCAAATCCCAGGCTGCTATCCATGCTACTAGCATCCTAATCGAGGCTATCTTAGCCACTGCAGTGAAAGTTTCCTGGTAATCTACTCCTTCAACTTGGGAGTATCCTTTACCTATCGATTGAATTTGTATCTCTCAACACTCACATCGGTCATAGTTTTTTTTTAAATACCCATTTATGTCCTAAAGCTAGATGAAAGTAACAAAAACCAATACCTTTCTGGCCTCCTTTGTCAGAGACCCCCCCTTAGATCTTGATCTGATTGATCATTCTTAGGCCGATTTTCATCACGATGTACTGAAATATCTGGTGCTACCAATTCACGCAAAAGTTCCTCCTGGTGCGGAACAGTCTCTAGCTAATTTTCTTCCTCCAACCCTTGTAGAGATCTTCTGATCTCAGGATGTCCCTCATAGCTTACCTTTTCTGCTGCACTTTCTTGCATACCATCTCAAGACTTTTCAGAATTTCCTTTGTTGAAGATTACATCACACAATACACAATCTTGTGTTCAGAGGGAATCCATAGCCTACAGCCTTTTAGTCCCAGTATATAACAAAGAAAGACACACTTGATAGACTTTGGATCCAATTTATTTCTATTCTTCTTTGGAATGTACATGTATGCCTCACATGCAAACACCCTTGGTAGTCCAGCAGGCTCCCACTCCATACCTTTTTCACATTTATGCCCCCTAAAACGGAAGAGGAGAACATATTCAATAGATAGTTGGATGTGGCAATTGGCTCTGCCAAAATTTCCTGGTTGATACTTGTATAAACCATCATGTTCCTCGCTCTCTCTAAGAGAGCCCGGTTTAACCTTTTAGCAATGCCAATATATTGACTGGAGTATTTTTCTGCCATGCAATGCATTTGGAAGAACTAGTTAAATTATTTGGAACGATTTTTTGCCCCATTATCAGTTCTCTGGGTCTCTAGTTTCTTTTTCGTTTGCATTTGCATGCATGCCCCACATCAAAAAATTAAAAGTATAATGACGTCTATCGATTTAGGAGAAAAAAAAAGCAGGGGATGTAAGAGCAGCATTCCAAAAAGCATGAATGTATCCCAATGAAACACAACTTTTAACAGTAATCTAAAATGAATTCAAAAGAGGGAAACAAAAATGGAATGATTGTACTCGGATGACTGATGATAAAAACCTAGTTCCTTAGGGCAACATACATGTCCCAAAGATGTGACTGCCTATACAGATCTGTATAAAAGGGATGATGGTACAGTACATGAATATATAGAAGTGCATCCAACAGTTCAGATATGGCTTCTCTTCTCTATTCATATGGTATATTCCCACTGTATATATTTGTTGAGTTTTTCGTTATACTCAGAACAGTAAGATTCTCCTATATATGTTGTCGAGAATAATGTTGAAGTGGAGTAGCTGCAATATCCTCCATCCAAAACATCAATACTCTTGATCACTTTGGACCATATTGATTGTGTTCACAATCATGTTCCTTCAACAGTATCAGCATTCATATATAAAGTCATAGCCTGAAGCTTATCGATCCTTGTACAGTTTCGAGGAGAATCAATTTTTCACTTTAAAGACCTTTAATAGCATCATTAAGGAAGCAATTATCTAAAGACCAGATCTCCCTTGTGTCAGAAATCACTACAAGAAGTCAGGTTGACCTTTTGGTACTCGAAGGTAGTTTTCTGTGGCACATTTAGGGGACAAATTTTGGTCAATCTTGTGGATCTCTTTGTATTGACTAGAAGACTTCTATGGAGTATTTCAGACGAGATCTATGGCCAATCTAAACCACTTTTTATAACATTGTCAAGCCTAATTTTGGCCTTGAAGATTTGGATGTTTAGCAAACTTGGATCTGTGGTCTCTATAGTGGCACTTTGGGACTTAATTTCAGACTTCTGGAAACATCAATCTAAGGCTCATTTAAGCATTTTTTTTTCAATAGAATTAAGTTTCATCATCATCTGAAGCTTTCCATTTGTGAAAATTTGAAGGGTTTGTTGAGCTATATCTACACCTCTCTGAGATTGCATCAAGGGCTTATTCAAAGGACTAATAGAATCCTATTAAGGAAATTATTTCTATAATCATGTTTTGAAGAAGTTGCAAGAAGTTTACTATTGGTATGGTAATTCTGAAGCAAAAGTTGGTGACAGAAGAACATTTGACTGAAAAGGTTTGACATTGACAGAGTTGAGCTCTTCATTGCAAGTCCTGTACATTGTCAAGCCTAGTTTTGTAAGATTGTCAAGACTAATTTTATAACATTGTCAAGCCTAATTTTGGCCTTGAATATTTGGATGTTTAGCAGCCTTGGATCTGTGGTCTCTGCAGTGGGACTTTGGGACTTGATTTCAAAATTTTGGCAGCATCAATCTAAGGCTCATTTAAGGATTGTTTTTTCAACAGAATTAAGGTTTATCATCATCTGAAGCTTTCCATTTGTGAAAATTTGAAGGGTTTGTTGAGCTATATCTACACCTCTCTGAGATTGAAATAAGGGCTTATTCAAAGTACTAATAGAATCCAATTAAGGAAATGATTGCCATAATCATGTTTTGAAGCAGTTGCAAGAAGTTTACTATTGGTATGGTAATTGTGAAGCAAAAATTGGTGACAAAAGAACATTTGACTGAAAATGTTTGACATTGACAGAGTTTAGCTCTTCATTGCAAATCTTGTACATTGTCAAGCCTAATTTTATAAAATTTTCAAGCCTAATTTTGGTCTTCAAGATTTGGATGTTTAGTAGTCTTGGATTTCTTGTCTCTGCAATGGCACTTTGGGACTTGATTTCAGACTTCTGGCAACATCAATCTAAGGCTCATTTAGGCATTTTTTTTTCAACATAATTAAGGTTCATCATCATCTGAAGCTTTCCATTTGTGCAAATTTGACGGGTTTGTTGAGCTATATCTACACCTCTCTAAGATTGCATCAAGGGCTTATTCAAAGGACTAATAAAATCCTATTAAGGAAATGATTGCTATAATCATGTTTTGAAATAGTTGCAAGAAGTTTACTATTGGTATGGTAATTCTGAAGCAAAAATTGGTGACAGAAAAAAATTTGACAGAAAAGTGTTGACATTGACAGAGTTTAGCTCTTCATTGCAAGTCTTGTACATTGTCAAGCCTAATTTTGGCCTTGATGATTTGGATGTTTAGCAACCTTGGATCTGTGGTCTCTGCAGTGGCACTTTGGGACTTGATTTCAGACTTCTGGGAACATCAATCGAAGACTCATTTAAGCATTGTTTTTTCAACAGAATTAAGGTTCAGCATCATCTGAAGCTTTCCATTTGTGCAAATTTGAAGGGTTTTTTGAGCTATATCTACACCTCTCTAAGATTGCATCAAGGAATGATTAAAAGGACTAACAGAATCCTATTATGGAAATTTTTGCTATAATCATGTTCTGAAGCAGTTTCAAGAAGTTTACTATTGGTATGGTAATTCTGAAGCAAAAACTGGTGACAGAAGAACATTTGACCGAATAGGTTTTACATTGACAAAGTTTAGCTCTTCAATGCAAGTCCTATACATTATCAAGCCTAATTTTATAACATTGTGAAGCCTTATTTTATAATATTGTCAAGGCTAATTTTGGCCTTGAAGATTTGGATGTTTAGCAAACTTGGATCTGTGGTCTCTATAGTGGCACTTTGGGACTTAATTTCAGACTTCTGGAAACATCAATATAAGGCTCATTTAAGCATTGTTTTTTCAATAGAATTAAGTTTCATCATCATCTGAAGCTTTCCATTTGTGAAAATTTGAAGGGTTTGTTGAGCTATATCTACACCTCTTTGAGATTGCATCAAGGGCTTATTCAAAGGACTGATAGAATCCTATTAAGGAAATCATTGCTATAATCATGTTTTGAAGAAGTTGCAAGAAGTTCACTATTGGTATGGTAATTCTGAAGCAAAAATTGGTGACAGAAGAACATTTGAACGAAAAGGTTTGACATTGATAGAGTTTATCGCTTCATTGCAAGTCCTGTACATTGTCAAGCCTAATTTTATAACATTGTCAAGCCTAATTTTGGCCTTGAAGATATGGATGTTTAGCAGCCTTGGACCTGTGGTCTCTATAGTGACACTTTGGGACATGACTTCAGACTTCTGGCAGCATCAATCTAAGGCTCATTTAAGCATTGTTTTTTCAACAGAATTAAGGTTCATCATCATCTGAAGATTTCCATTTGTGAAAATTTGAAGGGTTTGTTGAGCTATATCTACAACTCTCTGAGATTGCATCAAGGGCTTATTCAAAGGAAGAATAGAATCCTATTGAGGAAATGATTACTATAGTCATGTTTTGAAGCAGTTGCAAGAATTTTACTATTGGTATGGTAATTCTAAAGCAAAAATTGGTGACAGAAGAAAATTCGACCGAAAAGGTTTGACATTGACAGTAGCTCTTCATTGCAAGTCTTGTACATTGTCAAGACTAATTTTATAACATTATCAAGCCTAATTTTATAACATTGTCAAGCCTAATTTTTTCCTTGAATATTTGGATGTTTAGCAGCCTTGGAACTGTGGTCTCTACAGTGGCACTTTGGGACTTTATTTCAGACTTCTGGCAGCATCAATCTAAGGCTCATTTAAGCATTGTTTTTTCAACAGAATTAAGGTTCATCATCATCCGAAGCTTTCCATTTGTGAAAATTTGAAGGACTTGTTGAGCTATATCTACACCTCTCTGAGATTGCATCAAGGGCTTTATTCAAAGGACTAATAGAATCCTATTAATGAAACAATTGCTATAATAATGTTTAGAAGTAGTTGCAAGAATTTTACTATCGGTATGGTAATTACGAAGCAAAAATTGGTGACAGAAGAACATTTGACCGAAAATGTTTGACATTGACAGAGATTAGCTCTTCATTGCAAGTCCTGTACATTGTCAAGACTAATTTGATAACTTTGTCAAGCCTAATTTTGGCCTTGAAGATTTGGATGTTTAGCGGCCTTGGATCTTGAACACTAGAAACAGGAAAGTCAAATTTTAAATATAAACAAACAGAATGTAATCTAAGCAGCTACAAGAGGGATTCGCATCCATGATTTATCAAATTATCAATTTATAGAAAAACTTATAAATCTTTAAGTGAAACTAATAATAGCCAACTGTGGCATTTCAACGAGTCCTAAATATTCTCCTCTTTCCTCCATTGTACTTCGAACTTAAGTTTATGCATTAAAAAATCTTGGCATGTGACTTACCAGATCACTGTAGCACCCTTTTTTGGTATAACTGTGGCAAGTTTCCCAACTGAATCGTACCAATGTTGGAAATCCAAATACTGGATGTTTATTTTCTTCCAGCCAGGCTTTCGTTTCAGGATCTGTACATAAAACTATCTTAGAGAAATAGATATAGGACTTGAGGGCACAAGAGGCAGAATAAATAATCACTAGTAGCAATTGAAATTGATGATAGGGAAAGCAAATGCAAAAGAGAATATACCCGCTGGATATCCTGAGCCAAAGTATACCACAAGGTCTTCAATAGCTCCCACAATACAATATAAGCAGATTCCATGATAAAAGCTCTAATTATATAGAAAAATTTCCCAGCGCCGAGAGCAAAAAATTTGGCGCCAAATTACCAGTACATCCAGTTTGGGTAAGAACAGCTAGTCTTGCTCCAAATCGATTTGGAAGTTTCTCTAGGCGATGGCACCCATGCGCGAGTACGCCAACCTTGTCTTCGTCTTCCTGACAGTCGAACAGGGGCTTCGAACAGAGGCTTTCTTACACTTTGGGCTTTTATTTGTTTTAATGAAATCGAACAGGGGCACCCATGTGTGAGTACCTCAACCTCGTCTTCGTCTTCCTGACAGTCGGGGCTTTTATTTGTTTTAATGAAATCGAACGGGGGCACCCATGTGCGAGTACCTCAACCTCGTCTTAGTCTTCCTGACGGTCGAACAGCGGCTTCGAACAGGGGCTTCAACCTCATCTTCGTCTTCCTGACAGTCGAATAAGGGCTTCAACCTCGGCTTCGTCTTCATCGTAGTCGAACAAGGGCTTCAACCTGCTCTTCGTCTCGACTTCGAACACTTTGGGTTTCTATTTTTTTTAGTGAAATCAAAACATGCCATCAAAATTTCACAAAATCTTATGTGGCATGCCATCAAACTTTTACAAATGTTGAAACAAATTAATTTTTAATAATTAAAATATTAATATTTATTATTTTAATTATTAATTAAATATAAAATTACAATATATTTAAAATTTAATTTTATATAATATAATTCAAACAAATAAAATATAAATATTGATAATTAATATTTTAATAAATTCAATAAAATATTACTTACTTTTCTAGTTATTTGTGGACATTTATTAAGATTAAATTATCTATATTATCATATCTCAAAAGCAATTAACCAATGCTAGCAGTATTTTCCTAACTCTCTAGTATGAAAGATCAAACAAATAGCATAACCTTGCACACCTAACAAGCTCTAACCAACAACATAACTCTGCTATTGATTTCATGATCTCCAAATCCCAAGGACAATGAAATCATATATACTCTCATAGGTTACTTTTAACATGCCCCTTCAAAGCAAGGTCTCATGGGGAACCAAGGCCTAGACCCTAGGTGTTAATGACCATTTGAATCACCCCAAGATTACATTGGGAACCAGATGCATAATCAAAAGGGACTTAAGCATATTAAAGGCCAAGTTTAATATATATATATATATATATATATATATATCTTGGACTCACTTTTATCCCATCACCTAACATGCCCCACTCATCCCATGCCTAATGTTTCTCAGCTAGTATTAGACATAATCATAATCATCACCATTGCATTACAAATAACCACATCACATTTACCATCTTTGTTGCAAGGGATCCTAGCTATGCTAGTGTTCACTGAATTTCTGCTGTGGGATACTAGTTGAAATTTTGAGCCACGCACAAGTAACAACGCAGAAAACTAGGAACAGGCAAAGGGATGGAACCAAGAAAGGCTTCCTTTCTTTATAGAGCATGGTAATTCCTCTCTTCTTTATAGAGGTTGATGAGAAGAATTTCGCAATGGAGATTTGGCTTACTCAAGCCAACTTGAGGAGACCATAGTTTGAACTAGGAAAATCAAGCTTTAAAATCACAGAGGTGATGTGCCTACTAACCATGTGGGAAAAAGTCATTGTCTCACGAATCTATGCCATCTAACTCCAAGGAAAAGGAGTCCACCTAGGATTCACACCACCAAGAACCCAAATAGGCTGGAATAAACAAGCAATTCTCTTAGTGGTACTGAGTCTAGAGTGGCCATCCAAAGTCTCTTGTATAGAGACAATCGACTCTTGAACAGATAAATCTAGGCCTCTCTAATCATACCAATGAGAGAAAGGAACAAGAGAACCTCTTGAGTCCCAAAAAAAACAACAGAACCTCCCTAAAAAAAGTGATCGTTAAACTTGATCTCATGGAGATGGCATAGTTGTGATCCTGTCAACCCTAGGATGCAATGAATTGTCTTAATCGATAGTTGTTAGGAGCAAAACCCACAATTAGTCAAGCGTGATATGAAGACCATGAACCCAATGACATCGTATGTAATCAAGATGGAGAATGGGATTGTTGAAAAGTGTAGCGAGAGAGGGCCTTCTCTGGAGCGTGCCTTAGCCAAAAAGACCATGATTTGTCTTCCTTTGCCCATGGACGAGTTCGTGGAGATGGTGAATTCATGCGTAGTGTTGGAGGATCAGTTACATGGACCTTCTTCAGTTTGACTACAAGTTCGAGAGGCACTTATAAATTTAGAAGAGGACGAGTTGGGAGCTTCAATCCTTAGACTCTGTTAACTATTCAATCAAAACACATGTTCTAAATTTGTAACTTGACAATTTTAGCATGGATCGAATCAATAAAGGAGGACAAAGGCACAAAGTTTCATAGTTGTTTTGTGCACAAAGGACTGTGACAAGACACAACTCACGAGATTGTGAGAGAGAGCAAAAAATTGTGTGAGAGATCTTTGTTGTGAGTGTGTAGCTTGGAGGAGCCAATACACAGCATTGAAGAGAGCTTTCCTCGTGGCAGAATTGCGCTAGGAAATAGGAGTCAAGCCCTAAATAATAGGGAGTCCTCTACACTAGGAACTAGGAAACCTGTGCACAAGGAAATAGGGACTATCTGAGTGCAAGAAAGTAGGAGCAAGGGTCTGTGTGTTTGTAAGGTCAGTCCAGCTAGGACAACATGAGGACAAAATTGTTTTCAGGGTGATAGTATGAAGAGCAGAGCAGAGCAGTTCCTTGGATAGCAATATTTCAGTCATAGGGCTAAGGTCAAATCACGGTTTAGAAGGAGCCTCAAATTTACGTGCATGGAAGAAGAAAATCACAGTAGTGTTGGAAGATAATGGGGTAGCAGAGTATGTCAAGTAGGCAATAGTGCCACCTCAAGGTCCCAAACGGTTGGCCCATCATACTAAGAATGACACCAAGGCAAGAAGGATCATTCTAGAGGGGGTCAGAGATCATATTATTCCTCATCTCAATTAGAAGAAGACAGTGTATGAGATGTTTAAATTTAAAGCCATCTTCAATTTTTTTCAGGCTTCCACTGATGTCACGAAGCTTGCTCTCAAAGAGAAGCTAAGAAGTAAGTAGATGAGCAAAGATGAGCCCATCATCACATATCTTTCAAATTTCACTTAGGTTCAAGATGAGCTAGGTGGTGTGGGCATCCTTCCACATGACCATGAACAAGAAGTATTAAAGCTACCTGAACAACCCGACCATGAACAAGAAATATTTCAGCTACGACCCGACCCGAACACATTTGGGCAAGCGTCCTCAATCGAAAAGACCCGACCCGGACCGGTTTGGGCGGGCACCCTCAAACGAAACGACATGGCGAGCCCGACCGAACAAAGGCACAAGGGAGCAAATAGAAAACGGGTCGCAAAAATGTGCACAAGGCACCCGTGCGGTCACAACTTAGCAAATTTGATATGGCCGCGCTCAAACGAAACGACCCGAGCCAAACGCATTTGGGCGGGCACCCTCACACGACGCGACATGGCGCACACGACCGAATGAAGGCACAAGGGAGCAACCAGAAAACAGGCTGCACAAATGTGCACAAGGCACCCATGTGGTCACAACTTAGCAAATTTGATACGCGCGCCCTTAGCCGAAATGACCCGACCCAAACGCGTTTAGGCGGGCGCCCTCAACAGAAACGACCCGACCCAAACGGGTTTGGGTGGGCGCCCTCAAACGAAACAACATGGCGTGCCTAACCGAATGAAGGCACAAGGGAGAAAACGGAAAATGGGTCGCACGAACGTGCACAGGGCACCCATGTGGTCAAAAATTAGCAAATTTGATACAGCCGCCCTCAAACGAAACGACCCGACCTGAACGCATTTGGGTGGGCACCCTCACACGACGTGCATGACCGAATGAAGGCACAAGGGAGAAAACGGCAAATAGGCCGCACAAACATGCAAAAGGCACCCATGCGGTCACAACTTAGCAAATTTGATACGGCCGCCCTCAAACAAAACGACCCGACACGACCCGAACGCATTTGGGCGGGCGCCCTCACTCGACGCACCCGATCGAACGAAGGTAGAAGGGAGCAACTAGCAAACGGGCCGCATGAACGTGCACAGGGCACCCGTGCGGTCACAACTTAGCAAATTTGATACGGGCGCCCTCAATCGAAATGACCCGGCCCAAACGCATTTAGGCAGGCGCCCTCAACTGAAACGACTCGACCAGACTCGACCCGACCCGAAAAAGGGAGCAAACGGCAAACGGGCCATACGAATGTGCACAAGGCACCCGTGCGGTCACAACTTAGCAAATTTGATACGACCGCCCTCAAATGAAATGACTCGACCCAAACGCATTTGTGCGGACGCCCTCACACGGTGCGACACGGTGCGCACGACCGAACGAAGGCACAAGGGAGAAAACGGTAAACATGCCCCATGAACGTGCAAAAGGCACCCGTGCGATCACAACTTAGCAAATTTGATATGGCCGCCCTCAAATGAAATGACCCGACCCGACCCAAATGCATTTGGGCAGGCGCCCTCACACGGTGCGCCCGACCGAACGAAGGCACAAGGGAGCAAACAATAAACGGGCCGCACGAACGTGCACAAGGCACCCATTTTCTCACAACTTAGTAAATTTGATACAGTCACCCTCAAACGAAACGACCCAAACCGAACGCGTTTGGGTGGGTGCCCTCAAACGAAATGATCCGACCCGACCCGAACGCGTTTGGGCAGGGGCCCTCAAACGAAACGACCCAACCCGACCCGAACACGTTTTGGCAGGTGCCCTCAAATGAAACAACTCGACCCGACCCGAACGCATTTGGGTAGGCACCCTCAAATTAAACGACCCAACCCAACCCGAATGTGTTTGGGCGGGCGCCCTCAAGTGAAACGACCCGACCCAACCCGAACGCATCTTGGCGGACACCCTTAAACGAAACGACCCGACCCGAACACTTTTGGGCGCCCTGACACGACGCACCCAACCGAACAAAGGCACAAGGGAGCAAATGGAAAACAGATGGCACGAACGTGCAAAAGGCACCCGTGCGGTCACAACTTAGCAAATTTGATACGACATTTCTCAAACGAAATTTAAAAAAATATAATAAAATTATTGAATATATTTAAAAAAAAAAAAACTAAACCAAATATTTTACTTTTTAACATCCACAATAGTCCTCAACACTAAGAGCTCAGCGTACAACATTTCATGTCAACCCTTAATGTAGCCCACCATATAATGGTGAACTATGAGATCAAACAACCCCTATCAATGGTAAAACAAAATTTCAAGATAAAACAAAAAGTTGTTGAGTGATGCATTAATTTAAATTCATTCTAGGTATTAAAACCTACATTCTCTTTTGGATTTTGAAATGCATAGTCACAATGTCTATAATTGTTTTTTTTACTTAAGTACATCATTGAATGTCATGTGTTTTCCGATATGTAGTAAATTAAATGCCACCCCAAACAAAAAGTACAAATCAAATTAGTTAGCTTGAGAGTTGTAATATAAACTTTATCATAGGCTTTTCAATGTCTGTATTCCGACGGTTTCGCCCTCAACATCGCAAGACCAACGGTTTCCTTCAACATTGCAAGACCGATGGCAGTCTCCTAAACGTCGCAATACCAATGGTTTGTCCTGTAACATCGGTATTCCGACGGTTTTTCATGTAACGTTGGTATTCCGACGATTTTCCTAAACGTCGTTGTTCCAACGATACTCCAAAAACGTCACTAGAGTGACGGTTGTTGGCGAGATTTGGAAAATTGATAAAAATTGGGGAAATTTCCAACAATACGTCAAAAGTGTTGGAACTAAATTGTTGGAATTTTGACCAAATGTACTAGTGTGCCTTGCAAAATGGCCATAGCCGTGATAGTGCCTGCATTTAAATGGAAGCTGCTCATAATCCAGCTCCTGGATATGGGTCCAGTCAGCAACCGTTAGTTTGATAGATTTAGGTAGCCCAACTTCCAAATCCACCTCGACACATATACCTGCACATGAGTATTGATCCTTTCTCATTGCTTGATCAATACACTTTCAAAGGGTATTGCCAATGGTTTGGAGAGACTTTTGGTTCCAGCAATGTAGTGGGAGATGTGGGAGGCTTACCCACAATAGAACAGTTGAAGGCACATATTGAGCATGATCTAAGTTAGGGGTCCATTTATTTAAGTATAGTCCCTTAGGACCCATAAAATATGGGCCATTCCTGCAGATGAGGCTATGTCTTCCACATTCTCAAAAACAAAAACAATGTATCCTTTGCCTACGAAGTGTGGCTTTTGATGCCTTCTGAGACTAAAGGAATCCAATTCCTCTGCACCCAGTCTTCCACAACTTTGACAGAGGGCCAGAGGCTAGTAAACTATCCAATGAGCCCTCTTTCAGCCAATTTCAATGCAGATAGACAAGTTTCTTCGATTTGAAGGGCCACCGAAGGGATGCTATCCAGCTTCTTCACGAACATTTGCTGAGATCCAGTCAGAGGGCACTTGTTGCTGGCTGCTATCAGTTTATTGAATGCAAGGACTTCTAGAGGAGGATGAAGGGGAGCCTCGGGTCCCCCTCCTGATTCCATGGTGGTTGGGAGGTCGCAGGTAGGTCAGCTCGCTCTCGACCTGTCAGAGTGCGCGCTAGATGGTACAATAAAATCATCTAGTCGTATATTTTAACCCTAGACTAAATTAGTCATTTTTAGTTTGGTCACTTAAAATTGATCAAATTTAGTAGTAATTCACTTGAAATAATTGTGGTGACTAAATTTTTTAGTCACTGTGGAGTACTGAAAAGGTATGATTTTGCTGATTACTTTAATGACTTTTTAATACAATTTGTGAACCTTTCGTATCATGGATTTGGAAAGTCATAAGAAACTATCACAAAACATGTGAGAATCGATGTGTATAACTTAGCCACTGATAATGGTTATTTTCTATACATGGAAAGAAGAAAACGAAGAGTTGCCGCTCTAAAGATAAGAACGAAGTGGAGATAACTGTTGTTCCTCTGGATGAGAACCGAACGCAAACATAGGGAAACAAGATCAAGGTGAATCGGCTCGGGCAAGAAGGAGAGGACACCAGCTCAGCACAATAGCAAAGACAGGATGAAGAAGTTAACTGTTTGGCGAATCCCTCAGGATCGAAGATCCTAAGGGATCGCTGCTTTATTTATCTAGCTGCTTGGACATCTCCGCCATCGTCCTTATAAAAAGAGACAGCACTGTTAGTTTAGGAATGGCGAGATAAGATACGTTTTATGTAATCTTCTGTAAAACATCAGATTTGGTTATTAAGCTCTATTGAGAACTGGTTCGATGTATTTTTGATCAATGTATTAATGAAAGCCTGGTGATTATTCCATCTTCGCGTCTGCGTTAACCTAAAGCGGTGCATCCTTGGAGGCTAAGGGCCCGGCCCCGAAGGACACTTGCTTCTGTACCATTACAGCTTCGTTTCTGTGTGGTTTGTTTATTATTGCTATTTGATTATTTGATATGCTTTACAAGTTCATATTACATGCTCTGTTCAAGTTTGAATCATTGAAGTTTCTACATCCAGACTTGTGTGTTAACTCCGCATTACGTTATTAATCCTTTCAAGAGTTAATCGCATATCTTTACTGTTATGTTACAGAGCTGTTATATTAACGTTTGTGTTGTGTGCATTTCTAATGAATCAGTATTGTTCCATAATTCATTAATCGTTATTGCTGTTCCATTAATATGATTTGTGTAATTCGCCTTTAGAGTGATAGAATGTTCTTTGATTACAAAGAGTGTATAGATTGAGTTTGATTATAACCCGCGGGACTTAGTATTCAATTGCTGTTCAATTTTAGAGTTGCTGTTCCATTTCAGAATTGTGGTTTAATCCTTTATTTCCTTTGCTGTTCTATTTATCTGCATTTGATGGTTTGTTGTGAGAGATGATCTAAGACTGTAGTGAGCAGTATCAGTCACTGTTTAGCTCCCAGGCTTGTGATCTATGCTTTAGTTCTTTTTCCATCAGTTTCTGAAGGGATGGTTTATTATTACCGAACCCTTGACTGATGAGTAATTGAGTTTCCTGAGTGTGTGATTTATTTCTTTAAAGTAATTTGATTTCAGTTAAGCATCCGTTTACTCTTGTATTTCTTAAGCACTGTACTACTAGCATTACTCTGACAAATGAGACTCGGATTGAGTCACTCTTTGTAATGACAAAACGCTCTCGGGTTGACATATTAATGTGAGGTGATTAGAGGTGAAAGAGACCCTTTTTATAGCTCTACATTTTGGCGCCGTTGCCGGGGAAAGAGTGTAGCCATTTGTCTTTTTTTCAGAGTAGTGTACAAGCCTGCTAGGGAGGAGTTGGATCCTAAAAACGGAAGGTAAGAACCTACGTGCAGAGCATGTAAAAGACCTGCTCATTGTCCGCTTTCCTAACAGATTTGTTGTTGCTTGTTTGAATAGAAGTTCGTAGTTTATTTTTGAGTGCATGACTAAGCAGAAAAGACCAGAAAAGAATATCAAACCCCAATCCAAACCTGAAAAAGCTAAGGGGCCGGTGACCCTTGGCCGAACGACCTTCATAGACGAAATCTATAAGAAAACAGAGTCTCAGCCATCGGTAGGCTTCAAGAAAAACACTTCCAAACCGCCTACTAGTTCCCTTCAGGCCACAGGATCACCATCTGTAGCCTGTGCTGAGGTGCATAGACAAAATGAGGAGCAGGACTTTCAAGAAGTTGAAAATTCCACTCCAGAATTATTGCAGGAAGGGAACTCTAGCAACTTTTGCGAAGGAGAAGGAGAAACAGGGGAAACCAAGGAACCAAAATCTCCTCTTGAAACAAATCAGTCATTAGATAGCCCAGATAATGGGAGTGCTGCGAAAGTCATTGTTGAAGAGATTCAATCTCCTCAAACACCTGGTATTCCCATTATTCCAGATAAAGGAAGCGCTATTAAAAAGATCCCTGTCAAAACCGTTCCCACCCAACCTAGGAATACCCTCCTAGATATCCCCGAAGGTTACTGGCATATATTCGATCCCATGGCTCAAAACCAACCAAACGCTCAAAACCAGCCAAACACTCAAACCTCTACATTACAATATCCTATAGTGGATTCTGCAGCAAATGCACCCATGAAAGCTATCCCTCTTCAGCATATCCCTACATTTCACGGACTCACATCGGAAGATCCGGATGCATTCCTATTCAAATTCGATGTGTTATGTCGGGGGTACGATTACACCACCGATCCCCAAAAATTGAAATTATTCCCCTCTACATTGAAAGGGGCTGCTTTAAGATGGTTTATGGGGCTAGGTGGCGAGGTTATCAACAATTGGGATCAAATGAAAGAATCCTTCTTAAAGAAATACCAGGATTATTGTAGGTCTAGAGAATTAAAAGACGAAATATTTCAAATGACAGCCAGACCGAATGAAACATTAGAGGGTATGTGGAACGTTTTCGGCGGTATAACACAAAGAATCTCCTTATGCATACGCTACACGATAATATGTTAAAAAGCTGCGTGTGAGGGGTATGTGAAGGAACGATGGATTGAAACATTAAACATTATGGGCAAGGGATATTTGTGAAAGGCCTAAACATCCTTGGCCATGTGAGAGTTAGGAGGGCGAGCACAAGTCATGGAAAGAATTACTAGTGGTTTACGAAGATTTCAAACTATCGATGCAGGAGGTAACATGGGATACGAAATTTATTAGAAAATTTTAAAACTGATATTATGGTTTGGATTACTACAACACGATATTATGCGAGGCTAACGACATTGACGAGAGCAAATGTGGCAATCTTGCCCCGATGCGAGGAAAAAAGCTACGACCACAGTGTCCATTAGATAAAGTTCAAACATGCGCCATCTGTACAAAAGATCACCTTACGGAGAGCTGCCCCTCACTTCCTGGATTGAAAGCGGTATATAAGGAAGCAGAAGAGGAACCACAATCGGTGAATTCGATCAACCAGCGCCGCCCGTGGCAGCCAAGACAACCTGGTATGTTTCCGGATCCAACCTCTTTCTTTCAAAACCCACAGTATAATGCTCAACAATATGGTATGTGGCAAAATCAATCTCAAACCCCATTTACAAACTGGTCACCACAATCATTTCCTTCTCCAAATCCATGGCTAAATCAAACAAGCCAAACTGGTTGGCCAAATTTCCCTTACACTCCACCATATTGGAAAAATGGCCCATATCCTTCACAATGGACTCCCTCTACTTCACAAAGTTCACCCTGGCAAACAAGCTGGCAAAGACCAATGTACCACCCAGCTGGAACTATTCCGCTCCCTCAACCTACTTTGCCAGCTTTACAACAAAATCCCCAGTCTAACCTGAGACCGCAACTCCCAGCCCAAACCGATCCCAATCCAAACAACAGGCAGGTCCAATCTATTCAAATCATAGAATCACCAGAACTAGGACCGGCTTTGAGGAGTCGGTAATCTTGATTAATATCGGACGTATAATTAGGCCCAGGGAGATAAAACAGTTCATATTGAAGATCAGTTACCCAGAGAACATCAGTCACAACAAGAGGATGTAAAGAAGCAACAAACTCATAATCAAGCAACCACATCCTCTCCCCCGTTCCCAGAACGATTAGCCATACCTCGATCCATACAATATCCTGACTTCGACATTCTGGGAGAATTACAAAACTTGTACATAAAAATTCCATTCCTCCAAGCCATTCAAGACATTCCCATATACGCAAAAACCATAAGAGAATTGTGCATAAAGAAACCAAGGAGGAATATAACAAACAATCCAAGAGTCCAAGTAGTCGGCACCTTATCTGACCTATTGTCGGGAAGAGAAACACCCCTTAAATATGAAGACCCCGGGAACCCAATTATAACTGTTCAAATTTATGGCCAGACCCTGCCTAATGCCTTAGTTGATTTAGGGGCTGCAATTAATATTTTAACAACCACAACTTGCCAAAAGCTCGGCATTAGATCTGTAGAACCCACCTCTACTCTGTTAGAATTGGCTGACCGATCTGTGGTTAGACCAGAGGGCACTCTACATGATGTCATGGTCTCTGTAGAATCCTAGGAGTATCCAACTGATTTCCTGATAATTAATCCAAAAACCCGACTTGATGGACACCCGCTAATTTTAGGTAGACCTTGGCTCGCTACTGCCGATGCCTACATTGGCTGTCGGCAGGGAAATATGACCATAACCAGAGGACCAAATAGCAGAAATTTAGTTCTATATCCTCCAGCGCAGCCAAGTGTCACAATGATTAAAACGAATAAGCACCCTGTATCATATCTTACTGATAACATTAGATCTCCATTAACTATACAAGAGGCACTCGATTTCAAAGATCAAACAGAAGACGATGCCATTAATAATTTCATTACTCAAACTGAACCTCGCACACAATGCCACATGATAAAAGCAACATTTGATAATGAATTAGAAGAAGATCCCCTGAAAGATATTCATGATCAAATAATACCTGTCACTTCTGTTGCAAATAGTAAAACTGTGGAAATTGCACCGGGGAAAACTTTAAACATCAATGCTAATCTCACACGGAAACAAGAAACAAAGCTCATCCATCTGTTAACAAAATATCAAGAAGCATTTGCATGGGACTACCCTGATATGAAAGGAATTGATCCCCAGTTATGTACCCATCACATTTACATAGAAAAAGATGCCAGACATGTGCGTCAGCCGCAAAGGAGACTTAATCCCCATCTAAAAGATGTTGTAAAAACTGAACTTCAGAAACTTTTAGATGTGAATTTTATCTACCCTATCTCTGATAGTAAATGGGTCTCTCCACTTGTGGTGGTACCAAAAAAGAATGGGAAATGGAGAATTTGTCTGGATTATAGAGAACTTAACAAGGCAACACAAAAAGATCATTTTCCTCTTCCTTTCATAGATCAAGTATTGGACACTTTAGCAGGGAAGAAGTTCTTTTCTTTCCTGGATGGCTTCAGTGGATACAATCAGATTCAGATTGCCCCTGAAGACCAGGATAAAACTACCTTTACTTGTCCTTGGGGAACATTTGCCTATAGAGTTTTACCTTTTGGCTTATGTAATGCTCCTGCCACATTTCAGAGGGCTATCCTTAGTATTTTTGCAGATTTAATCAATGATGGACTTGAAGTTTACATGGATGACTTTACACCATACGGAGATGACTTCGATCCAGCTATAGAAACCCTAGAGAAAGTCCTACAACGCTGCATTGTTACTAGGCTTTGCTTAAGCAATGAAAAATGTTTTTTGATGATGACTGAAGGACTTATCCTAGGACACTATGTCTCAGCAGCCGGCATTCAGGTAGACCCGGCCAAAATCCAAATACTTTTGCTTATTCCCACTCCTACTACTCAAACAGAGGTACGCAGTTTTCTTGGATTTTCAGGTTATTATAGACGATTCATAGAGGATTATTCACACATTGCTGCTCCTTTATATGCACTAACTGGTAACGTTGATTTCCTTTGGACAGACAAATGTGACCATGCTTTCGAGGATCTAAAGAAGCTTGTATCCACAGCCCCAGTCCTTCGAGGACCAAACTGGGACCTACCATTCCAGATATCATCGGATGCCTCAGATACAACCATTGGTGCAGTCCTTGGGCAGGAAGAGGATAAAAAACCATATGCTATATATTACATCAGCAAAAATTTATCCCCTGCTGAATTGAATTACACTGTTACTGAAAAAGAATTTCTAGCTGTAATACATGCTGTCAATAAATTTAGACATTATATCACAGGCTACCCTGTTATCTTGTATACAAATCATTCTGCCATAAAATATTTAGCAAATAAGCCTGTCACAAATGCCAGAGTAACTCGATGGTTAATCTTATTGCAGGAATTCGATATCACAATCAAGGACCGCCCTGGCAAAGAAAACCTTGTAGCCGATTTTCTTTCAAGGATACCAAAATCAAGCGATGCAGCAGCAGTGGAAGATCAATTTCCGGATGAACACCTGTTTGCTGTTGCTATTCAAACGCCCTGGTATGCTGATGTTGCCAATTACCTTGCAGTAGGTAAATTACCAAAACATTTAACTCCTAATGAGCGTAAGCAGATTATTCAGAAAAGTTCTCGATTTTCGTGGATTGGAGGTTATTTGTTTCACACAGGAGCAGACATGCATATTAGGCGATGTGTTAGAGAGGACGAAATCTTTGACATCCTCAAAGCCTGTCACGATGGACCATGTGGGGGGCACTTCGCTGAGCGTAGGACTGGACATAAAGTATTGCAGACAGGATATTACTGGCCTACGATCTTTAAGGATGCAGAGAAGTTCGTCCAAGCCTGTGACAGTTGCCAGCGAGCAGGACGACCTGGTCAAGCTGATGAAATGCCTCTGAAACCACAGTTAGTCATCGAACCATTCGAACGGTGGGCTCTGGATTTCGTTGGACCCATCAACCCTTCATCAAATCAAAAAACATATATTTTGGTGGCAACAGAATATGTCACCAAATGGGTTGAGGCAGAAGCATTACCAAGAGCCACAGAGGACTCTGTCATACAGTTCCTGTTCCTTTTATTTGTTCGTTATGGCCTTCCTAGGGAAATAATTACAGATGGAGGACCACAATTTATTGGGCATAAATTAGCTGCAACACTTAACAATTATCATGTCCAGCATAAGATCACTACTCCATATCACCCACAGGCGAATGGGCAGGTAGAAAGTAGCAATAAGATAATAGAATCAATCCTAACGAAAACTATTGCATCACATAGGCGTGACTGAGCTACCCGACTACCTGAAGCACTCTGGGCCTATCGAACCACATGGAGGAGCACCACTGGTTACTCACCTTATCAACTAGTGTTTGGAAAACAACCTATTTTTCCCATAGAATTCGAAATCCAAACACTGCGTACAGCACAGGAAGTTGGCCTGGACTTAACGGAGGCACAGCTCAATCGACTACAGCAGATCAATGAATTAGACGAAATTCGGCTCTCTGCACTACAAAATACAGCATTAATTCAACAGCAGCGAGCCAAATGGCATGATGCGCTCATTAAGAACAAAGTCTTCCATGGAGGGAGACTGGGCTCTGTTATACGATTCTCGGTTTCAGGACTTCCCTGGAAAACTTCAGACTCGATGGTTGGGACCATACGAAATCCAGAAGGTACATGACAATGGAACTCTTACTCTAATCACTATTGACGTTTCTGGATATGCATTCAAGGTAAATGGCCACCGAGTCCGTCTCTACCGTAAACCACTTACTCGGGAATCCTTCTGCCAGCAGATACGCCGAGATACTGATCTGGAGATCTTAGGAGAAGAAGAGAAATCTTCCTCACCTGTAATTCATTAAGGGTCTATTTCTTTTTGCAATTTGTACATAAAGTTTTTGTTTTTGAGTGATTCTTGTACATAAGTTTGATTTGAATAAATTCTTGTCATTTTGCTGTTCCTTTTTCTTCCACAAAGTTTGATTTTTGCTCTTCTAATAGCATATGTGTTTTTTATATATTGGTTTTTCTTGTTCTGCTGTTCCTTTTCTAAAGGAACATCATTCGGATCTCTGCTGTTCCTTTTTCAAAAGAACGATATTCTTACGTTTCTCGCTGTTCCTTTTGGTTACCATTGTTCCTTTTCCTTCAAAGAAACATCGTTCTTTTATTGCTGATTGTGTCTTTTTCAACGGAATGGCGTATTGAGTGTTTAGTATGATTTCCGTTCTTTTTTCCCAAAAGGAACGGCATTTGCAGTTTTGTTCCTTTTTTATCCATCGTTGTTGCTTTTTCAACGGAACACCATTAGCATACTTTTGATCTCTTTGCTGATTTAAATTGAGGATGCTTTTTCCCGTCTTCTTTCTAGTCTTCAAGCTTCAGCTATGCATTTGTGCGATGAAATATAAAAACACAACATACCGAAATCTGCAAACCATAAATCGCTATATCTATAAGGCTCTGCATTAATAAGAGGACAGATGGAAGGACATACTTATTTCTTACCTTTTGTTGACATGGTTTACTAATTTTGCCCTGATTGGTTATCTTTATCATGCTGATTCCCTTAAAAAAATCTTTTTATTAGTCCTTAGGAATAAGAACAAAGAGTTTATATCTTCCTATTGAGATAATAAGACTTCTTCCACCATTCCTACTCTTAAGGAGTGCTGAACCACCCTTTGTGTATAAATAAGAAAAATAATTCTATGAAAAAGAAAAAGCATGTCAAGTGTCAAATGCAGGATAGGGGGTCTCATTAAGAGCCAGCCTACCATGATCATGAGGATGGAAGAGAAGTGGCATTCCCATTCTGGCCACCACACCAGGGATATGGTCCAAAAGGTATATCAAATAAACAAGCCTTGGAACAGGAGGTCTCATCACGAGCCGGCCTGCCCACGTTTCCCCCTCTCTCGTGAATGGCATTATGGTTAACTGGTCACCAAGCCAGCATAATGGTCTACATTTTGACATAGCAACAGTCCTAAGCATACACAAAGGATCATGGTTCCGAGGGTGAAAAACAACTCTGCCAAGGTTATGGACACCTGTTGGCAGCAGAGTAATGTTAATGGTATCGAAGTCACCTTGCTTACACCAATGGGTAAGATATTAACACTCTTTTGTTTTTTATATATCCTAGGCACTAATCATATGTTATTTCCCGATTTATACATCGCATGAATATTCATCATTACCAATCATGGCAACGGAGGTGACCATGACCGCTTAAGATTTGGCAAGTACGATACATGCCCTATCCATCAGCCTCAACTCATAACACAGCAGCCTCTTATATCATACGCGATCAATCCTCCGCCTCGATTTCGGTAATCTGTTGTCCTTTTTCAACATGGCATAAATCCACATGCTGTTCCTTTCTGACTTGATTGCAGACTGGGTGCCGCTCCTTTATTTTCCGGATGGGACAGCCTATCACACTGCGGGGGGGGGGAGGTTAACCTCATCATTTCCTGTATTACGTGTCAATTCACCATTCGAAACAATTAGTCTACGACGGTTTGGCATGGTTTCACGGCATGGCATATTTTTATTTTTATTTTTCGCACAAGTTGTTTTTGCTGCACTGTTGCATACTCTGTGTTTTCTTTCGCGAAACCTTGCTCTCTGTGTTTCAAACCGAAAACGTTTTTTGCTATTCCATTTAGAAATCACAGCGAAATCATGGGGGGAAAGGCAATTCCGTAGCGAGCCTCAACAAACAACGATCTCTCGTCGTCATTCTCGAGAAATCCCGGAAAGAGTGTGATGGTTAAACTATTTCAATCGCTTACAAGAGGGTAATGAGACGTAGGCAATGGAGTTCTTGTAATTTACAAGATGACTACTCCATGGTAAGAGGAAAACGAATAGCGGTCACTCGATGCTGATAATTGCAGAAAGTCTCAGGACTACCGCTACCGGACCGGTATGAACATTCAAGAAAGAACACATGGCTGGGTCATCGACATCTTCCAGATGAAGGCCAAGATTGACAATCAAAGGGGAAGGGAATTCTCGTCACGACCCTAAAGGCGAACCTCGGATTTAGCTAGCAAGAATAGTACGTAGCTACATTACTTGCGAAGGAAGAAAAGACGTGGTAAGACCACGACACCTTAAACTTTTACTGCTCTAAACAAAAATGCTCGTGAATTTATCGCACTTTAAACTCAGACAGATGATGTCGCATAAAGTATGAAAAAGGGGTACAAACACGTAGAGGCAATTGTTAGTCACCAATGGTTAATCCGACTTGTTGTTAGTTATAGTCTTGCTCAGCAGCTAGAAAGCACTGGAAAGACTATTTCATCGATTGAAGGGATCACGTAACCATCCCGAAACGTAGACATTCTATAAACCCACCGTAACAACCTAAGAAAACGCGAGAAAATGCTGCTAGTACATCACAACAACTGCAGACACACCAAGAACACGCAAAGCGAAAGCATGTAGTTGATTCACTCGAGCAACCGCAGGAACCTGTGAAATCAGCTCGTTAGCTCGTATGAGAGGAAGCATAAGTAAACCTGTAGAAAGTCAGCCCGGTTGGCTCGAATAAGGGGAAGGTCGTGGAACAGCTTCGTGGAAGCACCACTGAATCAAAAGAATAATTGAAGATGAGCAACCCGAAGAAGAAGCACCCGAACCTTCTGGAATGTAAAAGAAGCAGACAGAGGAAGAAAGGGGACAACAGGGGAATAGTCCATTACAAGACCTACTAAGAGAAGATGACTTGGCCGCCATCCTAGCCAATATGAGTAAATACGGTCAACCTTCTAGCTCAAAGGATCCCCACGACCAATTTCAAGAAGAGAACATGCCTATGCATGATGAAGAGGAAGAAAATACCTAACTAGAACAACTGCTCCCCATGTCACAAGAGGAAAGTCTAGAGGAAGAACCCCGTGAGGAAGAATCGTAACCCGCTTGAGGTGCATACATCGAATGCGTGAGCGCATGTGCTGAGGAAGAACCCTGTGAGGAAGAGTTAGCAACTGTCATGATCCAAATTAATCATCGACGACCGTCGTTCCTTCAAAGGAATCAATGGAAACTTCAAGAAGTTGAGGAAGGAATCCGACTAAACTCGTTAAACACAATAACCCACCAGCAACAAATAAGGATTTTTGAAAAAGAACCGTAAGGTAAAGAGGGAAAAAGAGGGCCAACAAATGTACTGCTTTTCCAAGACTCTCGAGGATCCTTAAGCAAATGCTGTTCCGATTAAGACGTAAATGGATCCACTGCTCCGATTAAGATAGAAAAGGATGATAAGCAAATTCAGACGGAGAGGCACCACCTCGTGGTAATCGTGGTCCCGAACTCCAACAAGATAACAAAAAGGTTCGTGTAAACTCCTACTTCCACCGATGCATGGAGGAAAGATTCAAAGACAAAAACCTTGCACAAGATGGTGAAACAAGCACGCAAGAAATGGAGCATAACTTAAAGAGCAAACGGTTCCCCTAGAAAATATGAAGAGTTGCGTTAAAGAACTAAGGATGTCGCTAATCTAAAAGAGTGTGTTTTTGAAGGATGGATGAAGGAACAAGAGGAAGCCACACATGTAACTTATAAACTAGATACTACTATCAAACGATGAATGACTTGTGTTCTTTTATATAACAATGTTTTAGCATGTAGGCCTCGTTAAAACTATGCTCGTTTCTATTAGAACGTATGATTTACAATTACAATAGTAAGTCGTTAAGGCATGCACCCCTATACGATCAACAATGTCAATGATTTTATCGATCGTCAGAAACATTTTCAGGAGGAAAAGTCCTAGAGATTGTTGTGTGAACTTTATTTACACGTAATTTTGTTAAGCTCATCGAGATCAAGTGAACCTGTCCCTCCATTGGTGATATTCAATTCCAAGCATTCATTTCTATTCAAGACCAGATTAAGTGGTCAGAAGCCTATGATACCTTCCAGAGTCAAGAAAATGGTCTAGATTTAAGAGTTAGGGTCGAGCCTAGGAACCCAAAGATGCTTATGGACAGCTCATATAAACCACATAAGGACTCCAGTGTCATTGTAACATTAGGCCTATGCATGAGGCACTCATTCAAGAGGGTTTAGAGTATTTTTCCATCAAAGACTTGGCCATTAATGCAACGCAAATTTACATATCGAATCTCCGATCCACACATCCAAATTTCGTAGAACTATTTAATATGAGGAACTTTGAGCTAGCGTCGAATCGCTTGAATTTCTATGGCCGTGAGCCTCTCCTGTGCTGGTGGTCATCTTGGTTAGGTGTAGATTCAAGGCCTAATTATTTGGCATCCCGCACATGGATACTAAAAACCCGTATGAGTGCCCGAGGGGCAAGGTGCCGCTTCGATTATTTAATCACCTTCAACATGGTTGTAGGCCTCCACATGAAACTCCTTCTCCAAAGATACTCTCTCACCGCATTACATGTCAATTACAATGTTTTCATGAGGACATGAAACAAGGTAAGCAGGGGGTGTGTGGAGTAATCGGCAAAGGCATGATTTTGCCGATTACTTTAATGACTTTTTAATACAATTTGTGAACCTTCGTATCATGGATTTGGAAAGTCATAAGAAACTATCACAAAACATGTGAGAATCGATGTGTATAACTTAGCCATCGATAATGGTTATTTTCTATACAGGGAAAGAAGAAAACGAAGAGTTGCCGTCTAAAGATAAGAACGAAGTGGAGATAATCAAGGTTCCTCCTGATGAGAACCGAACGCAAACATAGGGAAACAAGATCAAGGTGAATCGGTTGCCTGCAGAAGGGGAGAGGACACCACCGCAATAGCAAAGACAGGATGAAGAAGTTAATCGCTTGGCGAACCTCAGACTGGCATCCCGGGATCACCGTCATTTATCAGTCTGACATCTCCGCCATCGTCCTTATAAAAAGAGACAAAGACTATTAGTTTAGGAATGGCGAGATAAGATACGTTTTATGTAATCTTCTCAGAAACATCGCATTTGGTTATTAAGTTCGTTGAGAATCGGTTCGATGTATTTTTGATCAATGTATTAATGAAAGCCCGGTGATTATTCCATCTTCGCGTCTCTGCGTTAACCTAAAAGCGGTGCATCCTTGGAGGCTAAGGGCCCGGCTCCCCAAGGACACTTGCCTGCACTACACATGCCTTCGTTCGTGTGGTTTGTTTATTATTGCTGTCTATTATTTCCGATATGTTTACAAGTTCATATTGTGTTTCCTGCTCCAAACTTGAATCATTGAAGTTTCTACAACTAGACTTGTGTTAACTCCGTATTATGCTATTATTCCTTTCAAGAGTTAATCGTATATCTCATCATATGTTACGTAGCCGTTAGTATTAACATTTGTGTTGCGTGCGTTTCCATCGAATCGCATTATCCCATAATTCATTAATCGTTATTGTCGTTCCATTAATATGATTTGTGTAATCCGTCTTAGAATGATAGAATGTTCTCGATTGCAAAGAGGTATAGATTGAGTTTGATTATAACCCGTTGACTTAGTATTCATTTACGTTCCATTTCAGAGTTGTTGCTCCATTTCTAATTGTGGCTTAACTTTTTATTTCCTTTGGCCGATCTATTTATCCGCATTTGATGGTTTGCCGTGGAGATGATTCAAGACTCGTAGTGAGCAGATCAAGCCATCATGAATTCGTGCTTGTGATCTATGCTTAGTTCTTTCTATCAGCTTTCCTATGATGGTCGAGTTATTACCGAACCCTTGACCGATGAGTTATTGAGTTTCCCGAGTGTGTGATTTATTTCTTTAAAGTAATTTGATTTCGTTACATCCGCTACCTTGTATTTCTAAGCAATCGTACTACTAGCATTACTCCACAAATGAGCTTTGGATTGAGTCATTTCTTGTAATGACAAAACACTCTCGTTGACATATTAATGAGGTGATTAGAGGTGAAAGAGACCCTTTTTATAGCTCTACAAATACCTAGTCACTAATTTCATCATTTCTACTAGTGCATCCTCTGAGGCAAAATGTATGCGATGATTGGCAAATGAATTCCTCAGAAGAAATAATTCTCCAGTGCCTCCACTCTAGCACCTAGCATGGTCTCCCCAGCTTGAAAGATATCCCCCGATATATGGGACACAATCAGATCTTCAAACCTCCTCTAGAAGGATTCATCAAACTCAACATGGAGCCTCAAAGGCAATCCGAGGCAAGCAGGGTTGGAGGGATTTTTCGAGATCATCCCGGGCACAACAAGATTCATATATGATGACTCCTATGGCTTTTCCAAGAACAATGAAGCATAATTCATAGGGAGTGCACCAAGGTATCCTCGCCCATCGCTAGGATACAAAAAGCTAGTAATTGAAGGAGACTCTCATTTGGTTAGCGAACACTCTCAAAACTTAATCAAGGAATGAAGTGGGGAAAACTTAAGCCAAAGATGGTGTACTTATTCACATCTGCAGTGGATTGAGGATACAAACAAGAAATTCTGATTATATCATTATCACCAATGTAAGGAGGAAGGAAACATAGCAATTCGACCTTCCCGGAAAATTATGGTTGCACTCACCGAATGAACCTATTGGAATTAAGCATGCCTCAATCTTGAGGAATAACGATGGATCCACAGTAGAGCATCAAAGAGCAGACAAAGTTGAGGGCGTAGCTCACCCATAGTTCTTAGACTCACCCCCCGATCGGGGTGTAACGAAGAAGATCAACCCTCCCATCGTTGTTAATGGTAGTGTCCCCGGTGTTGAAGCCAACCACCTTCCACATGAGTGGCAAAGTGTGAGTTGTATTGTCGCATGTAGCACGAGGTGAGGTAGTGATGTAGGCTCGGCGTATGGAGCTTAAAACAAGGTGGAGGAAGGTGGGGGTTTTGTTATGACGAAAGACTTTGGAAAGTGTGCGACACGGATAACAAACTCTCCACGCACTTCCACCACAATGAAATCTCTAAGCATGTGCTTGGTTTCCTCTCCCTTGTTCATGCCATGTTTATGTTTTATGATTTGGGCCGGTCTCTTATGGGAGCATAAGGTGATTGCTCTGACCGGTATAGTCTTCTCGCCGGGTAGGGAGAGAGAACCATGCCGACTGGGTTGGGGGAAGGTTGGGGTTCTTTTGGGTCTTTGCCTCCGTGTCGAGTAGGAATTAGGCATGGCCTCAACTATCACCCGAGTGTGAGTCTGTAAGGGATGCCAACAAGATGGAATGGTGAGGGTCAGGCAATCTTGCTAGGGTATAGAGTTAAGGAGCAGTCATGGCTTGTGGGTTAGTCCAAAGGCTTTGCCGGTTTATACCACTCGTCATTTGGGTCATCGTACATGAGGAATGCATGTAGAATCTCCACCCAGCCTAAGCAATGGGCGACGCCCTCCTTCAGCTAATCAAGGGTGGGGAGGTATGACGAGAGAGAGTGACACCGTAAGGGAGGTCAGAGATTGAAGGAAGGCATGAGCTCTTTGGGTTATGGGGATAATTTATGGGGTGCGTGCGACCGTCGTGGATAGGGGTGGCAAAATTTGGGCTGTGGTATGAGGGCGATGGGTCCACGGAGAGACTGGGCAGGGGAGAAGTCCTGGGAAGAGGCCCCCGGTCACCTTTATTTTGATAACTCGGGATGCATGGACCTTTTATCGTTTTCATTATATGGAATTATGCCTTGTTCGATTGTGTGGACTGTGTCACCTACCCGGAAACCTAGTCAAAGATTGTGGGATGGCATGCTCCAAGAGTCCCGCAGCCTCGTGACCATTCTAAGAGCTCCCAGCCTGAGGTTTGGCCGGGAAAGATAAAGGGAAGGTTGTAGAAGCCCAACCCGCCTTACCTCGAAAGCCGAGAGGAAGGAGAGACTCCACAATCGATGTGATCCAAGAGTGCGCGAAAAAGCATACCACGAGAACATCGTAGTAAATTCAAAAGCTCATTGAAATGGAAAGCCGACATAAATAGACATGCAGAGACAAAGATGGATACTAAGGAATGAGAGGTTTAATAATAGATTTGGATAAAAACAAGGTGCACTAACATAATCTGGTATACATTGTATCTTTACTGTCTATGAAGAGCATCTCTTGGCAAAGCTTGAGCAGATTCTATGAGCCCGGTGAAATTAGCCGAAGACTTCCGACTACAAGAGCGTGCAGTTCGAGCAATATCAAGTTCCAGCTGAGGAAAAGAGTTCGAAAAGATCAAGTTCGTATTGACAATGGAGCTATGTAGTTTAATTTAGGTTTTATTTATCCTTGCACTTAATTTAAAAGTTTTGATGGAGGGCTTAAAAAACCTCACAAAGATACATTTTCAACCTTTGGAAACGTGCTCTCCAAAAAGAGTAACCCAACTCATCAAATTCACTCTTATTTTATTTTGAAATAAAAAATAATTTATCTTAATTGGCTTATTCATAAAATAAATAATTATGTAATATGGTTTTGTGTATTTATTTTCTCATGAGAATAATATAAAAAGTAAATAATTGAAATAAAATATTTAGAAAACAATTAATTTGAATTTGTTGTATTTATGGTGCAAAATGAGAATAATATAAAAAGTAAATAATTGAAATAAAATATTTAGAAAACAATTACTTTGAATTTTGGTTTTACATGTAAACATGACAAACAAATAAATATTATAAAATAAATATTTGTGAGTTTAGTTCTAATTTATATATTCATAATATAAATATTTGTAATTTTTTTATAGTTATGGTGACAATTCACATTAATAAATCCACTTGTACATGCCAACATGGAAAACACAAAGTTAACTACCCTACTTTATAGAACTTGACAATATAGCGTACACCACTTCTTTAAATATATGGTGATATACTCCACATCCAATAAGACCAATAAAAAATTATTTCACTTTAACACCACATAGTAAGAATGGCACTAATTACTTGTCCATCAAATATGGTGATTATATACTTCATTTTTAATAATGATACATAAACATTTACACCACATTAACACCACATAACGTAAGTGGTGCTAACTTATGGTAATATAATTTATTTTTAATATAATACATAAACATTTACACCACATTAACACCGCATAACTTAAGTGGTGCTAACTTATGGTGATATATTTCATTTTTAATATAATACATAAACATTTACATCACATTAACACCACATAACTTAAGTGGTGCTAACTTATGGTGATATACTCCATTTTTAATATAATACATAAACATTTACACCACATTAACACCACATAACTTAAGTGGTGCTAACTTATGGTGATATACTCCATTTTTAATATAATACACAAACATTTACACCACATTAACACCACATAACGTAAGTGGTGCTAACTTATGGTGCTAAAAGAGAGCTTTTCTTGTTGTGACGTAGAACTTGACAATATAGCGTACACCACTTCTTTAAATATATGGTGATATACTCCACATCCAATAAGACCAATAAAAAATTATTTCACTTTAACACCACATAGTAAGAATGACACTAACTTGTCCATCAAATATGGTGATTATATACTTCATTTTTAATATGATACATAAACATTTACACCACATTAACACCACATAACGTAAGTGGTGCTAACTTATGGTAATATAATTTATTTTTAATATAATACATAAACATTTACACCACATTAACACCGCATAACTTAAGTGGTGCTAACTTATGGTGATATATTTCATTTTTAATATAATACATAAACATTTACATCACATTAACACCACATAACTTAAGTGGTGCTAACTTATGGTGATATACTCCATTTTTAATATAATACATAAACATTTACACCACATTAACACCACATAACGTAAGTGGTGCTAACTTATGGTGATATACTCCATTTTTAATATAATACATAAACATTTACACCACATTAACACCACATAACGTAAGTGGTACTAACTTATGGTGATATACTCCATTTCTAATATAATACATAAACATTAACACCACATAACGTAAGTGGTGCTAACTTATGGTGCTAAAAGAGAGCTTTTCTTGTTGTGTCATGTTTATTTTAATCGTGTTTAAACCGTTTGAAAGCACTTCGTGTATTCATCCTTCATTTTTTCCGCTCACAAATTGAAAAATTGTCCTTGAGGGTCACTGCAATCTAATCCCATCAGCTACCACCATAGTAGAAAACATGTATATCGAAGTCTCTCCTTTTCTCATATACTGAGTGAATATGATTGCAATCTTGTATCATATAATAGACTTACAAGAGAGAAACGGCTGCCCAAATTTGATGCTGCTGATCGCTTAAGCTCTTAATCTAGTCATCACACAAAATCGTTTCTAGTGAAAGTAAACATGTGATTTTCCAATCACGGAAATCTACTTCATCGTAAATACAGGTGCCGCAATCCCCTATTAAGTCATTCGTGATAGCTCGGATGCGAAAATTTTGTCGAGGGCTATTGAGACAGGCAGGTGATCGAACAAGTGATATACTCTTTCTCCATTTAGGTAATGAAAAGAAATAGACATCCGGGTAGACAAGGAGGTAAACCGCCATTGGATACGCTTCTCATTCTTAAATCGATTTTACATAAATTAAGAGTACTGTATAATAATCTAAAATTAACTCGGATATGCACGAATCTTTTAAAAATATTCTTACTTGGAGCGTTAAAAAATATATTTCAAAAAAAATTAATCTGGCTATGCATAAATCTTTTAAAAATATTCTTTACTTAGAGTGATAAAAAATATATTTCTAAATATAATTGGGACTCACAACTAAGTCTCCTCCGAATTCAGTTAGTAAAATGTAATTGGGACTGACAATTAACTCTCCTCCTAATTCAGTTAATAGAAGAGATTATTTCGTAACAATCCCCTTTCATTTCAAGTTTTACATTCACAAGTATTAATAAATCCAGCCTTAATTCAACTATCAATGTTTGCTCAACTATTCAAAAACTTGTTTTATTTCTACGTATTCGTTTAGGTTGTTATCATCTTCTCATCTCTACGTATACAATATTTTTCTTCTGTCTGCACCATTATATATATTATGCATATCTTTTCTTTTTCTCCAATTTTTTTTAATCCTCATTGGGTTCATATTTTTCTTTATTATTCATATTTTTTCTTTATCTTCAATGTTTTTTTATCTTAATTTTTTAAACTAATTTTTCAAGGTTTTTCAAAAAACCAATTTGCAGATTTTCATATTTTTTAAAAATGATTCTCTCAAATTTTATATAAAAAATTGCCAATATTTTTTTTTTTTCTGAATAAGTCCACTCCTATTATTGATACAAATTTTTTTTACAAAGAGGTCCCTGCCTCATAAGATCTTGCGCAGTATTGCTGCAGTTTGTCAAGAACACAGAATTCTCTCCCAAAATACTCAAAAGCCAAACTGACAACCCTGTTCCGAACAAAAACCATAAACAGAAGCTATAGCCCTGAACCAAACTAGACAGATAAGAGAAGGCCTCCCACGCCGGGGAGATTGGCTGTTCCAAATAGAAGCATAATCCTGAACATGAAAATTGTGAAAACAAAAACGCCAGATAGCAGATCCTGACCTACTTTTATGTGACAAAAACCTGAAATTCAAGTCGAGTTCAAGATTCATGAGAATTGGAGGGCGCTTCCTCCACAATCCGGCACCCATATTCATATCAGTCTTCATCCACGGCTTGAGGGGTTTCAGTTCCAATTGAGCCGCCACATTGCTTATCACTCGGACCTATAAGAATGCTGGTAACTGGATTTCGGCTGTGATGGTGCTCCTCATTCTGCCTGCTGTTGGAAGGTGGAATAGGATGCTGCTCATTGGCTGTCTTCTCCAAAGGCACCGCAAAATTCTGACCACCCCCAGTCTCAGAATCGGCATGGAAATCAAAAGTGATGTTGGCGATAATGGTGGAATGACAAAAGGCACAGGGGATGCGGACATGGGCGAAATGGGACTGAGCTGAAGGGCGAGGAGAGTAAGGGAGGCTTCGATCATGAGTGAACGTCCCCGACCCTCGACCACGGCCAATCCTGGTGGCAGGGTAATGACCGGAGAAGAACTCAGAGGATTGGGAAGACGAGTCAGAGGTGGAGGTAAAAAATTGCCAATATATTATATAAACTAATATCAAATTATTCCAAATCTAAATATTTTTACGAATGTAATTCCAAAGGTTTGAGAATTTTCATATTTGGGAATAGTAATTGTTGAAAGATAATGAAGAATCCTAAATTAGAGTAAGTTGGTTCAGGAAACCGTAGGATATGAATTATTGTCTATTTCTTAGAACTTCCCTATATCCATGTATGTTATATAATTCTTGAGTTGTATTGAGAATGTAGAGCGTTCTACAGAGCCAGACTCTCCTAGTTCAGACTCTCTTTCGTAGAGATGACCAGTGGGATTTTATTTATCAATTCAAACATCTTATTTTATCATGGTATTAGAGCTCTAGGGACGATTCATAGTCAAAGCATTGTGATCCTTGCGAGTATCCAAGTGGCAGAGGAGAAGCCCCTCATGACTGAATGTAATTTTTTTTCTCTGCTTATTTCCACTATAATGCATCTCGTACTGAGATACAAAGCATTATAATGTGGGTTCCCACTGCACAGAACAACATTAATCATCAAACAGTTATCGTATTTTACATTCACGTAGAAAAATATAATTTTTGGTATGTTAAGGCACTAATGCGAGAGAGTGGCTTCAGGCTAGTGTTAGCACGCTGTTGTATTTCATAAGGGACCTATTAGTGAGATCGTATTAATTTTTTAAAAGGGTTGAAAATTTCGTTTTAAAACTTTATACGAGTAATTTGAATTAAGAGGGTTCTTCCCTTAAATAATTTTTCAAAGGGATTTCTCATACATGCACTTTTTTGGAAAGATGCACATGAATTAATTTTCAAAGGGAATTTCCAAACATTATTTTTTTTTGAGTGGAGGTTTTAATAAGGTTCTTAAAAAGTGTTTTTTTGAAAAAAAAATTCAAAAAGGGATGATTGCTGATCTGCTTAAGAAGAGTCTGGTTAAAAGGTCATTTTGAGCATTGAGGAGATCTCAGATAGATCTGAGCCAGTGGACACCACTGATGAAGGAAGAAATTCAGTGAAAGGTCGTCGATGAAGGAGGAGATCTAAAGCAGATCTTGTTGGTGTAGAGTATTCAAAATCCTGTCACACAGCTTGCAAAACAACCTATTGGATTGATCACAGATCAGGTAGATTTGTATCGTAACACTGCCTTGGGTAAAGATCTGGAGTAGATCTATCATTTTTTTCCTATCAAGTATTGTTTTCTTTTTTAATTTCCAAGATGAATAACCAAATAATCAAATCATAATTGAATGAGAGTAACAAACTTGATGCCTCCAATTACTGAAATTGGAAATTCAAGATGCATACTATGCTAGAAGCGCAAAGTTCTTGGACGATTGCAAATGGGGATGAGCCGAAGCCAGCAGCAGGAGCCCCAATGACTCAAGACTGGGAGGAGAGAGGGAGAAGAAAATACATTGCTGAAGATGTCAGTGAAAGACCGCATCATACTGCATATCAGAGAATGCAAATCAACAAGCGAAATCTGGACAGTATTGAAGGATTTGTATGAGATCAGGAATACATATGATCTTATGTTCTTGAAGAGCAACATTCTATCCATAAATATGGGGAAGAATGAAATAGTTGCTTCTTTCATATCGCGGATCAAATATCTGAAGAACAAATTGGTAGATATCAGTGAGATAGTTGCAGATGCAGATTTGGACACGATTACCATGAATGATATTACTGATGATTACCAAATTTTTATCGCTAGGATAAGTGCAAGAGAGAAAATCCCAAATTTTGAAGAACTGACAGGAATATTGATGCAAGAAAAAGAAAGAAGATTGACTCTGAAATCCCAGAGTGAAGATCTTGCGTTAATGGCAAAGAATAAATTCTTCAAAGGAAAAGGAAATCCACCAGAGAAAAATGAAGGAAATGCACAGAAAAGACCAAATCAAACTCAAGGTATGTATCCGAATAAGAATGACTTTGTAATTAAATGTTTTTATTGTGGAAAACTCATTCATATGGCTAAGGAGTGTACGAAGAAGAAATTTCATGAAGAATAATAGAGGTATAAAAGACATGCAGGTCATTTTGCAAATGATGACAATGTTCAGGACTTCAGATTGTTCATGGCAGACTTTGATGAGAATGTCCATGCAGACATCTGGTATGTAAATTTGGGAGCATCCACACATATGACAGGGAACATACAATGGTTTGAAGATTTTAAGAAAATCAACAATGGAGCACAAATCCACCTTGGTGATGATAGAAGTCATCATATCAAAGGGTGCATGAAAATTTCTATTATTTTACCTAATGGTAATGTAATATATATTCATAACGTAATGTATGTACCCAGAGTGACAAAGAATCTGATTTTTGTATCGATGATTACAGATGAGGATCTAAACGTATAATTTTTTAAATCTAACTGTTATATTAAAGATCTGTTGGATGGCATGAAGACTATTTCTTCGGGCATTCGAATAGGAGGTCTGTACAAGTTATATGTGAGAACAACACTAGATCGAGCTTTGACAGCATCGAGTTTAACTAGAGAAGATTTATGGCACCAGAGACTTGGTCATATCAACTACAACAATTTTTTGTTACTTCAGAAAAAGGAAATGGTAAGAGATATTCCTACATTAAAACATGTTTATAATTATTGTGATGCTTGTGCATTAAGAAATATGCATAGATAAGAATTCCCTATTCGAGTAGAAAAGAAAAAGATAGACATACTTGAATTAGTGCACACTGACCTATGTGGACCCATGCAAACAAATTCATTAGGAGGTGCACTTTATTTTCTATTGTTTGTTGATGACTGCACAAATTTTTCTTGGGTGTATTTTATGAGTAAAAAAATTCACACATTTGAATACTTTAAGAAATTAAGATACATGATTGAAAAGAAAACAGGGAATCACATAAATATTCTTTGCTCCGATCAAGGGGGAGAATACAGGAAGGAGGAACTTACCAATTATTGTAAAAACCATGGAATATTACAGCAATTCATAGTACCCCATACTCCTCAATGGAAGAAATTAGCAGAAAGAAAGAGCAGAACATTGGTGGAGTGTGCTAGGAGCATGTTGAAAGGTAGGGATCTTTCAAATGGTTTTTGGGCTAAAGCATTGAGTACTGCAGTTTGTTTAAAAAATAGGATTCCTACAGGAAGTCTTGAGTTTAAAACTCCTTTTGAAGAATTATATGGATTCAAGCCTGTGGTAAAACATTTAAGAGTATTTGGATCTAAAGCATTTTCCCACATGCCAAAGGAAGATAGAAGAAAACTAGATTTAAAAGCCATCAGATGTACCTTTGTAGGGTATTGTTCGCAATTTAAAGCTTATAGATTATTTAATCTCTCTACTCAAAAGATCTTTTTTAGTAGAGATTTTATGTTCCATGAGCAGGTTTATGATGAATCTGATACGCGCAATGAGGAATGGGATATTATGTTCTTGGTGGAAGGAAGTGAAGAAATAGGTAACAACCATGATCAACAGAAAAAGGCAGAAGAAGAGAATTCAGATAAAGCAATCAATGCCAGCCCATCAAAGGAAATTCAGAATGGGTTGGAAGCTACACCAATGCTCAGAAGATTAGGTAGGCAGATTCAATTACCTGCTAGATAGACCAAAAATGGCTTTATAACTAGTATGATGAATGTTGTTGAACCTTCTAGTTATAGAGAAGAAAATCAATGTAGTGAATGGAAAAGATCTATGGAAAAGGAATATGAACCTATTCTCAAAAATAACACTTGGGAGCTAGTTGAACTTCCTGAAGGGAAACAAACCATAGGTTTTAAATGTTTGTATAAACCCAAGATTAATGCAGATGGAACCATAGATAAATTAGAAGCTATATTGGTAGAAAAGGGGTATTCACAAAAAGAAGGCATTGACTATGAAGAAACCTTCGCCCCTATAGCTAAACTAAATACTATCATAATGACGATTGCTCTAGCTACTAAGAAACATTTGATGATTCACAAACTAGATGTAAAATCTGCATTTTTAAATGGGGAATTAAAAGAGGAGTTTTACTTAGAGCAACCTGAGGGGTTTGTCCCAAAAGGTGAATAAAATTTATTCTATAGATTAAATAAAGCTCTATATGGACTAAAACAAGTACTCGGGTCATGGTATGAAAATATTGATTCATTTTTTCTGCAACAAAATTACAATAGAAGTAAAAACGACCCTAATCTGTATACTATGAAAGATGAAAAGGGGCTCATAGTGTTCATTTATTTGTATGCAGATGATCTAATTATTATAGGTGATGATGTTGATCTAATCAAAGAAATCAAGAAGCAAATGTCACAAGTGTTCGAAATGAAAGACCTTGATGAATTAAGATTTTGTTTGGGTCTTGAGATCTGGAGAGATTCAAGAAAAAAATTTATGTCCCAAGGTAAGTATGTCAAAGGTCTACTCGAAATATTTAGGATGGATCAGTGCAAGGCTGCAGCAGTACCACTACAACATAACATTAAACTTCAAAGTGAGGATGGCTCTAAAGAGGCAGATGCGACACTTTATAGACTCATTTTATCAGTAATATTGGCCAAATTTTCCATCCTTAAAATGTTACCTTATATGTAAGATTTAAAACAATATATTTTTATTTTTTATAGAAATTAATAGAGAGAATAACCAAAAAAATCTTAAAAACTAACCCCTTTCAAGACATATAGAATTTTCATAAATCTTCTAAATATATTTTAAGCTAATAACTAACTCTCCTACTACTTTAGCTAATACAAGATATTATTATTTAATACTCTTCCTTTATCATAATTGTAACATTCATGAGTATTAGCAACTTACCCTTAATTACAACACTACTATCTCTTTCTTTATGTCTCAACTAGGCTTACATCACCTATTTGATTTTAATTTAAACTTATTTTACCTCTGTATGCTAGTGTAGGTTGTTTTCAATTCTAATAGTAGCCTTCAAAATTATTTTCCTTCTGGTATATATGGTAACTTTTCCATAACTACTTATGTCTTCATCATACTTACGCTTTGAAAGGAACACTTCAAGAATAGAAAATTGAAATTCATAATCAAATTAAACTTTAACTACTAGGTTATCCTTACCTTTTTCTTCTAGTGCAAAATACAATTTAATTTCATCCTTGACATATTTATCAGTCATCTTCATTTTTTTTACCATTTTCATGCATTGCATCGTATAGAAAATTAGCTTTTTCTTTTACAATAGTTTCAACTATATTGTTTACGAAAATTGTAGTCTTCATTAGTTTCATACTTTCTTCTACTTCAACACATTGTTCCACAACTTCTGCTAGTACTTTTGCTATATTAAAATATTATGCTTCCCCCATTTCCATGGAAAATTCACTAACTACTATAATGGGTCATGATGTTGAGGGGTCTTTCTCTCCCTTTGATTGTATGTTATTTCTAGAATATTCCAAGCTTATTTGAACATGGTTGTTTTTCCAATCCTGGGAGGAATATGATTATCTGAAACTTGTAATCATATTTCTTATTGAGAAAGCATTGTTTCTTTTGATCTTTTGGCATAACCTCATAGACTAACTGACTTAAGGGTTCCTCAAACCCATTTTAAACAATGTTCCATAAAAAATCTATTTGTAAGCTAACTCTCATTTTAATAATCCAAAATTCATAAATTTTACCAGCAAAAATAGGTAACGGAAGATAAGAAACACTCAGAAAATACATAATGATAAAAAAATGAAGACCACAACCCTATGAATTTTCTTCTACACACTACGAAAACTTCCTTTTTAATATTGAAGGATTAGTTACCTTTTATTGTTTAAAAACAAGATTTATAATACAATCTAAAAGCATGTGAAAAACCTTTCATCACCAATAAATAAAAATATCTTAAACCAAAATTTCCAAAAAATATCAGTCACCTCCATACCAATCATAAGAATTTTATATTTATATCAATCACCATATGAAAACCCTTTTGCATAAATGACCTTTCTTTTAAATGAAATATCCCATTGTAATATACCCTTCCCACACTTTTAAACAAAATTACTTATTAAACAAAATTATTTCTTTGAGAGACATGTAGGAATTATAATAAACTACCTTGGAATCATGGAGCATTGGGTAAAATTAATAGTTTCAGACCTTTAGCCTTCCCATTAGTGGATTTCAGTGTCTCATGGAAAGCCTTTGAAACTATATAATGTTAAAGCAACAGCATTTAATGAATTGACCCAGATATGAGGGATTCGGGAAAACCTTCGAAATTGTATAGTGTTAAAGCAACTGCGTTAGTGAATTAACTCAAAGTGGATTAACCCAAATATGAGGGATTCAGCTATGACTGCAAACAACAACCGTTGAAAACAATTTCTTAAAACACTTGAGAAGTGATTCTCCATGCCTAGCTTCCCTATATGAGGTGATTGTACCTTTCTCGTAGTAGTCACAGTTTGAATTTATCACAGTTGCAGCAACTCATACCTAATTTTGTATATAAAAAAACACCCCATTGGCTAGCCTACTAAATTTTTAATTCTTGGCTTTTTTATTTCCTTATTAAAGTATTGATAGTGTATTTTAACTCTTTTGTTATGCAAAATCCCAAATTTCTTTGATTTTCGTTAAGGTTAGCATTCAATTTTTTGAAGATCTAGACTTTTTCCTTGAAAATACACTCATTTAACAACTACCTTATTCATGTGTGTGATTCCCTTTACATCTCTTGATGTCCCAATATCCCATATGTGTAATTGTTTTTTTATTTGAGAAAATGGTTAGATTACATTCCTAGTTGCAGTATTTCAACGAATTTTGAGTTCCACATGGTATTTTCCCATATAAGTTTGCACGATGACCAAAATGCTTTACACCTTCCATCCCTTTGATGACTCGATATCCTATCAAATCATAATTACTTGATTAATAACTAATAACCAGTCTTAATCACAATTAAAAAAATCTTAATTATGAATATGCCCATCTAGTCTTGTGTTCAAGCAAAATAGCTTGGCATACCACACCCTAAGGCCATTCTTCACACAAGGTCGAACAAAAAAATCAATTACAAACCCAAATTTCACACTAAAATCCAACTCCTCTGACCCACGAAAAAGGGAGGAGGTGAAAAATATATCAATTATCTGAGGAGGTGGGCATCTAGTCATCTCAAGGAGAAATCACAATAACACACCCAATTCCAAGAACACAGAGTGAAAGGGGAATTGTTCACATATACCTTCAAGGACGAGCATGGCCAACATTACTACTCATGTGCTATCGAGTGCAGATGGAGAGAATATGAAATTCAACAACCCCACAAATGACCAAGGCCATTCTTTAGCCACACCTGAACAAAAAACTCAATACCAACCCACCTTCCACATGAAAATCCAATCCCTCCTTCCCCCCACCAAAATGGAAGATTCGATTTCCATGGAACCAACGAGTGACCAAGGGGCACAAAAGCGACATAGGCAAGCGACTAGTGGTCTCAAGGAGCCACACACAGCAACCCATCAAACTCTGAGATCATAGAGTAGAAGGGGAGCTTATGCACGTATGACTCTAAGGAAGAGCATGGCTCACATTACCGCTCATGTGCTTGATAGGATTTCATATAAATTTTACTTAATCATTGGACTAGATTAATTAGAGAAAATAATTATTATTAAGAGATAATCAAGGAAATTATTGTATTTGATTTCTTTTGATGGTGACTAGCTCTTCCACCTCCTAAAACCCCTAGATGCGTAGATAAGAATATAAGTTAATGAAATGATTAAAATTGGCTGCATGGTAAATTAAATGGTCTTAATCCTTATTAAACATGGATCAATTTTAAAACACTCAAATTTTTCCTTAGGGAGAAAGAATTTATACAAGCATGAAACAATCTCCAACCATATATGTCCAAAATAATGGTTTTTATCCATTTTTGCAACCTTTTACCATATATATCCTTTAGTTTGCCTGATGTCTTAACAAGACGTTATCAATTTCACAGCAAGGTTTTTTCTTAATTTAATTTTTTTAGTTAGTTTGTTTCACAATTACATATTAATTTCTCATTTCAATATCCTTTTAATATTTAGAGTTTTCTCATTTCAAATATTCTTTTAATACTTAGAGTTGTTATAATTGTTAATTTTTCTATAAAAATGACATGGAAAAAAATGAAGACAAAACCCTATAACCCTTCAAATGAGGCACAAATAATGAGGTATAGAGAGATCATGACGAATCCATTAAAAATTGTATTGTATCAATTTTTTTTTAACCAAAATTCAATTGATTGTCAAATAGGACATCTTTAACATTAGTTGTGTCCATGAGACTCTAATTTGGAAAATGATTTCATCCATTTAACACATTTTCCATAAGAAATTATTTATTGTTTTAATTTTTAGGTCACTACTTTTTTAAGAGGATAAAATAATATCTTTTTGTTACGAAAATTTTCCCTCTATATATACAACTCTCTTAGATGATAAGGGGGCCACCTGAATATGTAACGAAGGAATCTAATATTATATATTTATGTTGCTTAGTTTTGAAGAGCTATAGATATTTTCATAAAGTTTATTTTATTCATCCAAACCCTATATGTGATATATTATTATATGCATTTGTACTTTTTCTCAAATGTAAAATTAGGAAATCATGAATATTTTCCTTTCAATGAATATAAATATACTCATTTTAATTCTATAATTAAAAAAATTATTCATTTTTACAATATCTTTAAGTTCAAATTATTTCTGTCACTCAGATTGATTATATTTGCATGTAATTTTCATGCTTCAAATTTATTTTTACTATCATCAATGACATAGAATCGTTCTATTTGTTTTAGAATAAGATTTAGAACTACTAACTAATATCCAAAATGAAGAAAAAAATAATAATAAATCATATTCTCATTTAATTATTTTTCATTAGAGTATATTTCTTTTAGGTGACTTATCTGAGCCTATGTATCATTTGGAAAGGACTATGATTGTTACACCTCATTTTCTCACCATTAGGAAAATGACCGCTGTTGTGTAACCAGCTCCAAAGAGAGAAGAAAAGAGATATTCACGCCTTAGAAATGAGCCACTTCGAGGGGGCAACCTCCAATACATTACATGAATGAACAATTCTTGGATGATTCAATTTACAAAACCTCCTTTCTATATATAGGAGTCCATGGGGCCATAATGTAATCCTAGTGGGCCACAATGTAATCCTAGCCGACCTAACAATAATAATTTAAGGGCACAATAATAACAAAATGGGGGTTACAAGGGTACAATAATAACAATAAGGGGTTTACACTAACAATAATAAGGTACTATACTAGTAATATAGGGACCTAACATGCCCCTCTCCTTCAAAAAAGCGTTGTCCTCAACGCTTGAGTAGCTCTGGGTGCTTCCGTATAAATTTTTCATCCTCCCATGTAGAATCTTCAGTGTATAAATTCTTCCACTTGATGAGATACTCTGAAATTGATCGATTCCGTAGTTGTCGAGTTCTTGTTTCCATGACCGCTTCTGGTTCCAATATGATTTTTCCTTCCTCATCAAGTTCCGGCAATATTGTTTGAACTGGAAGATTTTCTCCTATAACCTTCTTTAAGCATGAAACATGGAAAACTGGATGTACTCGCGAAGAAGCAGGAAGCTCCAATTTCTATGCCATAGTACCAATCTTTTGCAACACCTTGTAAGGACCATAGTACTTTGGCGATAATTTATTATCCTTCTTTGCTTGCTTGAGGGACATTTGTTTGTATGGTTGTAGCCGTAAAAATACCCAATCTCCTACATCAAAACTTCTCTCGCTACGATGTTGATCTGCCCGTTGTTTCATTCGATTTTGTGCCAAATTCAGGTTATCCTTTAAGAGTTGGAGAACTTCTTGCTGATGCTCGATGTGATCTTCCACTGCTTGAACCTTCGAATTTTCCCTTAAAGATGATGTGATGGATGGTGGATGATATCCATAAAGTGCCATAAATGGGGTCATTTTTACTGCAGTATGGAAGGAAGTGTTATACCACCATTCAGCAAGAGGTAACCACTTGACCCATTGTGTTTGTTTATCAGATACAAAACAACGAAGATATCCTTCCAAACATTTATTTACTATCTCAGTTTGACCATCGATTGAGGATGATAAGATGAGCTATGAGCTAATTGAGTACCCAAACAAGAAAATAACTCCGTCCAAAAATTTCCAGTAAAAATGGGATCTCTATCGCTCACAATAACCCTTGGGCTTCCATGTAGTTTTTGAATTCTATCCATAAATGTAGTAGCAACTGTACTTGCTTTAAATGGATGAGATAATGCACAAAAGTGTGCATACTTGGTAAGTCTATCAACTACCACCATGATGACATTCTTTCCTTCAGACTTAGGTAAACCTGTGATAAAATCCATTGAAATCTCCTCCCAACGCCGACTTGGAATGGATAAAGGTTGTAGAAGTCCCGGGGTCTTAATTGTCTCCACTTTATTCTGCTGGCAAACCAAACATTCCGCCACAAACTTTTGAATATCAGATTTAAGGCCATCCCAAAAAAATTCTTTCTTCACCCTGTGGTAAGTTTTTAAAAATCCCGAGTGTCCTCCCAAAGGAGAAGTGTGCAATTCCAGAAGAATCTTTTGTTTTAGATGGGAATTCTTACAAAGATATAAGCGATCTTTGTACCATAAGGAATCATTTTTCCAACTAAATGTATCAGATGTACTAGGATCTTGCTGCAACTTTTGAATGAGTATCCATACATCTTTTTCCTTCTTCCATTCATCTCTTGCTTCGATTATCTAATCTGGTTGGATAATAGAAATGGCACAAAGCAATGTTTCCACCTCTTCATTCTTTCTTGAGAGTGCATCTGCAACAACATTAAGCTTTCCTTTTTTGTAGATTATTTCAAAGTCATAACCCAACATATTTGTGACCCATTTTTTCTTCTCTTCTGAAGATAGTCTTTGTTCCAAAAGTGTTTAAGACTATCATGATCAGTTTTTACCTTGAAGTGTCTTCCCATTAGGTAAGTTCGCCATTTCTTTAGTGCATGCAGTATTGCTAACATTTCCTTCTCATAAATAGGTTTTCGTAAATACTTTCCTTTGATTGGACGACTTTCAAAAGAAATGGGTCTTCCTTCCTGTATTAAAACTGCATCATATCCATTTCCTGAGGCATCACATTCCACAATAAAGGTTTTTGTGAAGTCTGGTGTAGCTAAGACCGGTGCTAGGCACATTGCCTCTTTAAGATGTTCAAAGGCCTTAGTTGCTTCAGGAGTCCATGAAAATGCATCTTTCTTCAATAATGTTGTTAGAGGTGCCGCTATTCTCCCATAATTCTTAACAAACTTGCGATAATACCCTGTTAACCCGAGAAATCCTCGCAACTGCTTTATGGTCGTGGGGACTTTCCATTCCTTAATGGCTTTAATTTTGTTAGGGTCTACTTTAACACCCTTGTGAGATATAATATGACCCATATATTCCACCTCTTGTACTCCAAAGAAACATTTGGATGTTTTTGCATATAATTGTTTCTCCTGCAATAGTTTGAGCACCCTGTTAACATGTTCAACATGATCCTTCCAAGACCTGTTGTAGATTAGTATATCATCAAAAAACACTAACACAAATTTTCTAAGGAAGGGTTTGAAAATGGAATTCATCAACCCTTGAAATGTAGAATGTGCATTGGTAAGGCAAAAAGGCATGACCAAATTTCATAATGACCCTCATGAGTTCAAAATGTTGTTTTTGGAATATCTTCAGTCTTCATTCTAATTTGATGATATCCTAAACGAAGATCCAACTTGGTAAAATAAATTTCTCCATGTAATTCATCCAATAATTCATCAATCACAGGAATGGGAAATTTGTCTTTAATGGTGAGCTTATTGAGCTCCCTATAATCCCGACACATTCGCCATGATCCATCCTTCTTGTGTACCAATACTACAGGAGCAGAGAAAGAACTTTGAGTAGGTTGAATTATACCCGCCTCTAACATTTCTGCAATCATACGTTCAATTTCGCTCTTTTGGAAGTAAGGATATCTATAAGGCCTGATGTTTGGAGGAACACTTCCCGGAATCAAATGAATAGCATGATCATGATCACGAATAGGTGGGAGTCCTTTGGGAGTTTCAAACACCTTGGAATGATTGTCCAAGACTTGTTGGAGATCTGCAGAAATAGATGATTTTGATGTTGAAACTTCTAGTGAGCATAATTGTGCAATTACGCCTCGTTGTTCTTTCTTTAGAAGCTTTGTCATGACATTAGAGCTTATTATCCTTCCCTGCTTCCCTTCAATACCCCGTAATTCGACTTCCTTTCCTTCTGAAAAAAATTTCAAGAAAAGTTCTTGAAAATTAAAAGCTACCGTCCACAAAGATTGTAACCATTGTACTCCTAGTACAACATCAGCACCTCCCATAGGAATGGAAAGCATTGGACTAGTCAATACATATTCCCCCATGGTTAGCTTGATATTATGGCATTTTCCACAGCAATTTATAGTTCCTCCATTTGCAACCATCACTTGACATTCTGGTGCTGGGTATAGGAAACAATTTAATTCCTTGGCTACCTTACAATGAATAAAATTATGGGTGCTACCTGAATCAATCAACACTATTACCTTTTCCTTCTTGATATGTCCTTCTATCTTGAGAGTTTGAGGAGTGGTAATTCCCCGCTGCGATTACACGTTAGTGAGTTGATTCATTTCTACTTTCTGGGGTCGGGGTTCTCGGTGTATATCCTCTTTCTTGTTCATTTTCTCTCACCGACTAGCGGGGTCAATTTTTCCGCATTAACTTGGCACCCTTAGTGTACTTGTTATCACAATCGTATAGCCCTTTTTTTTTTCTTCCAATTTTTGTAGTGTCAACCTTGTAGGTTGGGGAACTAGATGTAGCCACACTTCTTCTTATAGAACGATAGTAGGACTTTTGCTAAACCTTACATTCAACTTTTCTTTTCAACCCCATCGTTCTTTCTAATGAACTGTGTTCTGTATCACGAACTCATGTTCGATGTTATCCTTTAAAGTACCTATGAAGAGATCAATCCTGTGTTCCTCTGGAATATCAGTTACCCTTATATTCAATTTTTGGAAGTCCTCAATGTGCTCCCCCACTAAACCCTTTTTGTTTGAGATTTATCAATTGGCTAAAGAAGGTGTTGCTCTTTGTATCCTCATAATGTGCTATCATTTCCTCCGTAAAAATTGACCAAGTGACAATTTTTTTACGGGAGCAAAGCCATCGATACCATACAAATGTATTTTGTTCTAAATGTAAAGTTGCAATGCGTAATTTTTGTGTGTTTTGCACGTTATGGAGATCAAAATATTGCTCCATCTGTAGTATCCATGTTACAGGATCCTTTCCATCAAACTTCCTCATATCCATTTTTGGAATATGGTGGTTCTTCCCACCAACATTTGAGTTTATGAAATCATGATTAACATTTATTTTGTTCTCATCATGAGGTTCTTCTCTTATATTTCCGCCATTAGGAATCATTTCTGGTTTTAAGCTTGTCATCAAGCCTTCCATGTATGTTTTTAGATCATTTTTCATGTTTTCTATGTTGTCTTTCATGTCATCCATCTTAGCTTCCATGCCCACTTCCATGCCATCCATCTTAGCTTCCATGCCATTCATCTTAGCTTGCACACCATCCATTTTAGCTTCCACGCCTTTCTTCAAACCTTCCATCTTTACTTCCACGCCATCCATCTTAGCTTCCATGCCTTTCTTCAAACCATCCATCTTCACTTCCACACGTTTCTTCAAAACTTCCATTTCATTTTTTGCTGCTCTTTGCGAGAGTGAAATTTGTTGCACGTGTTCTTGTAATTTTGATAGATCATGTTGCAATTCTTCATCTTCATGAGTCATGGTAGATCCTTCTGAAGGCTTGATGGGTGTTGAATTCTTTTTAGGGGCCATTTTAGAATCCAATATTGATATCTATTCTACAAGATGCCCTTGGAATCAATTCAACTTGATTCTTCAAACAAGACTTATGCAATTCGGAAAAAATACACACCTTTTACTAGATTTTAGGAGCTCGATATTGAAATTAAATTATCTCTGTAGTTGAAAATCTTCGATATCTGAAATTCAGCCCTGTAGTATATCTCTGACGCTTCTTTCAAATGCCACAGGTCTGACCTGATTTGGATTCTCCAAGACAAAGTTATGTCCAATCTCCCACAATGACCTAATTATGGACTAGTTCAGTAGAGCGAACTTGTACGACTTGCCACGTGTCACTTTTTCGTCTTTTAGCTCTAAAATTGATAGCAAAGAAACTACAGTCCATGTACTTGCGACCACATCTTACGACACTCCAATATGATTCTCAGAGAGAGAGTTATGAAGATTTTCCCACGATCACCTCTTTGAGATGAAATTCAGGAGTTTGAAAAAGCACTACCTTCCACAGATCATATCTCCAAAAATATTGCGAACCAAGCTCTGAAATTTTTTGAAGAATTTCCTCAGGCTTTCAGCTTCGCACCATATGAATTTCAGACTCTGAACCTTCGTACAAAAAAATTTATAGCGCAAATTCCACGATGACCTGTTTATGAGCCTGAAACAATACCTAACTTCCACAGATGATATCGCCTCACATATTGCGAACCAAGATCTGAAGTTTAGAAAACCTTCTCAAGACTCTCAGCCTTCGGCACCCCAGAAATTTCAGCTCGACGCTTCGAAAAAAAAAAGTTATAGCGAAAATTCTACTTTCATGACCGTTTGGAGCAACAAACCCTAGAATCCCAAAGCCTTATACCAAATGTCGTGTAACCACTTGGAAGAGAGAAGAAAAGAGATATTCACGTCTTAGAAATGGTTGTTTCAGGGGGAAACCCAATACATTACATGGAACAACAATTATTGATGATTCACTTACAAAACCTCCTTTCTACAGGAGTCCATGGGGCCATAATGTAATCCCAGTGGGCCACAATGTAATCCTAGCCGACCTAACAATAATAATTTAGGGGCACAATAATAACAGAATGGGGGTTACAAGGGTACAATAATAACAATAAAGGGGTTACACTAACAACAATAAGGTACTATACTAGTAATATAGGGACCTAACAACCGCAAATCTAGATCTCTGACTATCTGATGAACTATTGCAAGAAATACCCTAAAATGTTGGAAGAAAAACCAGTATGAAAACAATAAGAATCCTTTATTAAATTTCTTAAAAATATATTGTCAAGCAGTATCACACTTCTCCTAGAAATTATCTATGCAAACTCAGTCCCAATCATTGTACCATGTGCAATATTTCGCTACATTTTCTATTAAAAATGCAACAACCTTTTAATGTGGGTAAAACGAAAATTAATTTATAGAAGCCTTGTTGGGTAATATTAAACCAACAAGAAGGACTCAAGAATCTACACACTTGGGCCTCATCCCATGGTTCATGAATTTATTCCCTTTCATTATGGAACCCTAACCCTTATCTTTGTGGATTTGATCCTTAGAAATAGGATCTCTAACCCTCTCCTCTTATCTTATAAATTCACTACAGACCAGATTAGAAGGGGTTTAATTTTGATGTAAACATATGTTGTGAATTTGAGTATCGAATCTTGTCCTTTAAGGGAGGATTGGAGACTATTGTAGTGATATTTTCCAACATCAAGGATAGGTTTTATCTATCCTTTTGATTCAATTATAATACAAAGAAGTATTTATTTCTCACTATATTGTCCATTGGATCCGATATATTCTATTCCTACTTTCATTGTCCAATTGTTATGATATTATTTACTAGTCTCCTTCATCACTAGTATAGGTTGTATTGGATCATTGATATATCATATGGCTTTGATCCTTTGTTTTCTAACAAGTTTGCAAGTCCGGATTCTAAGCAGTAAAAGGTTGTATCAAACCATGGCAAGGATCTTCAATAGGCATTTCAATTAAAAGTTATGGATTCTATACTCTATTACTCTTATTTATGATTCAATAAAGATGAACCTAGATAAATATTTATTGGTTTGTTTGCTTGTTACTATATCTAGTCATTGAGTCTAGGGATATATTTTCTTACTCACCAGAAGAGATTTTCTTCCTAAAAATCATTTCAAATATTTGTAGTTTGTAAAGAAACTTGCATTTGGGTAGTTTTTTTTCTCCTTGTTGATAATATCAAACCTTAGAAACATCAACAAAATTAGGAGTTATCTTATGCAAGTTTTAATAAAATATATTTATGATAATTAGATTAGAGTAATATTAGGTTAGATATTTATTGTAAGTTAGTTTAGGTTACATCAACTAGGCTAACATACAAATGAGTACCACCAAACTAAACACGTAAGGGTTGAGTTGGGCCCCTAACCATGTGGTATCTCCTCATTATAGGCTATATTTTTCTTTCTTATTAGAAATTAGTGCTAATAGGAGGGTGCTCCAATGGTGATTGATACATAGAGGATTATGTAAAACCATACATGTTGGCATAGTAATCAAAAACCCTAAACTCCAAGAATTCCTTCAAATTACCATGTATTTGATATAGAATTACTAGAATCATATACCCTTAGCCATTATGAAGAAGTAACCTAGCCCGCACAAAGGGATACATCTACCTCTAAAATAACCCAACACCCCTCTACATTCATTCCTTGTTTGAGAACCTAGCAATCAATTAAAAAGTTTCTCTTGAAGCCAACTTGAAAACCTATTTAAATTCAACAAACATCAATAGAATCTATTACCAATGAATAATTAGATTCCTTTGTTCCTCATAAAAGGAAATATTTTGGATTTTTAACTAAAACTAGAACTAATAACTATGTTCGGTCTCTCATATAATACCATATTACTACCAATCAATGGCATTATGAGGCTTAAATTGATAATATATATCGCAAGCCATAAGATCATAGTATTGAATAAGTATTATATTTTTTCCCTCCCTCACCTCTTGGTAGTTCACCTTTCCAATACTTAACTTCTAACTCTTCATCATCAACCCTAGTCCATGCATGACCATGCCACCAAGACCTTGGAAAACATTGGCAGTAGTTAATTTTTCTGCGTTGTAGCATGACCTACCAAAAAATGCTTAAAATGGTTCTCTGAAAAATTAATCGAGTGAATGGGGAGGACTTAGAGGAGAATATTAACAAATTAATGTATTTTGTTAACTTGATGGGAATTTAAAATGAAGATGTTGAATGATTCCTTTTTAGCTACACTTTTGACTAAAAATCCTTGACTTAGTAATTTGTAGTAGCAGTTGGATCATTGAATAATTTGAATTCCTTTCAAACAAAATTTTTAAAGAATTTTATGGAAGATAAGACTCCAACAACAATAAAAATGAACTATAGTTGGAATGAGCTAAAGTATTTCATCAAGCCAAAGAAACATGAAATGAAGCACCTATTCTTGAGACATGTGATTTGAACAAAAATAAAGAGAATCGGTGAAGTGTAAGTGATAGGTATGCAGAGTGACTGCGCCAAGTTTAGTGAGTTCAGATTGAAGCAGTTGAACCTAATATTCAGTCGATTGTAGAAAAAAGGTGCTTGAGTTTGTGTATGTGTGTTCCTCCAGGAGAAATAAGATTCTGATAAGGCCTATATGTGTTGTAAAAGTAGAGGTGGATATGTAAGAGCAGTAGTATCAAATTGAATTAAAATTAAATAATTATTATAGAGGTCTAATTTTGAAAATATTTTGAAATTATAGATGTGACTGGTAGAAGGAGGTTGGTTCCTACACATATATGAGGTTAATGCTTATAGGAAAGTCATTGCTTGTTGACATGAGGGGGTTGGGGCCTCCTGTGAGTGGGAGTTCAAAAAAGTATTGATGTAATTAGAGTTGGTGCTTTTGAATTATATTATAATAAAGAATATTTGTGGATTTTTCTACTCAAAGGGTTTCCACGTTAAAACATTGTGTACAAATATGATATTAATTCATTGTATCTATGTATAAATTGTAAACTATGGAGTACTTGATTAATTAAGTGAAAATTTAATAATTATTGGTTCACTCCCCTCTTAGTAATTTGTGATTCGCAATAATTAGTATCACATCAGGTTCCTTGAGCAACAACTTAACCACTATAAGGTAGATTGACAGGGAACTAGGGCACATCAGGAAAATGTGGATATATATTCAAGTAGAATACCAGCCTTTGATGGAGTGAATTACATATTGTGGAGGGTCGTAATAGAAGAAAACATCATGTATATTGGTGTGGATGTATGGGATACCGTGGTGTATGGATACTGAGTTCTATCAACTCCAGGGACCAATATTGATTAACGGAGAGAATATAACACTAATATGTTTCCCAAGAACATGATTGTAATTGTTCTTAATCAATCTAAGATAGTAAAGGTGATGTACTGTAAATCATAAAAATAGTCTTGGGATAAGATCATAAACTACTATGTGGCAGATGAAAATGTCAAGTAATGAAAAGTCTAAACTTATCGAATGAGATTTTAATGTTTGAGGAGGAATGGTGATGAAAGCATTGTACAATACTTTCTTAGAGTAAATGAAGTAGAAAAAATGATTACATGACTAAAAAAAGATATGAAAGAATAACTATTTGTACAAAATGTCTTCAGATCTCTTCCAATGATATTTAATGCCATGATCTTAGTTACAAAAGAGTTGCCAGAATTAACCACTCTAAAAATGGAGTAGTTAAATCAAGCAAATTTAGGGAGAGAAATAAAAACCAAGAGATTTCAACACTATGAATTTGAGGAGAGAAATAAAAGTCTCGAAGAAGAATAAATAAAATGGGTGACATCAACACTGCTTCTACTATGATTATGACTAGGAGATTTTCTAGGTTGTAATAAAACTTAACAGTGGCTTAGACAAGTATAAAGGTAAGCTTCCTCTTAAATTTTTTGACTATGTTAAGGTAGGACACTTTGAATCAAAATATTCATACACTATGGATGATAAGCAATAAAACGAGAAACACAAAGAAAAAAATAATAGAGATTGATCTCATAAATATTAGAAGACGAAAATTCATAAGAAAAATAGCTTCTACTATAAGGAAGATAGTGATTCATACGATGCCAACAATGAAGAATCCTCCAAGGAAAAAATGAGGAATGAATGGTCATGGAATGTGAATATGAATCAATGTTTAATGACAAATCAAAATTTAAAGAATAAGGAGTGGTGGACCTTAAACCTAAATTGGTGAGTGCACTAGAGGAATTCAAGAAAACGGGAAATAAGAAAAAAATGTTGAACCAAAAAATTCTAAGAGCTAAGGAAGGTATGAATAATTCTAATAGTGAAAAATATACAATTTATAAGGTTAAATTGGAAGAAGTTATTAAACTCCTAAGTGTTCTAGTGCAATCGCTAAAAATAAAAACAAAGGTGTCATGATAACCTAGAAGATGAAAATGAGGCTCCAAAGTTAAACTACCAAAGAGGCAGGGAAATACAATCTTAGATGCATATGATGAAGATATCATGTCTTTGAAAAATCAGATAAAATAACCTATGAGAACAAGGATCTTCTTAATAAATCAAGTACCTGAATGGGAAAGGAACTACCAAGAGTTAGAGGTAGTAGTTGTGGCACTGAGAACTGGTTCGATGAATAACAAGGAAAATATAGATATGAATCTTAGATTTAATAAATGATTGAAAACATTATATGATCTCTTAGGCTCTCAAAGACGATGAGAAATAAAATATAGCCTAGGATATAAAGGGCCTCAACATAATTCAAATGGAAAATCAAGATCCAGGCCCGAATAAACAAAGAGCATCAACGCTATGTGGAAGCACTTAAAGGAAGAGACATTAAGGATGAAAGGGTGACAAATCCAAAGGAAAAAAAAATAAAAAAATGTCAACTAAGTCAATACACAAATTTCACATCAGTGCATACATGTGTGTCAATATGCCAGATAACAAAATTCTATTAAATATACTCATACTCAACATATGCCCTATTTTAATTACCCAAATTTATTTTATTACAACCACTATACTTATCATAAATTTGTACATAGAGCTATTTATTGACACAAGAGTCTCATTCTATAATCCAATATGAGGGAAATGTGTAATTTCATATGTCCTCAACTTGTAGTTGACAAGTGTCCCTTAAAAAATCACTTTAAATGAAAAATATTTCTTATTTATAATAAAAACATAAATGAATATACATATGTGGTAAGTTTTAATTAAAATCATTATAAAACATTAATAACTGTATCTTTGGAATGCCATGGATTTACTGATTCTCCCCCCCTCTCTCTCTCTCTCTCTCGATATATATATATATATATATATATATATATATATATATATATATATATATATATATATATATAGTGTGTGTGTGTATATATGTCTGTTGTTAATGTTTAATATTTCAATGTTGAAAGGAAAAAGTTATTAAAGGTAAACCAATTTAGATACTTCTTGATAAGAGGAAAATGTGTAAATAATTATTTTTTAATATAAAATATTAATAATAATAAATTATGAAAAAATAAAATTTACATAATAAAAAATTACACATGGTCTATATATCTAGAGATGGAAACCCACTATAATCTACCTTAATCAAGTATTTTTCGAGCACTAAAAGGGATTATATCTCTCGACGTGTAAATATTTTTCCAAGTTTTGCATTATAAAAATAGGTTTGCTTATAATGAGGTTTTAAACCTATCATCTCTTGGTATATCTATGGTAAGAAAAATCTATAGTAGTTTTAAAATCAATAATGTTGAAGGATATGAAATTTATAGATATAAATTTTTTTTTTTCATAAACGAGCTCATTCTCTTCTTTTATGAATGAGCTTGAGTGTTATGTATGTCAAAACTGTGGGCACGAAGCTAACGAGTGTCAAAGTTAATTTTTTAATAATACTAGACAAAAAAAGTCTGAATAGTTAACCACTCAGAAGAAGGTGAAGAAATGGAAACAAAATAGATAACAGACTAAGGAATGTAGTGCTTTTATGTATGCTCATGAATAAGAGGAAAACTGGTCTATTTATAGTAGATTTTCCAAGCACATGACTAGAGATAAAATCAAGTTCCAATTACTAGAAGAGAATGGGAAAGGTAGTGCAAAATTTGGGAATAATGTTCAAGCTGAAATAAAAGGGAAAGAAAAATAAATGTGGAGAAAAACAAGGATCGATATGTTTTGTATGTGGACGACCTTCAACACAACCTTCTAAGTGTTCTCCAGATGTGTGATAATGGTTCTGTGTTAGGTCACTATAATACTAGTGTATCCGCCTTATTTTTCTTGTTAGTGTAGCCCGCTATTGTTATTATTTTGCCGATGTATACCCCATATTGTTATTATTGTGCCCCATAGAATACCACTATTTTTATTGTTGTTCCCTAAAATTATTATTTTTATGTAGGCTCTGATTATATTGTGACCCCTTAGACTCCTATTAATACCAAGGAGGTCATATCATATGTATCATCCAATAATTCTTCATTTATTTAATTTAAAGGAGGTTTCCCCCTTGAAGAGGATAATTTTTAAGTCGTTGATCTATCATTTCTTTCTTTTTTTATGAGCTCGTCACATAAAATTTAGTATGAGGTCTTTAGATTCTTTGGTTTCGCTGCATCAAGTAGGCCATCATGGAATTATTTCTATAAATTCTTTTCTATGAAGCTTCAAAAGATGAAATATTGACCACATGGAGCCAAAATATTGGTGAAGTTTGTGTAGAAATTTTAGATATTCGTTCGCTATATTTTCTAAATATCATAGATGAAGAAGAGGAATAAATGAAACATGATATATCAAAATTATGTAACCAAGTCAGAAAAAAATTTGTCTTGCAAAAAGTAACAAAAAATGAATTGAATCCATGATGAATGTTACAATATACGGTATAAAAATGGAAATTGGAGCTTTTAATGATGGTTTAAAAGTATACATGGAAGAAATTATGAATTTCAAGATATGTGGGTTGAAGGAAGGTTTGGAAAATTTTCTAGAAGAAAGGCTTCCCTGTGGTGACAAGGTAATCCATGAACATCATGATGAGGAGAAAAGGAATCTGAATTATGATTTTAGAGACTCCAATAATCGGTTTAAGATCACCACATTCCAAATATTGATATGATAAAGTTTGATGACAAGGATCTAGTAACACGGAAAATATAGAAGGAACAATATTTTGATTTCCATGGTGTGAAACACACACAAAAGGTATTGGTGGAATTTTTCTCGTAAACCACTTGTCACTTTGCCAATTTTTATGGAGTAAATGACAACACATTATGAGGATACAAAGAGAAACACCTTATTTAGCCAATTGATATATATCAAACAAAAAGATTCAATGGCAGAGCACATTGAGGACTTCCGAACATTGAATATTAGGATAACGGATATTCCATAGGACCATAGGATTGATGTATTCGTAGTGAATTTAAAGGATAAAATCCAACATGATGTTCACGTTTGGTAACCTGATTCATTGGAGAAGGCATTTAGTGTGGAAAAATGAGTTTAAAAAACAATTATGGAAATAAGGAAGTCTAACAATCAAAACTATAAATATGGAAGTGTTGTTTTCATAGCCTTCCAAAAGCTACAAGGTTGGCACCAAACAAATTGGAGGAAAAAGAGAGAAAAAGGGATTTGTTACAATTTTGATAGCAAATATAGTAAATGTCATAAGTGTGCTAAGAAGAAGTTATTCTACCTAGATTATGAAGAGGAGGAATAAAATGGATTGTTAAACATCAAAAGATGAGTATATACACCACGAACCAACCCCATAGAAAGAAGAAATGAATTTGAACATATATTTTAATGCATTGGTAGGAATTACCACTCCTCAAAATATGAAGGTAGAAGTATATATCAAGAAGAAAAATGTAATAGTGTTGATTGATTCACGTAGTACCCCTAATTTTATTCATTGTAAGATAGCCAAGGAATTGAATTAATTCCTATATCCAACACCAGAGTGTTGAGTGACAGTTTCAAATGGAAGGACTGTAAATTGTTCTGGAAAGTTCCATAATATCAAGATAACCATCCCATACCTTTTTATTGAATAGTCCAACCATTTCCATTCCATTTGGTGGTGTTAATTTTGTACTAGGTGTCCATTGGTTACAATCTTTGGGGATGCTAGTTTTTAATTTTCAATAACTTTTCTTGAATTTGTTTTGGGAATGAAAGGAAGGTGAATAAAGTGGAATCACATAGAAACCAAGAAAGTTAATCATCTATAATGGCATGAATAATATTATGAATAAAGAACAATGGGGTGTAATTGCAAAATTATTCTCACTAGAGGTTCAAACATTGAAATCATATATTTCTCCAAATCCCCAAAAAGTCTTGGACAATCATTCCATGGTATTTTAGACTCCCAAAGGAATCCCACCTATTTGTGACCATGATAATTCTATTCATTTGACTCTAGGAAGTGCACCTCTAAACATCAGGCCGTCAAGATATCCCTATGCCTAAATGAGTGAAATTGAATGTATGGATGCAGAAATGCTAGAGGTCGGTATAATTCAACCTAGTCAAAGTTATTTATATGCTCCAGTAGCATTGGTGTAGAAAAAGTATGGATGATTTTTCATGTGTCCAGATTATAGGGAGCTCAAGAAGTTCATTATTAAAGATAAATTTCTCATTCCTGTCATCGATGAACTGTTGGATGAATTACATGGAGAAATTTACTTCATCAACTTAGATCTTCATTCATTTTATCATTAAATTAGAATGAAGACTAAATAAATTCCAAAAAAAACATTCAGAACTCATGAGGGCCATTATGAATTTTTTTCATGCCTTTTGGCCTTACTAATGCACCTTCCAAATTTCAAGGTTTGATGAATTCCATTTTAAAACCCTTCGTTATAAAATTTGAGTTAGTCTTTTTTAATGATATGCTAATCTACAACAAGTATTGGAAGGATCATGTTCAACATGTTGACAAGATGCTCAAACCATTAGAGGAGAAACAATTATATGCAAAAACTTCCACATTTTTCTTTGGAGTACATGAGTCAGAAAGTTTGGGTGATATTGTATCTCATGAGGATGTTAACGTAGACCTTGAGAAAATTAATGCCATTACGAAATGGAAAATCCCCACAACCATAAAGCATCTTTGAGGATTTATCAAGTTGACGGGGTATTATCGCAATTGTTTTAAGAATTCTGGGAGAATAACAGTACCTATAACAACATTACTATATAAAAAATGCATTTTCTTGAACTCCATAAGAAATTAAGGCCTTTGAACATCTTAACTAGGCAATGTTCCAAGCACTAATCTTAGCTATGAAAAGCTTCACAAAAACCTTTATTGTGGCATGTTATGCCTTGGGAAATGGAATTGGTTTTATTTTAATGCAAGAAGAAAGACCCATTGCTTTTGAAAGTCATCCAATCAAAGGAAATTATTTACAGAAACCTATTTATGAGATGGAAATGTTGGCAATACTACATGCACTAAAGTAATGGGGACCTTACCTAATGGGAAGACACTTCATCGTAAAAAAATATCATTATATTTTAAGTGGACTACTCAAAAATCATGAGAAATTAGTCAATTACGACTACCCCTCATGGAAATGGCCATAGATGAATGACTAAATTAATGCATTTGAATCCCAAAAATGATATCTAATCATTATATTCTTAAATAACTTTTGGAATAAATATTATCTTCAGAATATGAACAAAAATGAGTCACAAAGATGGTGGGTTATGACTTTAAAATCACCTACAAAAAAGGGAAGCAAGGTGTTGTTACATATGCACTCTCAAGAATGGATGAGGATGTGGAATAATTTCTTTCTACTATTTCTATTACCCAACCTGATTGGGTAACCAAAGAAAGGGATGAATGGAATAATGAAAAGGAGGTGTGGACAATAATTAAAAATTTGTAGCAATATCCCAGTACATCTGATACATTTAGCTTGAAAAATGATCCATTATGGTACAAATATTACTTATATCTTAGGAAGAATTACCAACTCAAATAAAATATTATTTTGGAGTTGCACACCTCCCCCATAGGAGGACACAAAATTTTTAAATCTTACCATAGGGTTAAGAAGGAATTTTTTTGGGATGACCTTAAATTTGATATTGAGAAGTTTTCGGAAAAATGTTTGGTTTTCCAACAAAAAAAAAAGTTGACACAGTTAATACCCCAGGTTTGTTTCAACATTTAGCCATTCCAAGTCAAGATTGAGGTCTGAATATATTTTATCATGTGTTTATCCAAGTCTAAAAGAACAAGCGTCATCAGGGTGGTAGTTGATATACTTACCAAGTATGCACATGTTTTTGCGTTATCTCATCCTTTTCAGGCCATTATAGTCGCTTCTACATTTATGGAAACAATTAAAAAGCTACATGGAAACCTAAGGATTATTGTAAGTGACAGAGATCCTATTTTCATTGGAAATTCTTGGATGAAATTATTTTCTTGTTAGGGTACTCAATTAACTCATAGCTCATCTTATAATCTTCAAACTAATGGGAAAACTGAGATAGTGAACAAATTTTTGAAGCGTATATTCATTTCTATGTATTTGATAAACAAGCACAATGGGTTATGTGTTTACCTCTAGCTGAATGGTGGTATAAAATTTCCTTCAATACTACAATAAAAATGACTCCATTTATGGCACTTTATGGATATCATCCACCATCCATCACATCATATTTAAGACAAAAATATAAGGTTCAATAGGTGGAAGATCACATCGAAAATAAACAACAAGTTCTCTGAATCTTAAAGGATAACCTCACTCTGGCACAAAATTGAATGAAACAATAGCCAGATCAACATTGCATTGAAAGAATTTTTGATGTAGATGACTAGGTATTTTTAAAGCTACAACAATACAAAAAAATGTTCATCAAACAAGATGATAAGGGTAATAAATTATCACCCAAATAATATTGTCCTTAAAAGGTTTTACAAAATATTGGTACTATGGAATACAAATTGGAGCTTCCTACAACTTCCCAAGTACACCCAATTTTCCATGTTTCATGATTAAATAAGATTATTAGTTACAAGCTCCCAATTCAAATTTTTTTTCCAGAACTTGATGAAGAAGGAAAAATCATATTTGAGCTAGAAGCAGTCAAGGAAACAAGAACCCAAATCTACAAAATCAATTAATTTTAGAGTATCTCATTAAGTGGAAGAACTTACCCACTGAAGATTCCATATGGAAGGATGATAATTTTATATAGAATCATCCAAAACTACTCAAGCATCAACGAAAACAAATTTTTGAAGGAGAGGGGTATGTTAGGTCCCTATAATACTAGTGTATCCTAGTTATTGTTATTATTAGTGTAGCTCCCTATTATTATTGTTGTTCTCATGTATCGTCCATATTCTTATTGTTTTTCCCATAAAAGCCCAATATTGTTATTATTGCACCCTTACATTATCATTGTTATGTACGCTATGATTATATTGTCACCCCTTAGACTCCTATATATACCAATGAGGTATTATCATTTGTATCATCCAATAATTGTTCATTTATGTAATGTAAAGGAGGTTTACCACTCGAAGAGGATAAATTTTAATTTTTTGATATATCTTTTATTATATTTTGTGAGTTAGTTTCATTTCACTATGATGTTATTTTTCTAACAAAGGATTGTGAAATTAGAAGGGTGAAGAAAGGGAAAATGGTAGGGAAAGAAATTAGAACCCCTTGGAATATATATGTATTCAATGAAGCCATAGTAAAACTCTACTTGAGCAAGGAAAATGAGACATGGCTAGGAAGACATAGGCAGTCAACGAAAAGTTGTGAATGCTAGAGAGATAACACTACAAGGAAAAGACCCTCTAGCGGAGGTTATAAAGGAGGTTTTTAGTGTTATAAAATTGGCCAAAATTGTGAAAAAAACAATTGATACAACATCTGTTTATGGTTACTGAGGTTTTGGCAGAGCTTTTAATGGAAATTCAACACAACTAAAAAGAATGGGCGGTCGGAGGTTATTATGGATGTTTTTTTTCATCAGTGCGCTACTCTAGCTTTAACGCACCAGTACGTACATGTAGAAGCTGCCCCGGGGTGGTCGAAGGAGAATGCACTAGGCCATTAAGGTATACAACTGCACCATACATAGTGTTGGTGATACAATGCACGGGGTCGTTCTAATTAGTCTTGGGATTTATGTGATGCCCATAGGTCGTATCAACGCACCAGTGCGTAGACTTATAGAAATGCACTGATGAGCAGTATCACACAAATGCACTATGATTTATAATTGGTATCGGTATTCATGCAGTGCCCATAGGTCGTACAAATTCACCAGTGCTTATAGACACATAAATGCCTCGGTGCGCAGTATCACACAAATGCACCGAGATTTATAATTCGTATCGGTATTCATGCGGTTCCCATAGATTGCAGAACAACACCAATGCATATAGACACATAAACGCACCAGTGCACCGTACCACACAAACAAATCAGTGTACAATTACTGACACGCATCGGTTTTCATTTTGTATTTTTTAGAAACATCGACCTGTGACAGTGCAATTATTGTGATTGTTTTAAATTCATTATTCATCAAAAGTTGACACATCTTATAACAATATTCATATTAATTAAATTTTTATTAGTGCATTTGAATGTGATGTTTGGATTAATTTTTTATATCATATCATAATTATTGTGGTTTTTTAAAATTCATTATTCATCAAAACTCGACACATATATATCATATAACGATATCTATATGAATTAAATTTTTATTAGTGCATTTGAGAACGACAATGGAGAAGGCAATATCGACAATGGAGAATGTAATAGAATAAATTAAAACATAGTTTATGATATATATATATATATATATATATATATATATATAAGACAGTTTTTATCATACAAAATGGGACAGTTATTGGTATCCTTTTGTCTTTCAATTGGGTCACTATGTCCATTACATTAAACAAAATGTCTGATTTCACAGACATATTTCAAAAAATACAATGCCTTGATTTGATATCCAAACATAGTGATCATCATTCTTTGCTTGAATTGTTGTCACTGCTAGAGCTAATTTGATGACTTGGGTTATTTTCAGGAATTTTTTGTTCACGGTGTTGATTGTTTTCTTCTTCTTCACCTTCCATCTACAAACATAAAAATAAACCGAAATGAGTGTAGATACATTGTTGAGAATAATTAAAATTCCAATATTAAATAATATACATCAATGTAAATCGAAAATAAAAATGATGTACCATAGAAACAATTGACTCATAAACTACGTACATTCTTTCAAAACCATGTACTATGCCATATTTCAAAATTTCATCTGTTGGTGCAGTTCCATACTTTGTTTCCTGCAAGTTATATATCCCATAACAAATAATATATTTAATATAAAAGATTTTTTTGTTCTATTAATTTTAGACGAAGCTAATAAAATAAGATCAATAGATGCTTACAAATTCCACAATAATTTTTGATATGCCAACATATACTCACAACCCATATTTAATCCAATTTCAATAAATTCATATGATGGTTCTTCTTTGTATGTTAGCACTTTTTTGAAGACATTCAATGATCATTTTTGTAAAACAACTTAAAAAATGCAAAAATGAAATCTAGTTAAGTTTTTATATGGAAGTAAAAACTACTCACAAACTTAGATATCAACCCTTTTCTTCGTTGTCATCCTTTTTTATGTACTGAATGGGTTCCATATTCTTTCTTTTCTGTAAGAACAATATCGAAAATTAATATTCAATGTTAAATTGTTTATTTATTGTACCTAATGATCGAAAAATTCAATGATTACATATTACATTTGAAGCACGTTGTTGTTGAGATGGCTCCTCCTGTGGTGCAATTCTGTCCATTTCTTTGACCATCTCCTTGTACACCTTTTTGGACATTCCTAATGGCATATATATTTTTGATATCATCTCATTCATCTTATGATATTTTCATAATATTCCTGAAAATGTGACATGATAATAAAATATTTAATTTTTATATTGATATATGAAAATTAAATATAACAAAAGTGGTATTTATAAATAATTCTAGACAAACATCTAAAGGAATATTACTTTTTCATTCCTTCTTTTTGTTGGTATATGTTTTTGCTATTAAAAGTCTGACATGTCTCATTGACCAATTCTCTGGAAACTCTTCCTGTAGTTTAGATAAAATTTGTTTCCTGGAATCATTGGATTGAGTTTTGTATTGTAAGTGGAAAGAACATCTATACATTTGTTCCATTAGATCTCTAAAACTTTTGTAAAAAAAAATACCCCCTTTCGTTAATCTCCAACACCACTCCAGATGAAACAATGTTACCGATGAAAAAGGTAAGCACACTGTTACCTACTTTTTTTTGGTAGCATAAAAAGCACCCGATTTTGAAAAGTCGTGATGCAAAATCACTTTTTTTTTTTGGAACACATTTTCGACACTCTAATATTTTTATTTATGAAGTATGAATATTTTTTTTTAAATGTTAGTGATTTTCATGCTAATTTTGAAACGTATTGATGCAGCATCAACTTTTTTTTTTTAGAGCAGTGATTTTCATGCTAATTTTGAAACGTATTGATGCAGCATCCACCTTTTTTTTTTAGAGTGGTGATTTTCATGTTGGTAATAAAACACAAAACTTAATAAAATATATATATATATATATATATATATATATATATATATATATATATATATATATATTAAAAAAGAACCAATATAAATGTAAAAATAAACAAAATTAACTCGTAAAAATAAAAAATTTAAACAAAAATAAATTAAAAAAAAAATATATTCGAAAATTATATCAAAAGAAATGACAAAATTTGAAAAAAAAACACATAATTTAAAGAAAAAAACAAAAATTAACAAAAAAAAATTTAAAAAAAAAACATGAAAAATATTTTTTTCTAAGTTATTAAAAAAACCATATAATTAAAAAAAAAAAAAATTAAAATAGAAAATTTAAAAATAATTTAAATTACAAAATTGAAATTTAGATAAAAATAAAAAAAAATACAAAAAACAAAAAATTAAATTTAAAAACTAAAATTAAAATAAGAAGAAGAAGAAGAAGAAAAATACAAATTTTAAAATTAACAAAAAAAAAAAAAAAAAAAATTAAAATTGAAAAAGAAATTTAAAGTAAAAGAATTAAAAAAAAAAAAAAAAACTATCATTATAAAACAAAAAAAATGAAAAAAACCACGTGCAAATAATTGAAAAAAAATATCCATAAATTTACTGTTTTTTTTTAAATGAAACAATTTATAAATTTTAAAAATGAAAAACTAAATAAACTAAAAGATAAAAAAAAATTTAAATTAAATTAAAATTTAATAAATTTAATTAATAAATTTTAAATTTTAGAAAATAATTAATCCAAAATATTAAATTTAAAAACAAAATTAAAAAAAAAACAAAAAAACAAAAAAGATTAAAACAATTTAAATTTAAAATAAAAAAATTGAATTTAAAAACAAATAATTTTAAATTTTCTGAATTTAAAAAAAAAATCAAATTAAAAAAAAAAAGAATTTATTGATCATGGTGGTGCCACCAATCACCCTCCCGCGGTAGGAGGCTGATTCCAGGAATCGCCGTGTCGCGGCGCGGGAGGCCGATTCCGGGAATTGCCCTCCCGGGGTAGGAGGCCGATTCCAGGAATCGCCCTCCCGCGGCGAGAGGGCAATTCCCGGAATCGGCCTCCGGTTGTGAGAGGGCGATTCCCGAAATCGGCCATAGGGTGATTCCCGGAATCGACCTCCCGCTGCGGGAGGGCGATTCTCGGAATCGGCCTCTAGCGCAGTGGCTGGACTTTGCCGCCACCTGGGCGGGAGGCCGACTGGCGGCGCCACAACGATTAAAAAATTCTTTTTTTTTTTATTTTTTATATTTTTTTTTTAATTTGATTTTTTTTTTTTTTAATTCAAAAAAATTAATTCTTTTTTTAAATTTAATTTTGTATTTGAAATTTAATTTGCTTTAATTTTTTTGTTCTTTTTTAATTTTTTTTTGTTTTTAAATTTTTTTTTCTAAATTTTGTTAAAATTTTTTATTAAATTTTGTATTTTTTTAATGTAATTGATTTTTTTGAATTTAATATTTATCTAAAATTTTTTATTTCTTTATTATTATTTTTTTAATTACATAAAAATTTTATATTTTTTTTATTTCAATTAAAATTGTGTGTGTATATATATATATATATATATATATATATATATATATATATATATATATATATATATATATATATATATATATATATATATATATATATATATATATATATATATATTAAATTTAATATTTTCAAATTAATTTGTTTTTTATTTATTTTTTATTTAATATATATATATATTATTTAATTTATTTTTTTCAATTTTTCAATTTTAATTGATTTTTAAAGTTTTTTAACTTTTTATTTTCACAATGTTTTTTTTTTCTTTATATTCTAAATTTATTTTTTATTTCAAAATTTATTTCTTTATTCATTTATTTATTAAAATTTAATGTTTGTTTCTTTTAAATTTAATTTATTATTTTAATATTAACATTTTTTTTTTAATTTAATAAAATCTAATATATATATTTTTAATTTAAGATCATATATATACATTTTATTTTTTATAGTTTAAATTTAATTTATTTTCTAAAATCTATTTGTTTTTTTAATATATATTTTTTTAAATTTAATATTTTTATTGTATTTTACTTTTCATTTTTAATTTTTAATTTTTTTATTTTTAATTTCAATAATGATTTTTTTTTAAATTTTTTTTTTAAAGTTTTAAATTTATTAAAATTTAATATATTTCTTTAAATTTAATTTTTTTATTTTTTTATTATTTATTTTTTCTAATTTAATAAACATTTTTTTTTCTTTTTTAAATTTAATTTCTATATTTTATTTTTTATAATTTCTTTCCTTCTTTACTTGTTTTTTTTAATTTAGTATTTTTATTTTGTTTTTATTTTTATTTTTTTATTTCTATATAATTTGAAATTTTAATCTTTAATTTTTTTTAATTTTTTTTAAATTTTTTTCTTAAATTTTAGGTTTTTTTTAATGTTTGAATTAAAATTTTTATTTTGTTTTTATTTTTATTTTTTTATTCCTATATATTTTTTATTTTTTTTTCTTAAATTGTAGGTTTTTTTTAATGTTTGAATTTTAAAAATTAAAAAATATTATATCTATTTTTAAAAATGTCAAAAATATGAAATAATTTTTTTTTTTTTTGTTATTCTAGCATTAACTAGCTTTGTTTTGAGGGTGCTTTTTCAATCCTTTTTTCAAGAAACAATTTTGTTTTTAGCATAATTTTATAAAATGTTGAAATTTGACCTTCAAAGAAAACCAAGTGCGTTCTGGAATACACTTTTTTTGTTTTTGGGGTGTTTTTTCATGTTTTTTTGAGTCTTTTTGGGTTAGAGTTCCCGTTTTGAGGTCAGGTTACCTATTTCATCGATAACAGTGTTATGAGCTAAGGAGCAATTCATTTTCATTTTCATGTTCTATTTTTTTCCTTTTCTTAGAACAACATTCATTTTCTGAGTTTTTCGTCACTGTAGAACATTAAATAGATGTGAATTCATAGACTATTTGACACATGTTATCTAATAATTTTAAGTTTATTACTAATGATAATTAAAAAAGAAACTCATATTGGATCGATAGTATTTTTTCATTCACCGGATTCATCCTTTTGCAATTTTTCCATCAAGCTTTTACGCTCTTCGGGTCCTAGATCAGAAATAATCTTATCGAGCTTTGTCATTTTGTGGCTCTGCATGATACACAATAAACAATACATATTACTTAAACTTAAATATAGTTCAAAAATAATATTTTTTATAAAGAATTTACAAAGAACTTACCTTTCTTTCTTTTCTTGATGTGTTATCAGTAATTTTGTTACTTGATCTCTTGTCATTCATTTCTTTATCATTCTGAAACTTGTACCATATCACTCATTAATATATTTATAAATAAATTGTCAAATTTTTAGGTAAAAAATAAATCTCAAGAAATCGGTGCGCCTTTCATGATGTACACACCGCCGTCGGTGCGTGGGGGTATTAAAAATGCACCGCAAAAATAGTATAATATACCATACAGTGTGGGGGGGTATTATAAATGTACCACACAAACATTGTAATAGACTGTACGGTGCTATTCTCGTAACATAGAGCATCGGTGCCCTATCTCAGATATCGCGCACAGATTTAAAAAAAATGTTTTCTATTTTTTTATTACAGTACTTGTGGGGTGCGCTATATAATACAGCGCACTGGTGCACTAGGTTACGCAGGGCACACCGATAAAAAAAAAAATCCATTTTTTCCAAAAATTCACGTAATGGTCGAATCGATTGGGATCCGACTAAGCAAGTCATTCCGTGTGTTGGATGTCAATCTAAAATGAAAAACCCTAATTCTGAAATCACAGAAACAGGGAGAAGAAAGGGAAAAAACAAAAAAAACGAAGGGTTTAGGGTAAAAATGGGTAAAACTTTTGAAATTCTATGATACAGGGTCTAAATCACCAGAGGTTTGGTTTCTAATTGTCTAAATACTTTTGTTCAAACGTATTTCGCTGCTCCATAATGCTCTCATGCTCTCTTGCTTTAGGTATGTCTCCTGCACATATCTGGCTGAAAATTTTAGCAAAAATAGTGAAATAATGAAAAGTGTTTAGTATTTAAAGAATTATTTTATGAAATTAGATTTTTGAAAATATTTTTCCGCCCATTTTTTAATTTACCGTTTTTTTTCACTTAAATAAAATAGAGTTGCACTTTTTTATTTGTGTTTATTCGTCAATAGTGCGTCACTCAATAGAACCACATTGGTGCATCCTTAGGTAACATTGGCATCGGTGTGCAGTAACTAAAATGCATCGGTGCGTTTATATCTCCAGTAGCACCGATTTACGGTTAAGGCACCGAAACTACTTTTAGGTGTGTACACCGAAATTTAGTGAACTCCAGCCATAGAAATTCAAAATTATAATTTTGTTTATTCTTGAGAATTAGAATTAGAATTATAATTGAGAATTGGGATTGGATAAATTCTTGATGGAAATAACTATTCTTCTAATGAATTTTGTTTATTGTAGGAGGTCCCCACTGATTGTGTGGAGAGAATGCAATGTGGGGTGTGTGAAGATGCAATACTACAGGGCCCAAGTGGGAAATTGTGGCTTGTGAACCTGTGATATGCTAAGACGTCGGTAGTTTTCACAAATGGTTGGGAAAGTTTTGTTTCTGAGCAGTTTATTGAAGTTGGAGATATTTTAGTTTTTACACATGTTGGAAATGTACATTTTGCTGTGAAAATATTTGGGCCATTTCTTTTGAAAACTACACCTCTTCTTCTTTCAAAAAAAGAAAATTGAACCTTTCCATAACCTACAACAAGAAAAGGTGCCCCATGATCTTCTTGCTGACCCATGATCTGCTTGCTCATTTGCAAGTTCCTCCTCCATCTTGGCATCAAATTTCCTCTTTTCTCCTTTGCGCTTTCTATCTTGATCTTAACAAAATTTATACAATATCTGTTTTACGAGAAACTGACCTTGAATGTTTTGGGAACAATGACAATGAGTCCTTCATTCTGCATTTGTTAGCAAAAGAAGACCGATTTTTGAGTAGACGATGCAATTATTACATGTGGAGGCAATGGTTTTCCATAGAAAATGAGTACAGGGTTGATCAGAGGAAAGACATTGCAAAATGGGCTATGACATTAGCTTTTCCAATATGAGACCAATTCGTAGGTGGAAATATGGTAGCTGCAGGTATCTATGCTTTTCTTTCTATAGAAATGGTTACTGGATTTCCATTTATAATACAAATATACTTTTTACTGGTTTCATCCACATGAATACAGCTCATACATGTTAGAGATGTCATTCAGGTTCAATTGAAAGGCGAAGATGTGATTTTATGCAACGTCAGCTTTGCTAGTAAAATTTTATGTAAGCCAACCGAAGCTCGGAAAATACTCCTAGCTGCTTTTAAATGCATTCTGGAGAATCTTTCCCTTTATGGGACCTACCAGCCCAATCAACAATGTTAATTGATATTTCTCTATTTTCCTTAAGGGAATGAGAATCCTTCCCTTCCTTAGAAAAATTCTTGCCCGCGATTCGAACCCTCCGCTGCTCCAATAATGCACTTTACAGAATAACCCTATTTCGGTGCTCGGGGTTTTCGTGCGGAAGACTTGCGAAGCACCGGTGCGTCTTTATAGTATGACGCACCGATGTGTGTTATGATGATAAGCACACCAAACTGTATAAAGTTCTTTTTTTTTATGCAAGATCATAATAAAATAATGGTAATTCTAAATTACACGAATTTATTTGCATTATTTTCTAAACTTCATTATGTTACAAAAATTCATATTGTTCTAGATTTATTATTTTACAATTATTTGCAAATTTACAAATTTAAATATTTTAATAAAAACAGTTTACATTTATACAATTAAAATTTTCACATTAATACAATTAAAAATTTACAAATATTTTACATACAATTACAATTTAGATTAGAATTACAATTAGAATTACAATTACAATTTTATAATTTCACATACAATTACGATTAGAATTAGAATTAGAATTTTAATTTTACATACAATTACATTTACAATTAAAATTTTACAATTACACTCATTTCACAGTGATACAATTAAAATTTTACAAATATTTTACATACAATTACAATTTTAGAATTTTACATACAATTAGAATTAGAATTACAATTTTACAATTTTTCATATATACAATTACAATTACAATCATTTCACAATTAATTTAAATATTACAATTACAATCATTTCACAATAAATTAAATATTACAATCGCAATTAAAATTTTACATTAATAAATATTTTATGTACAATTACAGTTAAAATTACAGTTACAATTACAAATACAATTTTAGAATTTTACATACAATTAGAATTACAATTACAATTTTACAATTTGTCATATATAAAATTACAATTACAATCGTTTCACAATATATTAAATATTACAATTACAATTAAAATTTTACATCAAATATTTTACATACAATTACAATTACAAATATAAATACAATTTTACAATTTTATATGCAATTAAAATTTCAATTTCAATTACAATCACGACATAATATTTAATAAATATCATGGTCATTTAATATTAAATTTATTAATAAACATCATGATCATGATAACCATCGTTCTAACATCATATTCTACTAGAAACACATTCAAACATCAAATTAACATTATATATTAACATCATCGCAACACAAACATCAAATATACATCTCATGTCAAATAACTCATGCTATCACATACACATCTATCTGCAAGCTACACATTAAATGAACATATCTAACATGACCTAAGAATATACACATCATGATGACCACCAATATGTATATTAAGTACAACTGCAACATAAACATAAAATACATGGACCATATATATATATATATATATATATATATATATATATATATATATATATATATATATATATATATATATATATATATATATAAGCTGAATAATGTTAAAAATATACAAATTTTATAATATAAATGTCATGGATCAATTGGTATTGATACAACATCCATTGGAGTACTAAAGCATGCTTAATCGATAGTGCAACCTCAATGAGTAGTGATAAACTGCTCATGATGTGACTAAACGTGCCGATGGATCTTTGCGGTAGGCCCGACTAGATGTGGCCAATGGTCCAGTCTCATTTCCATGATGACTGCTAGATTCTAGTTGAGCCTCATGCTCATCATGCATGGCATGAGGTGAACAATCATGAGATGAGGAGTCACTGCTCACGGACTATCCATCACGTGTTGCGGCTTGACCACGCCTATAACATCCAACAATCCTCCTTAGTCGTGTAATAGCTATCATAGTTCCTACAACATGCCATGTTAGGCTGTACATGTCACACGACATGCCTCTCGACATATGTAATAGCCTATCATTGGCTTGTATATATGTATAATGAGCGGGACCGATGCCCGCCTCAACAATGAATGCACTGAGTTGGTCGCCTAACTCCATCATGTGTCTAGTATTAGGTCGACCGCACATAGCAAAAGGCAGTACCGATGCACCAGCAGCAGCATGTATCTATACACCGGCCTCCTAATCATGATCATTAGGATCTGCCATGCCTTGATCATCATCAAGATCCACACCTGGATCATGTGGTGGTTTCGGCATCTCGTCTGCATTAAGAGAGCTAATTTCTACAAAATATATACGAGTACACAATAATAATTAGACAATTTAATAAAAACAAGTTAAATAACATGTTAGAATAAATATAAATAAAAAAATTAATATTATCTCTATCATCTGGCAGCTCATCATCTGTGAAGAGGATGTTGGCACACCCTCACCAGTCCAATCCATCATAAGGATAGTGGACCATAATGAAGGGATGCACCTCGTCAACACTAGCTAGAAAGTCCACTGCATCATGCGATATCCTAGCTAGAAACATAGTCTCTCCCCTCTTAGGCATCATCTGCTCCCACATGTGCATCTGAGCCTCCAGTATTGGCCTACGAGGATGCCGAACAAAAGTATGCCTCATCTCTGGAAACCTCTCAAAAAATAAACAAAAGAGCTCTGAAGCAAAGGGAAGTTGACCCTCCCTTGTGCATGAGCATGACATCTATCTAAGGCCATATAGAACTATCGCAAAACAAATGGCAGACCACCTAACAAGTCATGCCTCCTATACTAAAGAATCAACATAATATAGAAGTGGGCAACTAATGCATTGCCCGTCACTGGTGTTGTGTGAAATGGTCAAAATGAGAAGTGAGAGGCACTGCACGTGTTGTTTACCAAATGCACCAATACATAAATGACCTCCAGAGACCTGAAACTCTGAAGGAGACAGCAGATTTTATCCAATGTATCTCTGGGAGTAAATTAAATGACTCCCTACTACACAACTAGCTAGAACCTTTTGGAATGAGGGTAAATCCACCCCTCTCCTTGATAGCCCTGTAATGAAATATATATCCTCCTCAGTGGGTGTGTACCACTAGTTAGGACCAACCTAGAAATCATGTTGGTGGGCATTCCACCTACATATAAGATGTCTCGAAAACACACTATGGGCCTTTAGGGAAGTAGCCTACTCATAGAACTTGAGGAGGCTACCTGCCTTAGGAGCCCCTGGGTATCTGTTGTAATAGGGCGACGGTACGCATATCTCTCCCTCTCTTGTGCCTCCCACTAGCGAAGCATGTCATACTGCTTCACCTGTTGCTCATGTTGTTCCTCCTCTTCTCTCTGAATCATTGGAATATTAAATTAAAAACAACTATTAAATCATACATGTATCTAGGAATATACATATATAATTTTTTTTGGAAAAAAAAGAAGCAGAATAGTCAGTGCGCCACAAAAATAGTCATGCACCAGTTCCGGTGCGGATTTTGTTTGTAGCGCACCAGAGGTGGTGCCCTAGATGACATAAAATGCACTGTATGTAGTGCACCTGAAATTGTTTCAAGCACCGTTGACTATATATGGTGTCAAAAGAGTGGTGCACTGACTAAAATATACGCCCTGGCACGTATAGTCATGTTAGCACACCAACTTCCTAACAAATTAAATAGTCAACGGTTCGGTATTTTACTCGGCCACACTGTTGATCTTGTCAGAATTCTGAATGCGGTGTGCTGACAGACACCGGGGTGGATGTTTCCATCAACACACCGTGTTGCTATTCCTATGGTCAACGGTCTGACCGGATAAATGACCGCACCGCACTTTTTTAAAATTTTTAAAATAATGTGGGGTGCCTTTCGATATCGCCCTAGACCCAGTGCAGATATCGTTAGCACTGGTTGTGGTGCGGCCTGTAAATTTTATATGCAACACCACTTACTGGTGCGAGAAAAATCGCTCGTGCGCACCACGTGAAAAAAAATTTTCTTTTTAAATGGTTAATTTTAAGGTTATTTCAAATTCTAATCTACTAAAAGGCTTAATTATGGAAAAACAAGAAAAATACCTATACATTTTACCATCAAAGAGGCATATTGGCTGTAGACTTTGCAAAAGAAAATTTGCCCACTGTTTTGCAAAATGCAAGCCAGATATTTGTGGCCAATGCACAGTAGTAGTGCATGCAATAGGTGCAATGGGAGCAGCAATGTCAGGCAGCTCAGAGAAGGATAAATTGCGCCGGTGCTTAAGAGCTCTGGAGCACTGAGAAAAGTGAAAAATGTGGTTTTTTCACCATATTTTTTTTTATTTAACCTTGTTCCGGTGTGCGGGGTTTTATAGGCGCACCGGTGCAGTTTCTTAAGACCGCATCGGGTGGTTTCAGATTTGGCGCGATGTTTTATGATGCACCAGGGCGGTTCCTTAACGGCGCACCGGGCTCTTTGTGTTTTGGTGTGGTGTTTTATGATGCACAGGGGCGGAATAGTTGTGAAGAACAGGTGCTTTACAGTAATAGGATGTGCTGGGGGGTGTGTAGGGAGCAGACGATGTCCAGTGTGTCAATTTTTTGTGTGAACGGTGCTTTCTCTTATAGAGTGCACCAGTGATTGACAGCAAAAAACTGAAAAATACAGTTTTTTGGCCGTAATTATTTTTTATTTAACCCTGTTCCGGTGCAAGCATTTTATAGGTGCATCGGTGCTGTTTCAAATGAATGCACCAGTCTGTTTATGTTTTGGCGCGGTGTTTTATGATGCACCAGTGCGGTTGCTTAACACCGCACTAGGTGGTTTTTTTTTTGGTGCAGTGTTTTATGATGCATCGGTGCGGAAGAGCTATGAAGAACCAGTGCGTTATAGTAATAGGATGCACCAGGCGAGTGTGTACAGAGTGTAGGGTGTTTGGTGTGCCAATGTTTTGTGCGCACCGGTGCTTTACCTTGTAGAGCGCACCGATAATTGAGTGTTCTGGAGCACTGAGAAAAGCGAAAAATCTAACTTTTTACCGTAATTTTTTTTTATTTAACCCTTTTCTGGTGTGCATGGTTTATAGGCGCACCAATGTTGTTTCTTACTAACACACCAATCGGTTTTTGTTTTGGCGCATTGTTTTATGATGCACTGATGCAGATTCTTTATACTGCACTGGGCGGTTTTTGTTTTGGTGTGGTATTTTATGATGCACCGATGCGGAAGAGTTGTGAAGCACCGGTGCTCTACAGTAATATGATGCACCGGGCGGGTGTGTAAGAAACGCACGGTGTCCAGTGTGCCAATGTTTTGTGTGCACTGGTGCTTTCTCTTGTAAGGAGTACCAGTGCATTTTTGGATGATAAGCACACCAAGTGGAAAAAATCCACAAAAGCCTCTGCCCGCTAACCTCCTCTAGTAAGCTCCACTAGAAATGGATGTATGGGGTATTTTTATCAGGGGTTCCTCAAAAACATCCGCTAGAGGTTCTTTTCCTAGTAGTTTAAATATGTATAATCATGTCAATATCATAAAAAAACCTTAGTACATTTCAAGAAAAAAGTGTATTCTTCATCCAAACCTCTAGAACTAGTTCACATAGATGTTTGCGGTCCAACAGGATCACAAATTCCAAGACATGAGAAGTATTGTATTTTGTTCATCGACGATTTTATTAGAGCTATGTGAATCATGTTACTAAAAGAGAAATAAAAAAAGCAAGTAAATTTAAAATATTCAAATCGTAGGTTGAGAATGAGAAAGATTTGAAGATAAATTATTTATAGTTAGATAGAGGAGGAGAGTACATTCTAATGGAGTTTGAAAATTTCTACGAAGAACATGGTACAAGAAGGATGGACTATGTCATAATAACCCATTAACAATATGGTGTAGTGAAAATAAATAATAGAATTGTTCAATATGTGGCTAGAGCCAAGATGAATGAAGGAAAGGTTGTAAAACTATTTCGGGGAGAGGCAGCTACCGTCTATTTGGAAAACAAAACTCGACTTAGCCCTACCAGTGATAAGACACCCTATGAATTATAGAGAGAAAGGTGAGGCTCACTGAAGCCTTTCAAGGTCTTGGGCATAAGTGTTATACAAAGAGAAATGATAGGAAAATTGGTAAGTTTGACTCTCGAATAGATGAGGTCATTTTTCTTGGGTACACAATAAGAAGCATAGGATGTAATCACTACAAGAAATGGACAAAAAATATTGATGAATGCATTGATGTAAGAGTGGATGAATTTGTAACTCATGTAGGAAAGCCTCAAGAGAAATAAGACAAGGATTATGATTCTACCTTCTAATATATATAACATGAAGAGATAGAAAAAGAAGATGAAGATATACAAATTTATCCTTAGAAACACATGAATTCATGTAGATATTTGTAGAATAAACATCTCGAGAGATAAATCATTAGAAAAAGAGATCTTGGTGTTCAGACAAGGAAAAAATTTAGAAATAGCCCCAGATAAGAAAATTTTGCATTGTTGTTCGAGATAGAGCCCAAGAACTTTAGCCAAGAAAGTGAAGAAAATTGTTTGATTAAGGAAAGCGATGAAGATTTATATCATGTAGAGAATAATATCACTTGGGATTGGGTTCTGAAGCCAAAGGATAATAATGTCATTAGAACCAAGAGGGATTTCAAGAACAAGGTGAATGAAGCTAGAAAAATGTGAGGGCAAAATTCAGGCCATTGTGTAAAGGCTATGCTCAAGTTGAAGGTATATATTTTGCAGAAACCTTTGCCCCTATAGCTAGATTACTAGAAATAATAATGTTTTTTTTCATTTGTAAGTTATACGAAATTTAAATTTTATCAGATGGAAGTGAAGTCATCATTCCTTAATGGTGAATTTGAAGAGGAAGTGTACAAACATAGTTATCGATCAAATAGGTAGCTGAACTAGTACCTACTTTTTCAAGGTAACAAAAAAATACCTGATTTTGAAAAGTGGTGATGCAAAATCACCTTTTTTTTGGAGCATATTTTTTACACTTCAAATTTTTTATTTATGAAGTCTAAACATTTGTTTTCAGATGTTAATTATTTTCATGCTAATTTTTAAAGGTCATGATGCAGCATCGACCACCTTTTTCTAGAGTGGTGATATTCATGTTGGTAAAAAAACATAAAAATAAAATTAAAAAACATGACAAAAAACAATCAAATATAAAAAAAAATCTAAAAGTAATAAAAAAAAAATAAAAATCTAAAAAAATAACAAAATTAACAAAACTTTAAACAAAAATAAATAAATCAAACACAAAAAAAACAAAAAAATTGAAAATTAAATTAAAAATAGGGAAAAATTAAAAAAAAACACATAATTTAAAGAAAAAGTATATAAAATTCGAATATATATATATATATATATATATATATATATATATATATATATATATATATATATATATATATATATATATATATATATATATATATATATATATATATATATATATCAAAAACAATTTTTTTAGTTATTAAAAAAACAACCACATAATTAAAAGCAGAAAATGATAAAAAAAAATTAAAAGAGAAAATTTAAAAATAATTATAATTTAAATATTAAAATATAAAAATAAAAAATAACTAAAACTTAAAAATTTAAATTTAAAAAAGCAAAAATATTAATAAGAAAATAAAAATAAATATTTCAAAATAATAAAAACTCAAATTAAAAAACAAAACAAAATTTAAAATTTGAAAAGAAAATTAAAATAAAAATTTGAAAATAAAAAAATTAAGATTAAAAACCAAAAAAATGAAAAAAACATTTTAAAATAACTTTATTAAAAAATCTATATATTTTTTTTTAAATTAAACCATTTAAAATAAATAAATAAAAAACATTTTTTAAACGAAAAAAAAAAAAAAATAAATAAATAAAAATAAATAAATCTTAAAATATTAATTCTAAAAAAAAATTAAAATTAAAATTAAAATTAGCATATAAAAATAAATTCAAAAAATTATTAAATTATAATAAATTTCAAAAATTAAAAAATAAATTAAAAATAAATTATTAAATTTCATAAATTTTAAAAAAAATTAAAAAATATATGAAATTAAAAGAAATATTAAAATTCAATAAATTAAAAAAACAAAAATTGAAATATATTGAAAATCGCGCCTCCCCACCCGCCCTATGTGCAGCCTCCAGATTCCAATAATCGACCTCCCGCTCAGATGGCAACGGTGGCCAGCCGCTGGGCAGGTCCAGGCAACCTCCCTACCCGCCCAGCGGCTGGCCTGTGCTGCCACCTGGGTGAAAAAATCATTTTTTTTAACTAATTTAGTATTTTGTTTAATTTCATTTAGTAAATTTTAATACTTTTTATTTAATTTAAATTTAATATGTATTTTTTATAATTGTTTTTTAATTAAATAAAATCTAACATTGAAAATTGAACATTTAATATTTTTTTATTTAATTTTCATTTTTATAGTTTAAATTATTATTTTTTAATTATTTTCTATTTTTTATTTTTTAACTTAATAGTTTAAATTTATTTATTTTTTCATATTTTTAATTTTTAAATTTTTTTTTTTTTTTTTTGGAAAGGTCTCTCTTTTATTGAAAAATTTATTTATCAATTTATTTAAATTCAAAAATTTTTTTAATATAACTTTTTATGTTAATATATATTTTTTTCAATTTCATAAAGTTTAGTATATATTTTCTTTAATTTACTTTTTATATTTAATTTTTTTTTAATAATTGTTTTTTAATTTAATATTTTTTTTTTTTCATTTATAACTTTTAATCAATTTATAATTTCTTATTAATTTTAATTTAAATAATGTTTTTTATTTTTGTTTTTATTTTTGTTAATTTTTTATTTTGATTTTAATTTTTTTTTTAATTTAGTAAAATTTAGTATATTTTTGAAAATTTAATTTTTTATTTTAAAATTTACTTTATTTGTTTTTAATTTTAATAGAAAAATGTATTTTTATTTTTTAAATTTAATTTGTATATTTTAAATTTAGTTTGTTTTTAAAAAAAAAAATTATTTTTTTTATTTATTTTTTTTAATTTTCAATTTTTAATATATTTTTTATTTTTAATATATATATATATATATATATATATATATATATATATATATATATATATATATATATATATATATATATATATATATATATATATTTTTTTTTTTTTTCTTAAAATTTATTTTTTTTATTTTTAATATAAATTTTTATTATTCTAGTTTTTTTGTTTCAACACTGTCTATTTCAGAGGTGTTTTTTGCACCAAAAAAAGTTGGCTCTTATTTCCATTTTTTTAAAATGTTGACATTTTACCCCGAAAAAAAAAGGGGGTTATTCCAGAATACAACTTTTCATTTTCGGGTTATTTTTTCATGGTTTTTTGATGTTTTTTTTGTTAGAGTTCTCCTTTTGAGGTAATAGTTCCTATTTGATCGATAACGATGTTTACATTGAGAAACCATAATAATGTCATCTATCTTAAGATTAAAATCATGTTTGTAGAATGATAAAAATTATGTATGGGGTGAGGCAAGCTCCAAGAGAATTGTATGATAGGATACAAAAGTATTTATAGCAATAAGGATTTAAAATAGAAACATCATATATGAATTTATATATTAAATCTAAAAATGATTATTGTTGTCTATCTAGATGATATTATTTTTGGAAGTGACTTGGAGCATATGGGACATCAATTTTCTAAAGAAATAAAAAAGGAGTTTGAAATGTCGATAGTAGCAGAGTTGCCATTCTTTTTTGGGATACAAATCACACAGTCAAGGAAAGCTCATTTTATCCCCCAATCCAGATATATAAAAGAACTTTGAAAAAGTTTCGCATGGATGATTGGAAGTATATGTGTACACCTACGGTGACTGGCTGTGTCACCTATCACTCAAAATCCCTTATGCTTTTGTTTACTTTCAATAGTTATTGTCATAGTTTTGTGCATTCTCAAAGATAATATAGAAAGTATTTTCTATTCCCTTGGTTTAATGATATTTAAACATTAAAAGAATCATAAATAATAGTTTGTATGTTTGCACGTTTGAAACTGAGTTGATTATATGCATAAGCCAATGGGCCTTGATCCTGCATTCACCTTCATGTACTATGCAACACGTTGCTGTACCAATTGGGATTCCTGCACTATGGACTGCCTGCACTCTAAAGAGTTCATGCACCACATTCTTACACCAGCTTACTATGGGCTTCCTGTACCACACATTCGTGCACCACACATCAAGTTCCTATACCACACATTCCTGCACCATGCATCAATTTCTTGTACCACACATTCCTGCACCATGCATCAAGTTCTTGCACCACACATCAAGTTCCTTGTTGTAAAACCAGCTCCCAAAATAGAAGAAGAGAGAGATAAACGCCTTATAAATAAGACACTTTGAGGGGGAAACCTTCTTTACATTACATAAATGAACAATTCCTGGATGATACAAATGAAAAAACCTCCTTTCTATATATAGGATTCTATGGGGTCACAATATAATCCTAGCCGACCTAACAATAATAATGTAAGGGCACAATAATAACAATAGTGGGCTATTATGGGGCACAATAATAAAAATGTGGGGACTACATGGATACAATAATAACAATAAGGGGGCTACATTAACAAAAATAAGGGACTACAGTAGTAATATAGGGCTCTAACATGCCCCTCTCCTTCAAAAAAGTGTTGTCCTTAACGCTTGAGTAGTTCTGGATGTTTCTATATAAATTCTCATCCTCCCATGTGGAATCTTCGGTTGGTAAGCTCTTCCACTTGATGAGATACTCTAAAATTGATCGATTTCGTAGCTATCGGGTTCTTATTTCTATGACTCCCTCAGTTTCCAATATGATTTTTCCTTCCTCATCAAGTTCTGGAAATATTGTTTGAACCAAAATTTTGTCACTTATAACCTTCTTTAAGCATGAAACATGGAAAATTGGGTGCACTCAGGAAGATGCAAGAAGCTACAATTTGTATGCCACAGTACCAATATTTTGCAACACCTTTTAAGGACCATAATGCTTTGAAGATAATTTATTATCCTTCTTAGCTTGCTTGAGGGACATTTCTTTGTATGGTTTTAGCTGTAAAAATACCCAGTTTCCTACATCAAAAATTCTCTCGTTGTGATGTTGACCTGCTTGTTGTTTCATTCGATTTTGTGCCAAATTTAGGTTATCCCTTAAGAGTTGGAGAACTTGTTGTTGATGCTCGATGTGATCTACTTGAACTCTAGAATTTTCACTTAAAGATGATGTGATGGACGATGGATGATATCCATAAAGTGCCATAAATGGGGTCATTTTTTCTACAGTGTGGAAGGAAGTGTTATACCATCATTCAACCAAAGGTAACCAATTGACCCATTGTGTTTATTTATCAGATACAAAGCAACAAAGATATCCTTCGAAAATTTTGTTCACGATCTCAGTTTTCCCATCGGATTGAGGTTGATAAGATGAGCTATGAGCTAGTTGAGTACCCAAACAAGAAAATAATTCCATCCAAAAATTTCCTGTGAAAATGGTATCTCTATCACTTACAATAATATTTGGGTTTCCATGTAGCTTTTGAATTATTTCCATAAATGAAGTAGCAACTGTACTCGCTTTAAATGGATCAGGGAATGCACAAAAGTGTGTATACTTTGTAACTATATCAACTACCACCACGATGTCACTTTTTCCTTTGGATTTAGGTAAAACTGTGATAAAATCTATTGAAAAATCCTCCTAACATTGATCTGGAATGTATAAAGGATGTAGCAGACCCGGGGTGTTAATTGTGTTAACTTTATTTTCCTAAAAACCAAACATTCCGCCCCAAATTTTTGAATATCATATTTAAGTCCATCCCAAAAAAAATATGTCTTCACCCTATGGTAAGTTTTTAAAAAGCCCGAGAGTCCTCCTACAGGAGAGGTGTGCAATTCAAAAAGAATATTTTTCTTTTGTTGGGAATTCTTACAAAGATATAAGCGATCTTTGTACCATAACGAACCATTTTTCCAACTAAATGTATCAGATGTACTAGGATCTTGCTAAAAAGTTTGAAAGAGTGTCCGTACTTCTTCGTCATTCTTCCATTCCTCCCTTGCTTCAGTTATCAAATTGGGTTGGATAATATAAATGGTACAAAGAAATGCTTCCACATCCTCATCCTTTCTTGAGAGTGAATCTGCAACAACATTTAGCTTCCCTTTTTTGTATATGATTTCAAATTCATAACCCAACATCTTTGTGACCCATTTTTGTTGCTCTTCTAAATATAGCCTTTGTGCCAAAAAGTATTCAGGACTATCATGATCAGTTTTTATCTTGAAGTGTCTTCCTATTAGGTAAGGTCACCATTTCTTTAGTGCATGTAGTATTGCCAACATTTCCTTCTCATACATATCTTTTTGTAAATACTCTCCTTTGGTTGGTTGACTTTCAAAATAAATGGGTCTTCCTTCTTGCATGAAAACGACACCAATTCCATTTCCTAAGGCATCACATTCCACATTAAAGGTTGTTGCGAAGTCTTGCATAAGTAAGACCGATGCTTGGCACATTTCCTCTTTAAGATTTGGAAAGGCCTTAGTTGCTTCAATAGTCCATGAAAATGGATCTTTCTTCAATAATGTTTTTAGAGGTGCTGTGAGTCTCCTATAATTCTTAAGGATTTTGTGATAATACCTCGTTAACCTGAGAAATCCTCGCAACTGCTTTATGGTTGTGGGGACTTTCCATTCCTTAATGGATTTAATTTTTTTATGTTCTACCTTTAAACCCTCATGAGATACAATATGATGAACATTTTCCACCTCTTGTACTCCAAAGAAACATTTGGAGGTTTTTGCATATAATTGTTTCTCCTCCAATAGTTTGAGCACCATGTCAACATGTTGAACATGATCCTTCCAAGACCTTCTAGATATTAGTATCTCATCAAAAAATACTAATAAGAAATTTCGAAGGAAAGGTTTGAAAATGGAATTCATCAACCCTTGAAATGTGGAAGGTGCATTGGTAAGGTAGAAAGGCATGATGAAAAATTCATAATGACCCTCATGAGTTCTAAATGTCTTCATTCTTGATGCATCAAAAAACTACAAATTAAATAAAACCGCATGGACCTGTGGGTTATGGTCCCACGCATACATTTAAAGCATTTTAACGACGGAATTTTTAACGGAACTTCGCAGTCTAAAAAACTTTCGCATCCACAATATAACATATATCGCTTATCGGCTGAGGACCCTTATCGCAGATCACAATGGTTACATTTTGTAATTTCGCAAACTTAACCTTTCACCATTGACCACAACACTTATCAATTGCAAAGTGCAAAGTAGCACTGAACCGACATGCGTCCTCCCTATTTCTCATCGAAATTATTCAATTTAACTTGCGAACTCTCAATGGTAAACGCTATTCAGTGCGATGAGCAATATCGCTCAGACCTCTGCTGACACATTTCTCGTCCTTTTCGCATCGTGAGTTAAATCATTTAACTTGTGAAATATTCATATGTAATTAAAACAAATTCACAGTAAAATTGTGTGCTCTGGAGTTTACATCTCTTTCATGATTGTGATGGCCTTAAAATCAAATTCATTTCGATAAATGTATCTCTGCCATACTTAATCTACAGCGAGGTTCATAGGAACTTTGATCTCTCCACTCATATTCACACAACTTATTCAAAATGATATACATACGCATAAAAAAAATGATTAAACAATACCCAAATTCATTTATACTCAAAACTCAATTACAGGATAAGGCCTCACAGCCTGAATCACACTAAAGCCCTTATGACTACATTCGTACTTTTTTTTTTCTCACACAACACAACTCACTTTATAAAGAAATTACAAAGGGAATGGATCATTTAATATCCATGAGTTTCTCCCATAATTTCTCAACTAACCCTAAATCTCTCTATTCGCATACATGGCAGATAATTACAATTTAATTAAGTCTTCTAGACACTTATCAATTCCATCAATTTAACTCTATTTTAATAAAAATTTCCCTAGTTTACAATGATTTTTCACATTTCACCCTTCATAGAATTGAGTTTTAATTATGGCTAGATGCTCCTGCATCAGACTCCCTAGGTACAAAACTTTATATGACCTCCTCGTCATATGCCTCCTTCATCCCTTAGTAATTCTATCCACATCCTCTATGGAATTGCCTTTATGATCTTTCCATGAGTTGCAACAAAACCTCTTTAGTAACAAGTCCTCCCTGCTACATGATACCTCACCAAAATTCTCTCCTCTGAGCTCAGTCTTTTGGCATCTCTCTGGTTCTCTCTTCTTTGGAACCATTTGAGCACTCCTTGCTGTAAGATACTACAATATTCTCACTTTATTGTGTCGCTACCTGTACGACAATATAAAGACCACAAACTCACCAATATTCAACATAATTGTACCTCCTTTTGCAAGCAAACTCTTTCTCACAAGAAATATTTCCATGCTCTAAGACCACTTTGATGCAACAAAAAATTGAAAATTACATAAAATCGTGTGTACCTATGGGTTATGGGCCGACGAATACATCAGAAGCATTTCAACAATGGACTTCTTTAATGGAACTTTGTAGTATAAAAAAATTTCGCATCCGCAATATAACATATATCGCTTATTGGTTGAGAACCCTTATCGTAGATCGCAACAATTACATTTCACAATTTCACAAACTTAACCTTCTACCATTCACCACAACACTTATCACTTGTGAAGTGCGAATTAGTTCTCAACCAACACGCGTCCTTCCTATTTCACATCGCAGTTATTCAATTTAACTTGTGAACTCTCAATGGTAAACTTAAGTGTGATGTGTGATATCACTCAGATCTCTGCCAACACGTGTCTCATCCTCATCGCTTCGCGAGTTAAATCATTTAACTTTCAAAATATTCATATGTAATTAAAACAAATTCCTTCGGCGATGTGCACTCACCATTCTGTCTCTTGCTTCGTTATGATAACTGTCGATGGAATTCACATTTCGATAAATCTGTCTCTACCATACTTAATCTACAGTGAAGTTCATGTTAGGACCTCATAATGTACCATTTTGACCACATATTTTGTCACCACCTTACTCTTTCTAGTCCATATTTAAAGCTTATATTATCATCTCCATTCATTTTATCCAAAGGTATACAAAGTTCTTCTCTTTACTATGTATTTAATTTGTTTTGCATATAATTCCACATTAATTTTATATTTAATAATTAATCGAAGATATACAGTTGCTGAGACAGTCTAAAAGATCGCAGATAAGCTATGATAAGGATCGTGTTGCTGAAACAGTCGATCCCGTTGCTGAAACAGTCAACAGGCACGCAAATCCCGTTGCTGAGACAACTCGTGATTTGTGATTTTCAAAGTATATTTCAATAATGATGGCAACAAGATGAAGACAAGCAAGGGAAGTTGTTACATGAACCGTTCTGAAGCCATTATTTTTCTATCTATTTGTAACAGCATTCCATGATGGAAGAACAGAAAGACCCTGTGTTAAAAAACAAGATTAGATTTGGATAAAAATAGGATTTCTCTTATGTAAGTGTAATAGATGTCTCCTCTTTAAAAAAGAGGAGACATCGTCATTAGAAGGGGAGTTAAAGACTGTGGGAAGTACATATTCTATGAAGCAAAGAAGAGCAAGGCTCTATTGTAATGTATCACTTTTGACAGATGAATAAAAGTTTATTTTGAGCGCTTCAAATTAATTTCTTTCCCTGGGGAATCTTGTGAGAAGGAAAGGGCCCGCCTTCATCAAAAGATTCACCCAATTGCTCTTGTAGTTTGTTACTCTTTATTTCATTCGCACCCTAATTTAACCTTGTTTGTTGAAGAATTATTTACGCAGTTCTGTGTTTCTTATTAAAAACTATGTTTTCTTAAACACTGCATTAACTTTATACCATTCATTCTTGAGAAGTTGTGAGTTATTTCATTTTTAGTCATTTATTTATAGGATGAATGTGTGACAGATTGATATTAGGAAACAGGTGCTGAAGATTCCTGCTTGGAGGAATAGGGTCCTATTCTCCGTTGATTGATCTTCTTTTTTGCAGTGTGACTGATATCAGGAAACAGGTATTGAATATTCCTGCTTGGAGGAATAGGGTCCAGTTCTCCGTTATGGTTGATTGATCTTCTTTTCTGTAGAGTGATTTCCTTTCATTATCTTTCCTAGGATTCCTTTAATGAAAGTCTACAATAGAGGGATTTTTTCTGTTGTAACACAAGTAGGCTTCAACTTTGTTAAAGTGAGGTGTGAATAGTGTGATTAATATTTTTTTTTATTAATGCTACAACATTTTTTTTCTTTTGGAATTGAGCATATATTGTGTGTGATTACCTTTGAAACAACCAGGCCTTCCAGGGTGGACAATTTATGTGGTGCTTGAATTGTTAAAACAATTAAAGCGACCAACATTTTGGCACCGTTGCCGGGGAAGGTAGTTATAGGTTTCAAAAGCATTGATGTTTTTCTTCTAGATGTGCATATTGTATGAGAGGACACAGAACCCAGAAGAAAAATAATCCTACAGGTGGAAAGGGAAAAGGAAGGGGAGGAAGAAAGACTTTCATTGATGAAATTGTATCAAATTCTGAATCTTCGCAGAGATTAAGCTCTTGAAGACCAAAGCCTCAACGCTCCCCTCAATCAGATTACAAAACAGAAGAATTTGTGAGCCCTGAAAAAATTGAGGAACTAGTAACAGATATTCAAGAACCAGTAGCCAGTGTTGAAGAATCAGAAGAAAGTGCTAAGGAATCAGTAGAGAACGAAAAACCAGTGGAAAATATTGAGGAGCCAGTAGAAAACTTTGAAGATCGAGAAAGTGCAGTAGGAGATCAACCAATGGAAGGAAAAAACAAAGAATTCTTTGGTAAAGGATGAGTAGATCCAGAAGGAGAAGAAAAGGATGAAAATTCCCTCTCTACCATGGGATTTCCTATCAGTGATCTCCCTAGAGGAGCAACTCCTATGAAGAATATCCCATTGTCAGCTTTACCCAATTTCCATGGTTATCTTCTGAAGATCCGGAAGAATTTCTTTTTGAATTTGATATATTATGCAGAAGTTATGATTATGTTACTAATGCTTAGAAGTTGAAACTGTTTCCATCAACACTGAAGGGAAATGCATTAAGATGGTTCATGAGCCTCGGAAGCCAGGTAATCATGACATGGGAACAGATGAAACAGAAATTTTTTCCTAAATATCAAGATTACTGTCGGACAAGAGAAAATAGGGAAGAATTATTCAAGATGGTACAAAAGGAGGACGAGAATTTGGACGAATTTGTGGAAATACTGTAGTATAATCTGCAGAGATCTGATCATCCAAGTGTAAGTAAAGATATTCTCAAAACAATATTACTTAAAGAAGTAAGGGATGATTGTTTAGACATGCTAAACATGCTTGGTAAAGGAGATATATCTAAATAATCATATGATGAGATTGTTGACCTTTTTAAAATATGTTCAGGAGGAGCTGCAAGGAACATATCAAATAAAAGAGATCCCACTTATTCAAGAGTTTAGGAATCAGCCAGTGGGGGAGCAACAAGAGCTAAAATAGGTAATTTACTTGAAGAATTTAAACCTGAAATGTTAAGTTCTTTTGCTTCACAAATTGATACCTTGCAGGTTAAAAAGAAGCAGGCTGAAGCAGAAGCAACTTTGGCTATCTTTTGCCCCAAATGCAGAGACAAACATCCACTAAGGGAATGCCCATTGGACAAGATACCAATCTGCACCCTTTGTGAGAAAGATCATGAAACACAGCAATGCCCTTCTCTACCAGGAATAAAGGCAGCACTGCAACCAACAGAAGAACAAGCTGAAGAAGTTTATCTGCTAACACAAAGACGACAGTGGCAGCCACAAGGACAAGGTATGAATTCTAGTATGCCATTTATTAATCGTTGGAACAATTATCCTTCTTTTAGTCAGACAAATTACCCTCCCTTTAACCAAATCCAATACCCACCCTTTAATCAAATGAATTACCCACCCATGCAACAAGAAAATCCTACCCTCATAGATCCTGCAATGTCTACTCCTTGGCCCCCACAACATCCATCTTCTTTTAGTCAATGGAATTCAAATTGGAGAGGCCAACAACTCCCATTTCCAAATAAATTTCCTCAATTTCAACAACCACTTCCTCTACCATCAAGCGCTTCACCAAATAATCAAATGAGACCCCAGCTACCTGTACAACCAAATCCTAACACCAATAATAAAGCTATGCAAGCTATTGACATTCAAAACAAGCCTATACTTCATGTTTTCTCTGCACAATGCAATGATATCCATTTAAGATCTAGGAAAATATTTGAACCTATTATTGAGGATGTTACTTCTTTGGATTCAGGTAAAGAAGAAAATGAGAAACACAATTCACACAAAGAAGTACAACCACCCTCTAACAAGGGAGCTAAAATAACAGAGCAACCATTCCCCGAGCGTTTGGTTTTAACTAAAACTCCTAAAACACCTGCCTTTAATCTCTTACGAGAATTGCAAAATTTGTATGTTAAAATTCCACTTTTACAGGCACTAAGAGATGTACCAATTTATGCCAGAACTATGAAAGAAATTTGTGTTAAGAAACCTGGTAGGAAGGCTAAAGATCCCCTTACAGTCCATGTTATGGGTGATCTATCTACATTAATTTCTGGAAAAACTCTTCCTGTGAAATATGGTGACCCCGGCCATCCTATTGTGATAGTTCAAATTGGTAAAACAATAATTCCTCAAGTTCTGGTAGATTTAGGTGCTGCAATAAACATTATGACTCTCGAAACTTCACTGTTGTTACAACTAAATAACACATTTAGAGATACACCAACCATCCTAGAGTTAGCTGACCATTCTACAATTAAGCTAGAAGGAGTTGTTGAAGCCCTAGTTATCTCGGTTGAATACTGGAATTACCCAGCTGATTTTGTGGTGTAACAAACTAAAATAAAGTTGGGGGGACACCCTCTAATTCTAGGGAGGCCTTGGCTAGCCACATCTGATGCCTTTATTAGTTGCAGATCTGGTTCGATGAAAATTTCCAATGGATATGAAACTAAACAGCTTACTCTTTATCCTCATGCTACACCCATAATTAACAATGAAAATTCTGTGTGGATGGATTATGATGATAATGCTATTCAGTCTATTTTGACTATCAGAAAAGCTTTAATTTTTAAAGACAACACAGAGGATGAAGTAATTAATAATTTTATTTGTGAACCTCCCTCCGTGATTGCTGAAACACACAATCAATTGACTGCACTTTTCGAAACAGATACCCAAGAGAAGATTGAATCTGAAGATTTACCTCAAACATCAATCACCATCTCATCTAAAAGCATAAAAGTAGAAATCGAACCTGGAAAAACATTGAACATAAATCTTGATCTGACAGTTGCTGAAACACAGCAGTTAATGAAGTTATTACTTGAAAATAAGGAAGCATTCGCTTGGGATTACACGGATATGAAGGGAATCTCTCCTGAATTATGTACTCACCGAATTTATATTAAGGAGGGTTGTCGACCAGTCTGCCATCCCCAAAGAAGAATGAACCCTAATTTAAGAGAAATTGCTAAAGAGGAACTTCAGAAATTGCTTAATACAGGATTTATATACCCTATATCTGACAGTGAATGGGTTTCCCCATTGGTAATAGTCCCTAAGAAAAATGGGAAATGGAGAGTGTGTGTAGATTATAGGGCCTTAAACAAAGCCACTCAAAAGGACCACTTTCCTTTACCATTCATTGATCAGGTGTTGGATATTTTGTTAGGGAAGAAATTATTTTCCTTTTTAGATGGATTCAGCGGGTATAACCAAATCATAATTGCACCCCAAGACCAAGACAAGACCACTTTTACTAGTCCTTGGGGAACTTTTTCCTATAAAGTTCTTCCATTTGGACTATGTAATGCACTAGCAACTTTTCAGAGGGCTGTTATAGGAATTTTTTCTGATATGCTAAATGACTCTATGGAAATATTTATGGATGATTTTACTCCTTATGGTGTGTCTTTCGAAGATGCGTTACAGAATCTTGAGAAAGTACTTAAACGTTGTATACAAGCTCACCTCTCCCTAAGCACTGAAAAATGTCATATGATGATGAGTGAAGGAGTAGTGCTTGGACATTTTATCTCATCTCAAGCTATTCAGGTAGACCCATCCAAAATACAAGTCATTCAGAATCTTCCTATTCCTAAAAAACAAACTGATGTGTGAAGTTTTCTAGGACATGTTGGATATTACAGGAGATTTATTAAAGATTTTTCCAAGATAGCCTCTCCATTATTTGTGTTGCTTATGAAAAATGTTGAATTTAAGTGGACTAATCTTTGTCAGAAAGCCTTTGTAGAACTCAAGCATCAGTTATCTAGAGCTCCTATTTTGAGAGGACCTAATTGGGCACTTCCCTTTCATATATCTTCTGATGCTTCAGATACTACAATTGGAGCTGTCTTGGGACAAGATGAAAACCATCTTCCTTATGCTATCTACTTTATCAGTAAGAACATGACCCCTAATGAGCTTAATTATATAGTTACCGAAAAGGAATTTTTAGCAGTAATTTATGCCATTAACAAATTTCGACACTACATTACTGGTTATTCTACTTTTGTCCATACTGATCACTCGGCTATTAAGTATTTAATGAATAAATCTGTCACAAATGCTCGAGTTACTAGATGGTTATTGTTACTACAAGAATTTTATATTACAATTGTAGATCGACCAGGTAAAGAAAATGTTGTGGCTGATTTCCTTTCACGGTTAAAAACTGATAATAATATTCCAGTAGATGATTCCAGTCCTTATGAGTATTTATTTGCAGTATCTGCTCACTCACCTTGGTATGCAAACATTGCTAATTATTTGGTTGCAGGAAATTTACCATCACACCTGTGAGATAGCGAAAAGAGAAGAATTTTTCAACAAAGTGCCAGGTATAGCTGGATAAGTGGGTGTCTTTTCTACATAGGACTTGATCATGAAATCTGAAGATGCATTAGAGAGGATGAGGTGGACGATATACTAAAAGCTTGTAATGATGGCCCCTGTGGAGGGAATTTTGTTGATAAGAGAACAACACACAAAATTTTGAGGATGGGTTACTATTGGCCCTCGATGTTTAAGGATGCAAAGAAATATGTGCGGGCTTGTGACAATTGTCAGAGAATGGGTCAACCCAATCATAGAGATCAAATGCCATTAAACCCCCAGGTAGTACTCAAACCATTTGAAAGATGGGCCTTAGATTTCATAGGACCCATTAATCCTCCATCCAATAAAAGAAATTATATGTTAGTCTCTACAGATTATATGACTAAATGGGTGGAGGCTAAAGCACTTCTTAGATCCAATGAAGAAGTTTTCCTTGATTTCTTATTTGAAGAAATCTTTGTTAGATTTGGAACTCCTAGAGAGCTAGTTACAGATGGAGGACCTCCTTTCAACTCTCATGGCTTTAAATCTACCCTTCAAAACTATCATATTCGTCATAGAATGACTACACCATACCATCCCCAAGCCAATGGGTAGGTGGAAAGAAAAAATAAAGTAATAGAAGCCATTCTAACTAAAACAGTGAAGGATAACCGGAAGGATTGGTCTCAAAGGCTCCCTAAAGCACTATGGGATTATAAAACTACCTGGAGAAATACTACAGGATTTTCTCCCTATGAATTGGTTTATGGTAAAAGTGTTGTTTTTCCTATGGAATTTGAAATTAAAACTTTAAGAACGACTTTAGCTGCTAACCTTGATTTGATTGATGTACAGACAGCCAGGTTGTAGCAGCTTCTTGAACTGGATGAAAAGAGATTAGATTCCATTCACTAGACAACCATGATTCAGCAACAAAAAATGAAGTGGCATGATAGAAACATTAAGCACAAGTAGTTTCGAAAAGGTAATTGGGCTTTATTGTATGACTCTCGGTTTGAAAATTTTCAAGGTAAGTTATGTAAAAGATGGTTGGGACCTTATGAAGTAGATGCTTTTTTTCCCAATGGAACAGTAAGACTTGTAACAATTGATGATTTTAAAAAACCTCTACTAGTAAATGTTCAAAGACTTTGCTTGTACTAGCACCCCGTTTCTAAAGAAGATTTTAAGGCTGCTTGCATGACAGATGCACATTATCTTTTTCTAGGGGAGTCTTCTGCTCCTCATAGCATTTAATTATTTTCTGCACTATATTTTTAGTATTATATTAGATTTAAAACTAATAATCTCTATCAAGGGTTGGCATGTTACAATTGTATGTTGCAGATTAAGGAAGAACTCATTAAGGAGGACAATTTCATCACAAGAAGATCTAAGCTTCAATCAGAGAAGCTTTGTTTCCCTCATCTCAATTAATTTCCTCATTTCCCAGCAATGTTTCCTTTATCACTTATCCCCTTACTCCTTCCTTCCATTTTTTCTATTTTCCCCATTGTACCCACCCCTGAAACACCATTCTTTAGCCAACATTTTCCCTGTTCCCTACTACTGAAATATCATCCCTCAACAAGTACTTCCCCAATTTTCCTAGTGCTAAATCATCTTAGGAACATTTCCCTTATTTTTCTATTGCTGAAACACCACTTTCAGCAACATGTTATCTATCTTTCCATTGCTGAAACACCACTTTTAGCAGCCTGTTATCCATCTTCCCATTGCTAAAACACCATTCCTTTCCTCTATTACACAAGTTCTTCAGATTCCTTGGGTGAAGAATGTCCATTTACTACCTTTCTCCTATGATTGAGTAGACTCTAATTGGATCCTCCTTATATTTCAGAGAATTCTAAAAATTCTTCCATCAACATTAACCCACTATGAACATGCTCTATACTTCGAATACAAAACAAAGGTAAATAAAAGGTATGTGGATTTTTCATGTAATATACTTAAATGATAGTATAAAGAGAAGATCTTTTTCATTGTGATTATAACCCCCACACATTCAAAACCATCATTTCATTGCACGTAGGGGGGATTTTGAAAATTGAAACCATCATTCCACACATGCGACCCGCCGTCATTCTTTATATCCATTATTTCGGCCTTTACCGATAAACCATGTTCTTAGTCGTAAAAAATTACTCTGATCAATTCTGGTGATTCGGCTCTCTGCTTCTGCATTTGACTTAAGTGAGTAACTATGGGAGGCTCTGCCATCAGGCATGAGCCCAGCTCAATGGCTCTTCTTCAATTATTTCCAGAGGCTTACCAAATCTTCCAACAAGCAAGATGGGTCACATAGTTTGAAAGACTACGAGAATTTGATCCTCAGCAAGTCTTGGAGTTTGCAAGGAATCTTCAGGTGGACCATTCCACAGTTCAGGGGGTCTGAATCCCAGTTACAGAGGATGATATAGCGCAGGTTTCGGGATTTCTAGTCACAGGTGCTTGGTGGTTTAGCAGGAAGCACATCATCCTAAACACGCAACAGGACTTCTTTCTTCCAAGAGAACATGTTGAGATCAAAGGCCATGGCATAGGACTGCATTCATTACCTCCTTCGTGGCCAAAGGTAGCTTAATTTTTCAATCATTATTTAACTTGCGAGGGGAAATATCAGGCATTTTATCAACATGACTTTGTTTTAATGAGCCATTTGCGGTATGGTAGACTAGTAAACATTCTTTATTATCTACTTGGATGTATTAAGAATATGTCATATTACTATAGACGGGTAAAATTTCCACTACTGTCCCTTACTCATCATTGCCATTGTAAACTATTAATTCAGAGGGGTTTTACTCAGCAAAACCCCCCTCTAAATAACCTACCCTTACTTCTTGAACAAGCCCCCGAAATTCCCCAAGAAATCCCTGATAGCTCTTAAGAAAGGCAATTCGAGAATATCCTAGACCCTCCATCAATCCCATCTTCAGAACCAGTCAATCCAGTTGACCTATCTTCAAGTCCATCTTATTTAGCAGAGTCATCCCACCCTACCGTTCACATCCCCAGTGATGACTCTCAGGCTGGAACTCCACCATCTTCCCCTGTTCATAAAATAAAGAGGAAATTTACAACCGCCTCTGTATCAAAAAGGAAAACAAGGGCTGCATCCAAAACTGCCACCTCTTCCGATAGCCCTTCTCCTAGGGAAAAATCCCCTCATAAAAAGCGAAAGAAAGCTACTACTTTTTCTGCTTTCCTACCTAGGAGAAAAATGAAAACAACTACTCAAATTGAAACCATTACCCCAGACCTTGCAGCCATCTTGCTAAAGCTTCATTCATCATCCCAAACCCTGGAATCATTACCCATCTCGTCCTGTGGCACTGCTCCACAAGAACCATATGCCCAGGGTAATATGACATCATTTTCTACTCAAACAGTAACTGCTCCACAAGAACCAGTTACTCACTCAGCGGCTGAAACACAAGAACCAACTGCTGAAGTGAAAAATTCAAACATCCAGCATGACATTATAAGGAATCCAGCTGTAGCTAAAACACAAGAACCAGCTATAGCTGAAGAACAGCAATCAACTCCAGCAAAATCAACAGATACACAGGTTTCAGTCACCATGGCCTCTCTTTTAGAGGAAAATGAATTTTTAAAGTCAGAATTAGAAACCTGCAAAAGAGAGTTGGTAACGGAAAGAGAAGCCTTTGATAAAGAGCTAAATCTCTACATGTTGGCACATATAGCATCACTGCAAAATAATGACCCATGTAAAGAATATATGTGCCATGAATGTGGAAACATCTATCAACAGGCCGGATATAAGATAGTTAAAGTCCCAGTGCCTGAGGCATCCACATCGTTTGCAGTCAAGAAAGAACACCTTACTGTCACACAAGAACCAGTAGGGCCTTTAAAAACTTTGGAAAAATAAATCAAGCCACAAGTATCATGTCCTACATTAATTGACTCAGCTACTTAGACTATGCCTCAGCCCATTACCTATAATGCCAGAACACAAACTCCACCATGGAAAAAGTTGGAAATAATGAATAAATGGAAGATGCAGTATGCTATTGATCAAGACAAAGTTTTACAATAGCATAAATTGGCCTAGAAAAATCATATGTATTCAAATTGGGATAACTGGGAGCAGACACTTAAGCAACTTAAGGATTCTAGGAAATAAACTAAGAAATTAAAAGAAAAATTGATCCTGATGTTTCAGTTAATACAAAAATTGTTAGCCACCAGGAAACCTTCTTTTATTTCCAGTTGAAATAAATTAAGGATGGGAGACCTTATGAGTTTCTCACAGCAGAATAGTTTGTCAAAACATTTGTTGAGGCTTCCGCTAGTGATCAACATCTACTATGTGAGTTGTATCTTCATAATGAGGCTATGCCTGAAAACAGAGAGGTCAATCTTAATCCTATTGTTGGTGATATACATATTAGGGCATTTGTTTCCTTTCTTGACAATCAAATCACATGGAAAACCACTTTTCTCACGACTAGGCATAACAAGGATAATCGCCTTCTCTGGATAAGGCCAGAACCTCGAAATTCGGCCATTTTTGTAACAAAGTATCGTCATTTTTTGCAAAATCCAGGAATGAGTAGATATATACAGCAATTGCAAGCCTCATTAATCCGAGAGTGTCATCAATTAATCAGGGCCAAAGAGACTGCTGCTTTGAAGGAAAACAACATGTTGTCGCAACAATCCTCCAAGGAAAGACATGAATATAATCCCTTTAGCCCTGATAACCTTGAAACTACACTGTCCAGAATACCAAACTATATCAGATGTGTTTAGCAATGTGCTGAGAATTGGATTGGCTATCATTTTCACTTCCCTATCTTATGGATGCCAACAGAACAATATCAGGCTCATTATAGATTGGCTAACAGAGATGAGGCAGCAGCATGGCAGAAATTGAAAAGTAACCAGGGATTCAGGTCTTCGACAGAGACCACCTTCCATAGTTATTGCTTGAGTAACTTGGATGCAAAGATTCAGTACTCAGACTCTAATTCAGACTAAAAGTTTCCTGAGGACATGCAACCCTTTCAGTTGGGGGGGATGTTAGGACCTCATAATGTACCATTTTGACCACATATTTTGTCACCACCTTACTCTTTCTAATCCATATTTAAAGCTTATATTATCATCTCCATTCATTTTATCCAAAGGTATACAAAGTTCTTCTCTTTACTATGTATTTAATTTATTTTTCATATAATTACACATTACTTTTATATTTAATCATTAATCGAAGATATACAGTTGTTTCTTATTCCTTTTATTCCTCCTCTTAATAGTGTGATTAATAGGCTTCACACAAGTAGGCTTCAGCTTTGTTAAAGTGAGGTGTGAATAGTGTGATTAATATTTGTGTGATTAATATTTCTGTGATTAATGCTACAAAATTTCTTTGCTTTTGGAATTGATCATATATTGTGTGTGATTTCCTTTGAAACAACCAGACCTTCCTGGGTTTACAATTTATGTGGTGCTTGAATTGTTAAAACAATTAAAGCGACCAACAGTTCATATGAACTTCGATTTCTCCACTCATATTCACACATCTTATTAAGAAGGATATACATACGCATAAAAAAAATATATTAAATAGTACCCTAAGAAGCATATACATACGCATAAAAAAATCTAGATTAAGCAATACCCAAATTCAATTATACTCAGAACTCAATTACAGGCGAAAGCCCTACGGCTTGAATCACACTAAAGCCCTTATGACTACATTGCGTAGTCTATTTTTTTCTCACAAAACAAAACTCACTTTATAAAGAAATTTCAAAGGGCATGTATTGTTTAAAATCCATAAATTTCTCCCACAATTGCTCAACTAACCCTAAATCTCTCTATTCGCATACATGGAAGATAATTAGAATTTAATTAAGTATTATAGAGACTTATCAATTCCATCAATTTTTCTCTGTTTTAACAGAATTTGCCTCAGTTTACAATGATTTTTCACATTTCACACTTCATAGCATTGATTTTGAATTATGGCCCAATGCTCCTACATCAATTATAATTTGATGATATCCTAAATGGAGATCCAACTTCGTCAAATAAATTTCTCCATGTAGTTCATCCAATAACTCATCAATCATAGGAATGGAAAATTTATCTTTAATAGTGAGCTTATTGAGCTCCCTATAATCTAGAAGAATTCACTAATGATCCATTCTTCTTGTGCACCAATACTACTAGAGTAGAAAAGTAACATTGACTAGGTTGAATTATACTAGCCTCTAGGAATTCTGCAATCATACGTTCAATTTCACTCTTTTGGACATAGGGATATCAGTAAGGCCTGATGTTTGGAGGAACACTTCTTGGAATCAAATGAATATCATGATCATGATAAAAAATAGGTGGGAGACCTTTGGGAGTCTCAAACACCTTGGAATGGTTGTCGAAGACTTTGTGGAGATCTAGACAAATAGATGATTTTGATATTGGAACTTCTAGTGATCTGCGCTATTACATTTTTATTCTTGATATGTCTTTCTATATTGAGATTTTGAGGGGTGGTAATTCCTGCCAATGCATTACAAGATATGGTTGGATTCATATCTTCTTCCTCTAGGGCTGGTTCGTGGTGTGTATCCTCTTCTTTTGATGTTTCTTATTCCTTTTATTCCTCCTCTTAAAAATCTATGCAAAATAATTTATTCTCATCACACTTATGACCTTTAGTGTATTTTCTATCACAACTATAACAAATCCCTTTTGCTCTTTTTTCTTCCAATGGTCATGGTGTCAACCTTGTAGGTTGTGGAAGTGTAGGAGTACCAACACTTCCATCTTTATAGTTGTGAGTGGTAAGCTTCCTTGTCACCATAATTTTGCTTTCAAATTTTCTTGCCAACTTGAATGCCTTCTCCAATGTATCAGGTTCCCAAAGGCAAACCTCATGTTGATGTTATCCTTTAGATTCCCTATAAAGACATCAATTCTATGTTTGTCTGGAATATTATTTACCCTTATATTCAATTTTTGGAAGTCCTCAATGTGCTTCATCATTGAACTCTTTTGTTTGACATTTATCAATTGGCTAAAGAAGGTGTTTCTCTTTGTAACCTCATAATGTGCTATCATTTCCTTTGTAAAAATTGAGCAAGTGACCAATGGTTTACGAGAAAAATTTGATAAATACAAAACAAACTAATTTTTTTCTAAATATAAAGTTTCAATGCGTACATTTTCTGTGTTTTGCGTATTATTGAGCTCAAAGTATTGCTCATGTGTAGTATCAGAGTTATCGGATCCTTTCCATAAATCTTCCTCATATCTATCTTTGTAATATGGTGGGTCTTAAATCCAACATTATATTCTATGAAATCATGATTAACATTTCTTTTGTTCTCATCGTGACTTTCCTCTACTACTTTTTCGCCATTAGGAAGCTTTTCTTGTAGCAACTTTTCGAAACCTTCCTTCAAACCTTCCATGTCTTTCTTCAAATTTTCTATACCATCCATCTTAGATTCCATGCCATCCTTCAAACAATCCATATTATCTTCCACACTTTTCTTCAAACAATAAATATTAGCTTCCATGCCTTTCTTCAAACCATCCATCTTAGCCTCCATGTTTCCTTCTATAACATCCATCTTTTCTTCTCTCCCTTCAATATTTTCTTCCATGCCATCCATATTAACTTCCATGCCATTATTCAAACCATCCACCTTAGCTTCCACGCCTTTCTTCAAAATATCCATAATAGCTTTGACACCTTTCTTCAAACCATCCATCTTAGCTTCCATTTCATTTTTTGTTGTTATTTGTGATAGTGAAATTTGCTGCACTTGTTGTTGTAATTTTGATATATCATGTTGCACTTATTCCTTTTCACGAGTCATAGTAGAGCCTTATGAGTGCTTGATTGGTGTTGCATTCCTTTTAGAGGCCATTTTAGAACCCAATACCAATATATATGCTTCAATATTCCCTTGGAATCCCTTCAAAATGATTTTTCAAACAAGACTTATGCAATTTAAAAAAAAATATACACACCTTTTTCTTGCTTTTGTGGAGCTATATTTTGAATCTGATGTATCTCTGGGATTTTAGATCCCCAAGATTTTATCTTCAGTCCTTTATTATACCTATGAATATTATTTCCAATTCCATAGGTCTGACCTGATTTCGATTCTTCAAGATAAAGTTATGCCCAATCTCCCACAATGACCTAACTATGAACTAGTTCAGTAGAACTAACTTGTACGACATGCCACGTGTCACTTTTTGCTCATTCAGCTCTGAAATTGATAAATAGGAAACTAAAGTCTTTGCACTTTAGTTCACTTTTTACAGAATCCCAATCTGATGCTCAAAGAGAGAGTTATGACAATTTTCCCAAGGTCATCTCTTTGAGATGAAATTCGGGACCTTGCAAAAACCCTAACTTCCACAAATCATATCTCCAAAAATTTAGTGAACCAAGATCTAAAATTTTTTCACAACCTTTCTCAGGATTTATTCGCAAATGGGTGTTTTTTTTCACGTATGAACCTTTGTAGAAAAAAAATTTATAGAAAAAATGCCACGATGGCCTATTTGAAGCAGCAAAACCCTAAAATACAAATCTCTAATACCAAATTTATGAAACCAGCTTCCAAAATAGAAGAAAAGAGAGATCAATGCCTTAGAAATAAGCCACTTCGAGGGGGAAACCTCCTTTATGTTACATAAATGACTAATTCTTGGATGAAACAAATGAGCAAACCTCCTTTCTATATATAGGAATCCATGGGGTAACAATATAATCGTAGCCTATGTAACAATAATAATGTAAGGGCACAGTAATAACAATATGGGGAATGCATGGGTAAAACAATAAAAATAAGGGGGATACAATAACAATAATAAGGGATGACACTAGCGATATAGGGCTCTAACATTCTTGCACCACACATCAAGTTCTTTTACCACGCACCAAGTTCCCGCACCCATGTTCCTACATTGGAGTCAATGAATGCATAGACTACTTTAATTACTAAAATTTGGTTGACATCACTTAGCTAATTGTTCAAATAGAAGTTTGAGGATATTTCGGGAAGAAATTGTTGGTCGACATTCCACTTAGTTCATCATCAACCTCAGACCAAGAAAAGAGGAACCATTTACCAAAACAGACCCTCATGCAACAAATTCAGCTCTTATGTTCGGTATTCAGTTTCACTAGATCCAAATATGATTTTATCCATGGAAAAATATTATGATTTGTAATTTGTCCTTCTATATTTTCATTGGATTGTTAATACCCTGATTTGTAATGTCAATATCTATATAGACTCAGAGAACTCCTTGAGAAGGATATTGAATAAAGATGGCATGACAGAGCGAAGGAAATGAGAGGAGATGGTCTCGATGTAGTACCATGCAATATTAACCAGCAGATCGCTCCCTCTTTTGCTGGAGTTTGATATTTTCCTGCACCATTTAAAGAATACAATTTCAAGATTAATTAATGTGTTTTTACATATCTTCTATTTAGTCAATTTATTCATTTTATGATTATACTCTCTATGTGAATGAGATCATTAACAAAGGGTCTAAGCTGGCTAGGTTGGCTGCCAGTCGAGCTCGACACCACTCTGAATTTTCCAGGATTAGGTTGGATTGTGTTTAAATCATCATTTGTTGTGTGGAAAGTGTGTGAAAGATGATATCATAATATCGATTTCTTTTTAGTCTCTTCCCTTCTTTAAAACTGATATCATTTGGTTTGATGCGTTGACTGTGATATTGGGAAATTGTTCTTAAAGGTTTCTTTATATTGAATACTAGATCGGATTTCATCCCTCCAGTTGTTTTGTATTCATAGCATCGACATATGCTCTCATAACCTTCCTTTTTAAATGTTGAATGAACAATTCTAATCGTCTAAAATGGTCCAGCACTGATGGGTTCCTGCTCCATAATACATGATCGATTTCACCTTGTTTATTTGAATGATTATTATTTGAATTGGATGGTGAGATCGTAGCCTATTGTATGTATTAAATTTTGATTAACCATGTTTACAGAGCCCTTGTATTATTTAGAAAACAGAGATGAAATATGTATTTATGGAATTTGAAATTGTGATTCCTATACACTGTAGAGATGACGTTGACGAAAGGAAACCACATTATGTTTGAGGTCAATAATGTTGTAGTTGCTACCAGACTTTTGGTCCTCTTATTAATGAATATTTATTTTTATAAAGGAACCAGGGAGGTGAGAGAATTTATATCAGATTAGTTAATTCCATATATTGGTTTACATAATAAATTTATTTTCCATTATTTGTTGACACTTTCATGTTGTAATTTCTTCAAAATGAGTTTTTTACACAGAGATAGATGAGGCAGAATTAGTGCAGTATTGCCATTTCTCTTTCTTAATTTATTTTTCACAAAGAATTGTTTTGATTTGATATTGAATTTATTCCAGCATTTAGAGTTGTTCACACATTGATTGGTTTCTAGCCAAACAATAATTATGATTTACCTTTTGTTTGTAAATAATTAGGATTTTTATCCTAGTGGATATTGTTGGCCACCCACCTATTCCATTTGGACCCCCATCATTGGTTCTTTTAGTTTTTCAGTTTCCGCACAACTTACTATTTTTATAAGTTTGTTGGGTCCTAAAATTTTAGAGCTGGTTTGAGGCCCTAACGATCCATTGGATATTGTTGGCCACCCACCTATTCCATTTAGACCCCCACCATCATTTTTTTAAGTTTTTGAGTTTCAGCACAACTTACTATTTTTAGCAATTTTTCAGGTCATGAACTTTTCGAGCTATTTTGAGGCCCTAAATGACGTTTTCTGGGAAAACCGGGAGCAACATGGATGTTCCTTTGATGTAACTCATGCCAAAAGTTTATTCCTCATATATATATTTCTAATGAGGTATTGAGTGCGTCAAACGAAGATCGTAGGCCAAATTTACGTCCCTGGGAAGATTGATGTACAAATTTACCCAAACGGGACCTACAGTTTTGGCGTTTCATCTCCTAAGGTTAGGTTTTTGGATGTTTAGTGTTTTCCATTTTTTCTCAAAAATAAATAGGCCTTCTAGCCTCACTATAACACAGTTCAAAGGCTTGTAGCTGCCACATATATTCTCAGAGATAAGCTACGAGCACCATAGCTAGTTTATTTCCATTATGTCTGTAAGCATATTTCTATCATTTGATATTAATTAAATGACATTTTATTTCTGCTGCATCTCTTTGTTTATGTATATTTTGTATATTATTGTGTTCCTGAATAAATCTAGATCAGATTTCCTCTTGCAATTGCTAATAGTTCAAGTTTTCCTTTAATTTATTGAATGTTTGATCAAAGCTTGTTTTCAATTGTTAGGATTGGTGTTTTCTCAAGTTTTCTTTGAAGTACAGGATTCAATTTAATTTGTTGAGATTGATGTGCAAGTTAGCCTAGAGTTGTATTTATATGTTGCTGGGGGCTCGCTCTGGCATTTCCATTATTGTTCCTCGAAGTTCATGAACTATCGGATTGATAATTAAATGTCAGTCCATTAATATGCCCTAAACCATGCCCAACAGTTATCGCCATAGGCTCTCCCATATATATATATAAAGTCTACAAGTTAAAAATTTCCCACATACCACCCTGGCATCTACTTTGGCATCCACTCATTCCATGTGTTCCAAATAATGTATGGTAACATGTTACATTAAATATAATATAATGTTGTGATCTTGAAAAAATGTGAGTGGGCCCTCTCGAGTCGATCAATGACCCACAATTAGCAACACGAGTGAAACTATTCATGGAGGAAAATAATGCAATCCTCTATGCTCCCGAACAACATACAAAATAAATATTTTATATTATAAACCTCGGTAGATTAGCAATTGGGCTAAGTAAATCAAATGATCATGATCTCATCACACTCCAAAATAGCTCGCGTTTTAATATTCACTTTCACTCCAATGGAATCTGACAGTCTAGATCTATTTGATGCAATAACCATCATCTAAATCAAATTCCAAATTTTCCATTCTGTAATGACCCTCCCACGATCCCATGGGATCTTGGTTCCAACTCTTTATGTGGTTTAAAAACAATCAACCAATAAATAGACCCCATCATAGTGATGTTTCAATGTAAGGATCTAACTCTGTCTCATGGTAGCCTCTGTCTCTTGGTCACCCAACACCCTACATTTGGAGCTTATGGCTTGACTCCACCTTCATGGCGTATGTCTTGGCTCCACCTCTTTGACTTGTGGCTTGGAGAAACACGTTGCCTCCATGGTACTATGGCACGTGGCCTTGTGGCCTCTATTAGGCCCGCCTAGGGCACCCCTTTGTATATCTAACTTTTAACATTATTTTTGTTGAGAGGTACACATCATTTTTTTTATAAAGAAGATAAACTCACTGTAGTCTATTGTCGACTTACAATGTAATGCACAATGTTTTTATGGAGAATGAAGGTAATGTGATCTATAATATCAGTCAAAAACTAAATATCCTTCAAGGCACTCTAGCTTCACTCCATTATTTTGGCACCCTCTTTCCATGGATTAACACAAGATTAATTCGATTAAAAGTGGTAATTCCACATTTCAAACTCCAAATTCCTCACACCCATATGAAATTCATGTAATATGTGCTACTAGAAAGCGTTGAGGAACCCCAATTAAATGGTATTGTTGTAAATGAATGATCCGGATTTATGCAGGAACGCAACATAATACACATATAACCAAAAATACAAAGATTCAATGGAAATAACACTTCATTTCATTAATATCAAAGAACTGAAATTTGTTTATAGACAGAATGGAAATAAACTAGCTAGGGTGCTGGTAGCAAATCTCTAAGAAGAGATGTGGAAGCTACAGACCTCTGAACTATGTTACAATGAGGCTCGAGGGCCTATTTGTTATTGGTAAACAATGGAGAACTCTAAACGTCCAAAAACCTAACCCTAGTGTTAGACTCCTATACCAATAGGTGTCATTTTTCATGATTGTCTTGATTGAACTATGGAATATGTTCAAACCTTTTTCTTGGACAAAGGTGTTCCATATTCTTGAAAAACCAAAAAATCAAAAAATTTAAAAAATGTAAAGAGGGTATACCCTAAAAGAAAAATCAAAGGGTAAAAATAATAAAAATGGCCAAAAAGTAAAAGAAATGAACCCCATCAAAAAACAAAGGCCAAGGAAAGTGTGCAAGTCTAAATGCCACTACTTTTTACTCTGATGTAATAAACAAATTGTGTGCAACTTGTATTTTATGCCACAATTCATGAAGAGTCAAACTGTTTAAACTTGACTCATTCATGTTTCAATTTCATGTTGTAGAATAGAGAATAAATATCTGACCAAACAGTTTAATCTTGGCAGATAAGTAGATAGGTAGAGTTAATAAAAGGTGCTCAACAGTTTAATCTAAGCCCTTGGATGTAATAAGGGTAGAAATAGATAGATTTATCATGTAAAAAGAAAAGGTTGAAAAGGGTTTGCAAGTCTAAATGCACCCTAATAAAGAAGAGAAAATGGTAGTAGTAGATAGGGTAGGTAGATGGTGTTACAAAGTTTTATCTGATGAATGATGCTGCTACATGTTTTTGATCCTTTACTTTCATCACAAATACTGAAGCAGGGAATACAATGGAAAATCACAGAAAGCAAAGTCAAAATCATTAACTTCCCTCATCACTTTCTCCTCAAAAGTTTTACTAATTTCCCCCAAAAGTGCTAAGGTATTTGGAGATCAAAAGGGGCTCAAGGCATTTCCTTGACTTCTGGAGGGACCGGACCCTCGGCCTAATGATCAAAAAGACCTAAGTACTTGAGGTAATTCATCATTATAATCATCCATCTTTAACAATGTCCTAAGTAAAATCCTATTTTACATAGGAAACTCATGCAAAATTCCATAAAAATCCCTCAAGATAACTTGCTATTCTAAGTTTAAGTGTTGAAGATAAGATATTGCAATTTACTTCAGAAGTTATCACTTTTCTTAGATGTGCAAAAATATTTTGAGTTTCCGTGTCCTTTGCCATATTTACATCTAACTTTATTTTACTAAATCCCTATTAAAATACCTTATCCTAAGTATATAACTCCCTTTTTATAAATAACCCAAAAAACCCCTATATTATATAGTTTAACCAAAGTAATTATTTTCCCAAATATTCATTAAAAACCCCGCTTCACAAAGCCCTTTGGTTAAATGTATCTTTATATTATAATCCCGCCCTTATGGTAATTAAATAAATCCCTAATTAAATAATAAGTGTTTCTACCCTTTGTCTGAAATTTTATATTAGCTTATCATATCATCATATCCATTTCTGAATAAGTTATATAAAGGATTGAAACAGAATTTGCTTAATTGTACTCTGTTTTCAAATGTTATTATTCTTAATGTTTTCTTCTAAATTAGTTATAAGCATGAATTCTTAAATGCTCCTGCTTTGCTAATTTAATCATTGTTGATTACTATAACAAAGAATCCTTCATTGCTCTTTGCTTGTAGTCATTTCTCTTCTTTCTCTTGAATATGGTGAAAGATTCTTAGTTGCCTTTCATCCCTTCAAGACCATCCATCCACTTTAAATTTTAAGGATTGTTCTCCGTCTAGCTATCTTGCCCTGTAATACCATCTTGTGTTCAGAAAAGAAGTCCAGTAAAGCCATCCTTAGACTCCATAGCCCAATGGACTGAAAACTCTCAACCTTGCCCTTAGTTTGTGGATTCCACCAATTTCCAAACAAACCCTTGAAACTATAACTAGCCTAAAACCTTTCAAGAACAAAGATAAATCATAAAGAGAGAGCCCTCTCTGGATGCAGATTGGCTAGATTCTGCATCTAAAAGATTGGTTTGTGGTTACCTCGGGTATAATTTCCTCTTACACAACTTCTAGGAAAACCTGAGTGATAACACCTAGGAGATGAAGCACCAAAATTATGGGCCCTGTTGGGGTAAATTGGTGTTTCAACTTCCCAGGGACGTAACTTCAGCATACGATCTCCGTTTGATGTGTATGATACATCGTTAGAAATATATATTTGAGGAATACAACCATTGCAGAAAATATTGATTCCAGAATGGAATCTTATTAGCCGGACAAATGATGGCCAAAAAATGTCATTTAGGGCCTCAAAACGGCTCCGGAAGTTTAGGATCCGAAAAACTGCTAAAAATAGTAAGTTGTGCTGAAACTAAAAAACTAAAAAATACAATGGTGCGGCCCCAAGTGGAATAGGAAGGTGGCCACCAATGTCCACCTGGATCATTCCTCCCCCCTTATGAAGCAATGGTCCCCATTGTGTTGGTTTCCTCGATGAGATGAGAAAAATTTTGTTGAACTTGGTCACTGGTGAACCACTTGCCTTGGTGTAGGAGTTGGCTAGCTTTGACAACCCAATATAGTTGGATCTTTCGTTGGTGAGTGTTCTTGATTTTCATGTCCATAATACAATCTGTGGTGGCCTGTTCCATGCAGTCTGGGTTTAACTCTTTTGGTGTGAGTTCTTCTGCAATGTAAGAGGTGTCCAGTAGAGGTGGGAAGTAGGGATGAAGGCAGTCTACATTGAATACTGGGTGTAGACCAAGGAATGGTGGAATACTAATCTCGAACGCATTGTTCCCTGAAACCTTAGTGATGGTGTACGGCCCATATCAGAGTAGGCAAAGCTTGCGGTGGGGTCCGGTGAGGTGCTCCTTCTGCAAATGTAGCCATAATTTGTTACCCACATAGAAGTTGTGCGGCACCCGATGTTGATCATGTCGTTGCTTGTACTTAGCATTAGCTCTATCCAATATGTCATGAACCTGTTGGCGAATGTGCTAAATGTGCTCGATCAATTTTTTCACTTTGTTAGCTTTAGACTGGACATGAGATAAATCGGCCGGAATAGCCGCAAATGGCATGGCTATGTTAATGGGACATAGTGGCCGGAATCCCAAACCCACCTGAAAGGGGTTGTGGCCAGTTGAGCTATGGTGAGCCTGGTTATAACTGTGTTGTACATAGGGCAGGCTATCATCCCATGTGCGTGGATGCTTTGAATTGTACATGCGCAGAATGTGTACAATCATCTTGTTGACAACCTTTGTCTAGCCATTAGTTTGGGGATGGAAAGCTGTGGACTTGGTGAGCTTGGTGTCCAACATTGACCATAGGCTGGACCAAAATGTGCTGAGGAACCTGCTATCGCGATCTGATATGATAGACTGTGGGATCCAAAAGTGAACCCACACTCATTCAAAGAAGAGTTTAGTAGTGGCTTCTGCTATGATATTCTTCTTATAGCCCACCGTAATGGCCATCTTCGAGAATCATTTCCATGCATAGTAGAAGGAAGGCTTGACATGTAATCCATGGAGATGGATTCCCAAGTTTGACTAGGGGTAGGTAGCGAAGTATAGAGCCCTTGCTTCTTGATGGTTGATTTGGCAATGGCACAAGCACTGTAGGATATGATGTACTTCCCAACATCTTGTCGAAGGTTCGGCCAATATAAATAATTATGTAGTACTGCCACTATTTTCTCGACCCCAAAATTCCCAGCGACTCGATTGTAGTGCACTTCCCATATCATCTTGGCACGCTCACTTGAAGTAACACAAATGTGTTCTAGGTGACATAACAGTGCATCTTGGAGGTGAAAATTTGGAACTTGCGTACCCCCCAATAGTACCTTATATGTGTGGCTGAATTATGGATTGCTCTTGTAGAGAAGTGGCCAATCAGAAGTCTCGTGCCCACAAGAGTTGAGAACTATGGTTGTGGCCACAATCAATGGTCAGCTGAGGCAGTCGGAAACATTATTAGTGCTACCCTTCATGTACTTGATGTTCAAATGAAATTGTTGCAGATATGTGGAACACTTTTGATGGCGATCGTTCTGCGATTTCCCTTGTGTCTGTATGAACTACAGGGGTCAGTGGTCTCTATGGATGATTGTTTGCTTCCCCAAAATGTAATGCTTCCATTGTCAACAAGCTTGCACAATGGAATATATTTCTTTGTCATAGTTGGGATACTTGTCAGACAATGTCTCACTGTGATATGCCACTGGATGCCCCTATTGAGTAAAAACTACCCCAATAGCATAGTCAGAGGCATCTGTCTCGATCTCGAATGGTTTTTTCCAGTCTGGTAATGTGAGCACTGGGGAAGAATAGAGGCGATGTTTCAATTCTACGAACACCTTATGTTGATATTCTGACCAAAAGAATTTTTCTTTCGCTCCTCCCTTGGTGACTTGACTCAAGGGCTAGGTGAGATGAGAGAATCCCAACATGAACCTGCGGTAGAAATTAGCAAGACCCAGAAAGCTGTGAAGCTCTCTTAGAGTGGTTGGGGTTGGCCAATCCTTAATTACTTGGATCTTGGCTGGATCCACATGCACCCCCCTTTCATCAATAATGTATCCCAGATATTGAACCTGGGTCATGTCAAAAGCACACTTCTCTAAATTGGCACACAACTTGTGTTGTCGTAGTGTTTGGAGGACTTCTCAGATGTGGTGGAGGTGCCCTTCCCAATTATAGATGAAGATCAGAATGTCATCCAATTACACCACTACAAATGAGTTGGTGAATGGATGGAAGATGTCATCCATCAACTTAATGAAGGTTGCGGGAGCATTTTTCAACCCGAAAGGCATGACAAGCCATTCGAAAAGGCCCTCCTTGGCTTTGAAGGCAGCCTTCCACACATCAGAGGGTTCAATTGGTACCTAGTGATACCCAAAATTCAAGTCGATCTTGCTGAAATATTTTTCCCCTTTGAGTTGGTCCAGAAGGTCATCAGTCCGTGGGATCGAGTACCTATTCTGGACAGTGATCTTGTTCAGTGCCCGATAGTCAATACAGAGTCTCCAAGTCCCATCCTTCTTCTGTACCAACATGATCGGGCTCCCACAGGGCGATGAAATTGGCCAGATGTGACCTTTCTGCAGCAGCTCCTAAATCTACCTCTTGATTTCATCATTCTCTAGAACAGAGCGCCTATAAATCGGTCCATTGGGTAACAGTGCACCTGGGATCAAGTCAGTGGGGTGCTTGACCTGATAGTGTAGAGGCGCCCCTGTGGGTGAGGTGAAGATGTCCTCGTACTCTTCCACAAGCTTTTCCATTTATTTTTGTTGTGTAGAGTAGCCATGTCTGGAGCTCGTGACCACAATCTTCTTCTTGCCCTAGGGGCGGATCATCAGGAAAACAAATTTCCTGGTTTGGGAAATGAGCTTACTACAATTTTTTGCAGTAACAAAAGAGATAGTGGGAGGCGGTGGTACGTCTGGTATCCTGTACAACTTATTTCCCAATGTAACAATAACAACATGAGGTCAGGACTCATGCACAACATGTCACTTCCACAAGTATGGTTGGCCTAGTAATACACCATAAACATCAATTTTTAGGTCCCTATATTACTAGTATAGTCCCTTATTGTTGTTAGTGTAACCCCCTTATTGTTATTATTGTGCCCTTAAATTATTATTTTTAGGTTAGCCAGGATTACATTGTGGCTCCACTAGGATTACAATGTGGCCCCATGGACTCCTATATATAGAAAGAAGGCTTTTTAATTTGTATCATCCAAGAATTTTTCATCAATGTAATGTATTGGAGGTTTCCCCCTCGAAGTGGCTTATTTCTAAGGCATTGATATCTCTTTTCTTCTATTTTTTGAGTTGGTTTCAAAACATTTGGTATCAGAGCTTTGAGATTCTAGGGTTTCGCTGCTCCAAGCAAGTCAGTGTGGCATTTTCGCTATACCATTTTTTCTACAAAGGTTCAGAATCTGAAATGTTTAGAGTGCGAAGCCAATATATTGAGAAACATCATCGCAAAATTTCAGACCTTGGTTCGAAATATTTTTGGAGATATGATCTGTGTAAGTTAGGTCATTTTGCAGGCTCCTAAATTTAACCTAACCAGGTGATCGCGGTATTTTCGTAATAAATTTGTTTATACAAAGTTTCATAAGCTGAAATTTTTAGAGTGTGAATCCGAAATCCTTAGGAACATCATCGCAAAATTTCAGATATTGTTTCGCAATTATTTTGGAGATATGATATATGGAAGTTAGTGCTTTTTCAGGCTTCTGAATTTCATCTCAAAGAGGTGATCGTGGGAAAATATTCATAGCTCTCTTTTTGAGAATCGGATTGGAATGTTGTAAACAGTGCCCACAAGTACACATACTATATTTTTTTGTCCATCAATTTCAGAGCTAAAGGAGGAAACAATGACACGTGGTAAGTCAGACAAGTTCGCTCTACTGAACTAGTCCAAAATTCGGTCATTGTGGGAGATTGGACATAACTTTGTCTTGAAGAATCCAAATTAGATTAGACTTATGGCATTTGAAAGAAGCTTAAAAGGGCTACTACACGGGTGAATTTTAGATATTGAGGACATGCAATTCTAGAGATAATTCAATTTCAATATAGAGCTCCTCAAATGCAAGTGAAAGGTGTGTATTTTTTTCCGAATTGCATAAGTCTTGATTGAAGAATCAAGTTGAATTGATTCAAAGGGCATATTGTAGAATAGATATCAGTATTGGATTCTAAAATGGCCCCTAAAAATAATTCAACACCCATCAAGCCTTTATAAGGCTCTACTATGACTCATGAAGATGAAGAATGGAAACATGACATATCAAAATTACAAGAGCAAGTGCAACAAATTTCGCTCTCGCAAAGAACAACAAAAAATGAAATAGAAGTTTTGATGAAAGGCATGGAAACTAAGATGGATGGTTTGAAGAAAGGAATGGAAGCTAAGATGAATGGTTTGGAAGCTAAGATGGATGAAATGGAAGTGGGCATGGAAGCTAAGATGGATGACATGGAAGCTAAGATCGATGAAAAAATGAAAGACAACATGGAAAAAATGAAGAAGGATCTAAAAGTAGACATTGAATGCTTGGCAAAGTTGATACAAGAAATGTTTCCTAATGGTGAAAAGATAGTAGAGGAAACTCATGATGAGAAAAAAATAAATGTTAATCGTGATTTCATAAACTCTATTGTTGGAGAGAAGAACCACCATATTCCAAAAATGGATATGAGGAAGTTTTATGGAAAGGATCCTGTAACATGGTTACTACAGATGGAGCAATATTTTGATCTCAATAATGTGAAAAACACACAAAAGGTATGCATTGAAACTTTACATTTAGAACAAAATACATTTGTATGGTATCGATGGCTTTGCTCCCGTAAAAAAATTGTCACTTGGTCAATTTTTATAGATGAAATGATAGCACATTATGAGGTGTTGAGGAGGTAAATCTCCTCTGCAGACAGAGGCGATCCCTACTAGCCCAGCAGGGGTCTAGCAACAATCAAACAATGTTATGACGGAAGTTCCTAGTTACGAATGAAAGGGCTGGAGATAAGAGCCTACCTGGATTCCAACGCTAGGATCTGAAGAAGAAGTGTCCCCGTTCCTCAGCCTTGGCAGATCACAATCCCTCCACGATCTCCGCGGATGAACACCTGCACATGGAAGAAACGAATAGATACAAGCATAGAAACCAGCATACGTAACTAAACATCAGTCAGAAAGGACGTTACTCACATTAACATGATGGAAAACAGAGTGGAACCATAATCATAATCATCTATTAAATAACCAGCGAAGAGATATTACAACCAAGTTCTGACGTCGCGGTCTCCTTCGGACGGGTCTCCAGTCGTCCACGTCTCACAAAGCTCGCCAAGGAAAGGGAAAACCTCTCCAGAGTCTCATGACAATGGTCTCCTTACTTGAGTCAGCCTTAAGGGAAAGAGAGGATTCTTTACAACACAAAGGCTCTTGGGAATATGGAGATTTAGAGCTTAGGCACTTCAAGACTAGCTTGCCATGGATTTGAGCAGGCTTTTATAGATGGGGAAGGAGGGAGTTGGGATCCCTATTATTATGGGATTGGCCCTATCAACAAGGAAGGTTCCATGCGAGGTGGCAAAACCACTTCCCTTCCATAGAACTCCCGCAGCCAAACCTCCCAACTCAAGATAGGCAATGGTTTGTGAGTTTGTTGGAACTCAACTTCCGCCATCTTTATTTAAAAAGCAGTCCCTAAATTGGGTGGCGCGACTACTGCTCTATGATAGAGCGCCAGTTGGCGCGACCTCTTTGCAGGATTTTCCCCATTGGCGCGAGTACTGAACTGCCTGCCCGCTCCAATGCCAAAAGGGATGTTTTTCATGATTTTTGCAAGGAGATGTCTCAAGGGAAAATGAGGCTCATGCTTAGAGGAATGCATTGATGATGTTTTCAAGGCATGACAATGTTCACAGGTCACAAAATGGGCCCTCCATTGTGCGGGACGAGGAACGGTAGGGACGGTGACAAATTACTGTGTAAAAGATGCCCCCTAAAGTATGAGGCCCGAGAGAGAGAGGGGTGAAATGCTTTACGAGAACATGTTCAACTGAAGGCCCGCCGTCGGAAAACCTGCGCAGAAAGATACAACTGATATCTCAAATACATGATGTAAAAGTGGTATGGACGCAGCCATCCGAAACAGAGTATGCTATAATCCGGATCCAGGGTATGGGCGCAGCCATCCAACTAAGATCAAACAAATAGACTCAGGTATGGTCGCAGCCATCCAATCAGTGAGTCATGTACATAATGATAATAATCCACAATCGTAGCCTGGATTACAATAGACACAATCCAGGGTCTTGCACTCCATCTTGACCCAACAGAGTACAAGTTCAAGCATGTGAATATGTGAGCTGAAGTCGAACATGCAAGAACATCGTCTGATTACCAGCCAATGATGAAAGTTGTTAACAGACGCGAGAGAAACCACCAATAATGACAATGGTCCTCAAGGTACTAAGGTACAATCTACGGCGTGTGAATAAATGAGTTGACGTCGAACACCCGCAGAATCACTCGATCGGAGGTCAATGACGTAAACCTCACGTCGAATGCGACGAACCTGCCATTGAGGCATGCAGGCTCCAAGGTACCATAAGGAGTCTCTAGACCAACTTCCTAGATAATGAGTTGATGTCGACAGGAAGTGACCTTGATCGAAGGTGGGCCATAATGATTCCCACATCATCGACACGAGACAGAGGAACATGATGTTTTGTTGTGAATTAGGATCGTATGAGAAACAGAGGAAGGTTGATATTTGCAGAGGCCAACTTCTCTTGAACATATAAACGGCACGACAGTGGACTTGGCAGTATTTGACATCAACGGATCAGAGGTCATGGTGATGAGGCAATGAACAGATGAGAGGTCAAAAGAGATTACCCAATCCCACGGAGGCAAAGTGAAGCAGCGAGATGAGATGTCCCCAACCCGACACGAATGCAGACAAGTGCCATGTTCAAGAGCGACATACTGCCGACGACAACGACGATGGTTCCATTTTTCCCCCACCATTTCTGGCGAGTACCCCAATTATTTTTGATAACAAGCTTGAAGGAGATAGCATATGCTTGTAATATAAGTCCGCCCTTCGGGCGAATCCATCCTAGTGCATTTAACGAGTCCTAGGAAGGAGGAACTCGGAGAACGTCATTTCGACTGGATCCGATGTCATCAGGGTTTAACGAGTCTGACAAAGGGAGAACTCAGCGTCTTTTCATGTTTAGAGAGTTTGAAAAGATAGCAGAAAAGTAAACTCCACAGGTCCCTTTTCGTAAATAGTTCCTCAGATCTGAAAAGGTAGAAAACAATATCCGAGAAAACCTCCTAGTCGCGATAGGCTAGGGTATTCCTTTTTCGTAATCAATCCATCCCAGCCCGAAAAAGGGTTAAACTTATACTGGGTGGATGTTGATTCGTGTCCATTTTAACGAGATCGAAACGACAAGGGCCTCGGCGATCTTTTCATATTTAGAGAGTCAGAAAAGAGCTGAAAGATGACTCCAGAGTGACTTTTTCGTGTATTTACCGAGTCCGAAAAAGTATAAAATACAACTCGTTTCCATCGTTAAGTCGCAAAAACCTGCTGCTGCACATACCAAGCAAGCGTAAAACCCATTTTCGACATAACATATGCAAATATTTGATAAAAATAACTTTTAAAACTCATTTAACGTCGAAAAAGTTATAAATATGTCCAATTGGTAAAAATAAAATTACTTTTTACTATTTACCTTGGTGAAAAGCAACAGTGGTCCTTTTGGAGCAGAAACTTTTGACGGTGATTGCGACAAATCCAGTCGACCATTCAGCTTCTCGTCTGTCACAGGTAAGAGGCGCTCTTTTGCTCTCCATTTTCATTCATTTTTTAATAGCTTTCCCTTATAAATCAGTTTTGTGTGGCCATTTTTAAAATTTTAGGGCCGGGCCCATTGGCGCGGGTATCGGGCACGGACCCGCGCCAATGAGCTCTTTTTTGTAAAGGGCTCGCGCCACGTGGCGCGACTGTTCGCAAAACAGCCGCGCCAGCGGCCGAACCTTAAATTCCGCCCAAAATTTTGAGATTTAGACCAAATTGCTTGGAATTTGAAGCTCATCAAAGATCTAACTGAGGGTTTTTGACCATGTGAATGCAGATAATCACTCAAAATGGCAATCGAATGGAAGGAACGAGAGCACGGAGAAGAGGATGAACAGGCCATGCAAAGCCAAACTTGCATGAATGCACTTAGAAACTGTGGATTGAAAAAGTTCTTCCTCACGCCATGTTTATGAGCTCAGCCCGAGCTCCTCTAGTATCTAATCAGTATCTGGGACGAACAGGAACAGGTGTTCAGGTTACGAGACCAGGTGTTGGAACTGGAGGTCACTGATGTTTATTTCATCACTGGATTGTCCCGTAGAGGTCCAATCCCTGTACTGACTGGAAGCAGACCATCTGGGGAAAAGATGGAACAAGTGATGGCACGGGTGTGCCCAGGGGCACAAACAGGATCAGGACGCAAGAAAGTGGATATCCATACCATCCCTGATCTGGCACTGAGAGTGGTTCTCCATACCATCACGCGGGCTGCTGGGTCGCAGGCTCCGCACGAGGCCATGAAGACCCAACTTCTGCTGGCCTCAGAATGCATGGGTCCCTTACTGTTCAACTGGGCAGAAGCAGTAACAATCAATATGAAAAGGCAGCTCACAAGGTGCAAACAGGGGAAACTGAAACAGTTCGGTTATGGTTCCATCCTGGTATCATTCATTCTGGAATGCTTACCAATCTTCCAGGGCCAAGGGGCCGCAGTGGCGAGTCCGATACCACGAGAGCCAAGAATGGCTCGCTGGGCAGCATTGATGCCCAGATCTGGAGGTGGCCAACAGATGTCTTGGAGGCCAGAGTTTTTTAGGTGGTTACGGCGCCAGCTGATCATCGTGGAAGACTGGCCCTACTTGGGAACTGACTTTACTGGGGACCCAGATCTTCCATTACCAGAAGGAGATGACTGGGATGAGGAGCTGGGTAAGACCTCATATTTTTGATTTTATGTTTATATGTTTTTTTTGTTAATACACATTCGTCTTAACACTGTTATATATGCATGCAGATGTAGGACCTGAGAGACCAGCTGGGATGTCTCCAATCTCCCGGAGGACACAAATTGCCCCTGAGATTCAGGGAGAAGGTACCGGAGGAGATGAACTGATCCAGAACCTCGAGGGGATTGCCCACGGGATTCCAGACTATGCCCGGCTAGCAGACGTACCGATGGCATACCAGTGCCACACGGTGGGAGTTCCGAGTCGGATCCACCGAATCCTGAGGCGCTTAGTGCGTGCAGTCACGTGCTATCATGAGCACCATGTGGATTAGTCCTTAGGATTTACACCACACCTATTTTTGAGAGACGTAGCATCTCCGGATGTACTAAGACGACTATGTATATTTTTTGAGTTTTATGTGACACACTCTATGTAAATATTTCGATATCTATATATATACATATTTATTTCTGGATGAGTCTTTCTTTACATGTGATGATGTTTATAAATTGCGCAAATGTCTGTCTAATACCAAATTTGCTACTGCATCTGTTAATGTATTCAAATGCCTGGGTATATGATGATATGTAATGTAGTCAAAATTTCTTTCCAGTAATCGAATACGCAAATACAGACGTAAGATGGACGGGTTCCTTACCGAATAGTGTCCGTTCAGCTGTAACACTACAAGTTGTGAATCTAGATACACGAGCAATTCACGGATACCAAGGTTTACTGCCTCGGTTAATAATTCCAACATGGCACTATATTCCGCGATGTTGTTCGTGGTACGTCCTAGACACACACCTTGCAGGTCAATCAACTCACCAGCAGGATCGTAGATTACCCAGGCTGCGGAAGACAGATTCCTGGTACTGCGGGAGGCACCATCCGCGAAACCAACAAATGGATGAATAGACATATGCACAACCAGGAAGACCCGATCAGCAGAAAGATGTTTACAAAGCACACCACACCATGCACACAAATGACAATCACACACCTATGTACACACACCACACCATGAAATCACTTCAGGCATAGTACTTTTTAAGGTACAGCCCATTTCTGGGCTGCGCCAGTGGAACTCCTTCGTAATCTATAAGCTCATAGGCCCCATTTTTCAAAACGCGCTTTACTATATAGGGCCCGTGCCACATAGGTTGGAGTTTACCGGCTCCAAGCTTATCATGTGCCTGATCGTACAAGAGGACGAGGTCTCCTTCGATGAAAGAACGGGGAGAAACAGATTGATCAAAATGAGTTTTGACCCTCTTCTTTTGTGCTTCGATGATCAAAGCAGCTAGACGACGGGTTTCATCCAACCGTTCGAGATATAGAAGACATTCTTCCTCAGGAGAAGTATCCGGTAAGAGCTCCACAGCTAATTTAAGCGAAGGAATTTCACATTCAACCGGCAGGGTAGCTTCCAGACCGTACACCAATTGGAATGGCGTGAATCCGGTTGCACTCTTAGCAGATGTTCGGTATGCCCAGAGAGCTGAGAACAGTTGGAGATGCCAACTGGATTTATGAATCCCAACTTTTCGCTGAAGCATAGTGACCAAAACCTTGTTCACCGCCTCAACCTGACCATTCGCTTGAGGGTAGTATGGTGTTGAGCTGTCGTGACGCAAGCCCAACGTTGAAGTCAGCTCCGCCATCATGTAATCACGGAAATGAGTACCGTGATCAGTGACGATGGCTTGAGGAACCCCGAACCGTGCAATAACGTGGTTGAATATAAATTGAGCAGCCATTTTCCCGTCAGCAGCTAGTGTAGGCATCGCCTCGGCCCACTTAGTGAAGTAGTCGACGGCAACAATGATATACGCATGCCCCCCGGCCGAGTGAGGGTTACACGTCATAAAATCCACGCCCCATTTCGCAAAAGGGCCGACGGTAATAACGGGATGCAATGGCAACGGCGGCGCGCGCATCTTGCGCTGAAAAATCTGGCATGGATGACATTTTCGGACTGCAGTGATACAATCCTTGAATATGGAAGGCCAGAAATAACCTGCCCGCAGAATCTTTTGGGCAGTGGCATACCCGGACATATGTCCGCCACAGGCGCCACTGTGACAGTCATTTAGGACTTTCTCAGCCTCTTCCAAGGTTAGGCATCGCCGGAGCACCGAATCTACTCCAATGCGATATAAGGTATCTCATACTATACGGTAGGGTTGGGACTGGTGCCGAATCCGACGGCGAGCAGTTTTATCCAACTTAGACCGAAATGTCGCGGTCTGAAGATACACTATGATGTCACCGTACCAAGGATCATGAGTACTGATAAGAAAAAGCGTTTCGTCCGGTATGTGGTCTTCAGAGTGTGAGGGAACAGAGTCTGTAGGGAGAGAACATATCAAATCCGCGAAGACTAGTGATTTAGTTGACTTGGCAGTGGTGAACTCCAAGTCAAACTCTTGCAGGATCACGATCCATTTGGAGTACTTGTCCCCTAGTAATTGTCTAGAAAGAATATACGTCATAGGGTTGCAGTCTGAAACCACTGTTATCATGCGCAAAAGGATGTAATGGCGAAAGCGTTGTACGACGTGTACGGCTGCTAAGGCCAACTTCTCAACATGTACATAACGCGTTTCAGGGTCGAGAAGATTCCGTGACAGGTAATAAACAACATGTTCATCACCGTTATCGTCATCCTGCACCAAGACCATGGCGATGGTGCTAAATGCGGCGGCTAGATACAAAGTGAAGTCGCGGTGGTAGTCCAGAGGACGAAGCAACGGAGCATTGACTAGCAATGTCTTCAGCTTCTCAAAGGATTCCTGAGTAATTTCGTCCTAGTGAAAGGGAACATTCTTCTTTAACAAACGAGTGAATCCTTTGGCCACCTCGGCATAATTCGGGATAAAGCGCCTAAGAAAATTCGCTTTCCCTTGCAGACTCTGTAACTGATACAGGGAGGAGGGTGATGGGAGATTTATGATGGCCTCGACCTTTAGAGGGTCAAGGCGAATTCCGTCTTTCGAGACTATAAAGCCTAAAAGACGGCCATAATCAACGCAGAAGACGCACTTATGAGGGTTGAGCCTGATATTGTAGCGTCTGCAACGAAGGAATATCTGGCGGAGATGCTCAGGATGGTCCTCTCGCTTACTCGAATGGGCTGGCAAGTCGTCCAGATAAGGCTGGACAATATGGCGAATATCATGAAAAGCGTAGGACATCGCACGCTGAAACGTGGCGCCAGCGTTCTTTAAGCCGAACGGGAGTTTTTTGTACGCAAAAGTGCCCCACGGACAGATGAATGTGGTCTTATGTTGATCCTCAGGTGCAATATTGATTTGGTTATAGCCTGAGAAACCGTCCATTAAGGAATAGATCTCACTCCCGGCACATTCGTCGATGATCTGGTCGATAAACGGAGTGGGATAATTATCCTTTGGACAGGCGCGATTGATGTCGCGATAATCCACACAGACTCGAATTGTACCCTGCTTTTTATCAACAGGGACGATATTGGACACCCATTCTGTAAGGGGGATAGGATAAATAAAACCCGCGTTCAGAATTTTTTCAACTTCTGCCTTAATGGCGGCGGCTTTCCGAGGATGCATGGGACGTAGGCGTTGGCACACAGGTTTCGCACCTTGATAGGTTGGAATCTCGTGGACGACAATACTAGGATCAATTCCCGGCATTTCCTCGTAAGACCATGCGAAAACATCTCTGAATTCTTTGAAAAGCTCAGTATAGACTTGAATCTCATCGGGAGAACAATTCAGACCCACATGAATGTTCTCAACAATCCCCGGTTTAATGGAGATGTTGATTGGAACTGTTTGAGTAATGTTACTTAGATTACCCTTCGAAAAGACCTCGTGCATTAAGATCGGTGTTTGAAGAGGAGGGGAAGGAACCTGAGTAGCATAACGCTCCAGACAATCAGTCATTGCCCCCACGCTGGGCAAAAACGAGGAGCGATGATGTCCATCGCCCCAGGGCAGCTCCTCAAGAGACATAGTTTCAATGATAGCCTCATCTGAAGGAAAAGTCTCTCTGAGAGGATCAGGTGAATCAGCCTGACCAAACCAGGGGGATTGCGAGTAGACGTCGAGAGCCATTCTTATCGGAGCATGCTGAGGAGGTGGAGGGTCCGATGTGGCAACAATCTCACAGTAGCTGATCTCTACTGGTGTTAAAGGCATGGATTCTCCAAACTCATATACCTGCTCAGGTGTAGGAATAAGCCAGGGGTCATCAGTCCTGGACAACATGTTGACTTGAGCGGTATTCGGTGGCGGTGCGGGGAATATACCCATGAGAACTGGGTCTTTGAAAAGACCAGGTCCTATGTTGTCTGGGGGATTCGGAATTTGATCCACGTATGGCACGTTGTTCTCAGAGCTAGAGGTGAAAAATGACAACCGATCCACCGTGACAATCTTGCCCTCGTGAGGGAACTTAATGAATCGAAAGACGGTAGATGGCACGCAGAGCATGGCATGGGTCCAGTTGCGGCCAAGAAGTATATTGTATTTGAGTTTAGCGTCAACCACCTCTACTTCTACGTTGACAGTTTTTCCCTGTAATGTGATCGCAAGACTCTCGAGAACGCCCAGGGGTTTAGATTCCCGACCATCAAATGCCTCAAGGGCATTGGGAGATGACGACAAGGCTGGAGAGCTGATGGCCTTCCAGCAAGCGGAGGACATAACGCAGGTAGATGCACCCTCATCTACGACGGCCCTATGAATGTTCAGACCGTTAATCCCGACTTGAATGACCAAAGCGATTTGATGTGGAAGCCGGGGAGTAAAATTCTCAAGATCAAAGGTGAGAAGGCTCGAGTCGGCGGGATCGATACCACCGATTGCAGACAGTAAAGCCTTCCGTTGTGAAGGAAAAATTTGAAGAACCTCAAGTGTAGACATAGCACATGGCGCTTGTGCCAGATCCTCAACGATACTGTAATGTTGAGCGGCACGAGCATTCGGATTATAAGAGGATCTTCGAAGAACACCCTTGGGAGGTGGTTTCACAACGGGTTCGGGAGTCGGCTTCTCGATTTCCAATGGACCGGAGGCAGGTGGGGGAGGCGGCCCTTCCGCAACTGCCTTCCCGGGCGCCTGCCGTGGTTCATTGTAATCCTTCGACCGTGTAGCGATAGTGATAGGTGCATTAGTCTTCATCATGAAAACCTGAGACCCAAACGGTGCAGATGGTGACGCCTGTTCGACCATCTGGGTCTGCTGAGATGGAAATGGCTCTTTTAAAACAACCGGAGTCCCTTTTGAGCCTTTAAGAAGTTGACTAACTTCGGACCGTCGTGGACAATCCTTAGTGTAATGGTCAGCTTCACAGATGAGGCAAGGGAATTTCGGCTTACGTTGGGAGCCATCCTTAGTTCGAGATTTAGATTCTGGTTTCGGGGCATCAGATTTTGATTTGCCTTTGCCCTTCTTCTTCCCCTTGGAGGATTTGTCCGCAGGATTGGCCTGGACGGCATTCACCTCCGCGGTTTTACCAGAATCGGATGAGACGGGATTAGCAGAGGTATTGTTGGAAGAATTAGCCTTCTGCTTCCCATTCGAAGACTTCTTCGAATTTTGAGAAACGGAACCAATGACACCATCCACCGTAGGGGTAGGCATAGCCTTAGTGGTTCCGGGCCGTGGAGCATCAGTCAAGATGTCATAAAGTGTGCCAGACTGCGAATAGACAAGATCGAGGTACTGGGCACGCGCAATAGCTTGTTCCTCCATCACACACGCTCCCATCGCGATATCCTGAGCGATTTTATTCACAAAGGAGGTGGTGAACCAGTGAGTCAAGATCTGATCAAGTATGTGAAACTTGATCAATCGATGACGACGCCGCCACTCATGGATGTGATCCGAGATGTGAGTGGCCGTGTCCTGCTTCAAAGAAGTCAGGAGGTGCGTCCCGGCCTCATACCGGACCGGTAACTGGAAATGCGTGAGGAAAGCCATGGCTAACGAGTTGAAATCTTGAAAAATACCACGGGATAGTTCTATGTACCACTTAGCAGCAGCTCCTGTTAACGTACGCTGGAAAAGACGCAAACGAATCGAATCGTCGACCCAAGAGTTGGACGAACACCAGAGGTGATACGTCATCACATGCGCCTGGGGGTCTTCGCCAGCTTTGCCCTCAAACTTGGGACAATCACCTGGTATCTTGGTGGGAACCGGAGGCCAATATGGATTATGTGAAATCGGATCATTGGTCAACTTTGAAACGTTCGGCAGTTCCAAGGTAGCCAGGAACGACAATGGAGGGTTAACTGCCATGCCAGTCCCAGGATGAGGTCCGGTACCCATGCTCCACGATGGTTGTGAATATCTCTGCCCCCATGGGTTCTGTCCCGCAGGATTCTGACCGTAGGGGGCATAGTTCGTATAACTAGACTGATTTGGATTCTGGTAACCATAGTGCGGGGCTTGATAACCAGGGTTCGGGCCCTGATTAGGTGTCTGCCCTGTATAAGCAGCGTTTGGATTTGGCTGCTGAGCGTAGGTAGAACCGGGTGGAGGAGGATAATACTGAGAGCCTCCGGGGTGGTTATAGTTCGGTTGAGACTGACCATGAGGATAATAACCACTCTGAGGATGAGTAGGCTGCTGATAAGTGGAACCCTGCGGAGCCTGGTACGTAGGGCGCAGCTGTTGATTTGGCTGCGGCATTGAATGAACAGGCTGTTGAGCAGAGTGAACAGAATGAGAGGGCTGCCCTGAATGAACAGGTTGACCTGAGTGGGGGGGCTGGCCTGAATGACCAGGCTGGCCCGGGTGACCAGGCGGTGTTGGTTGCGCAGGCTGACCTGGTTGTGAGTGAGCCCCAGGTTGTGCCGGATGGGTCGGTTGGCCTGGAGGCGGGACATCGGGCTGTACCGGATGAGCCGGTTGCCCTGGTGGAGGAACAGGACTAGGTGCTTGCTGGAAACTAGTTTGACCTGAAGCAGAACCATAGGGTGGTCTTGGCTGATATGCAACGTTAGAAACGACAGGATACTACGGTTGCATGGGTAAAGAAGGCTGGATTTGCCCCCTAGGACCATAGGCCTGTCCCGGTTGATACCCTAGCTGAGGTTGAGCAGGTTGACCAGCAGGGCTATAATATGGTCCTTGCGGATTGTACAATGGCCCTTGCTGGCCCGCAGGGTAGCCTTGGATGGGCTGTCCCTGTGGGTCATACAAATAGCCAGGTTGGCCCGCAGGTTGGCCCTGGAAGGGCTGTCCCTGCGGGTTGTAAGCCTAGTTGTACGGTAAACCTTGAGCATACAGATAAGCCTCAGGAGCAGGAAGGCGCAAAACCTCCCCGTGCTCGTCAAACTGACCTGGGAACGCATACACGGGAGTGCCATCCTGTGCATAGTGCGAGAAAAAGGATCGGTAAGGATCTTGGGGGACTTGTCCATCTCCGGCGTTCGGCTGTTGCAAAAACAACCGATACTCCTCCGGAGAGATATTCTCTGGTATAGCAGTAGCTAGGTAAACGTCTTCAGGAGTTGGCCCAGCCCTAGTAGCAGATGCTGAGACAACAGAAGAAGAGGCAGCCACACAAACAGTGGGCCGAACGGGAACAGAAGTGATGGGCATTGAAGGGGACACCCCGGGTGTAGTGACAGCTGGTCTGGAAGCAGGAGATGATATCCCCATAGAGGCTGCAGCTGAAATGATCTGACCCAGAGATCTGTATCCCTATGGTAAAGAAGGACTGGCTGACGACATGGTAGCCAGCTCAGAGTCGTCTCCCTCAAACAATCTACGAGGGATGCACTGATAGTCATCAGACACCGGAATTTCCTCACCAGAATCACTCATGGTTGATCCTGCCGTCAAATCACGCAAAAGACGGCGAGGACTAGGAGGAAAAACAGCAGCAACAAATGGTGAACCCGATGTAAGAGAAAGGAAATCAGCTCCTAATCTCAATTCAGACACAGGGTCCGAAAAGGGCCAATTGAACTCAACTGGTCCTCCAAAGGGTTGCTCGGCGAGAACCGGTCCCCCGTCAGGAAACTCGGAAACAACAGGCTGCTGTGGTTCAACAGAAGGCTGAGAATCTTCTGAAGAATCGTCCATGTAAGGACTACCAGTAGATGAAACCGAAGGTTCCGCCACCGTGGCAAGAAACTAGAAGAAAAGAGCAAACACACACACGGGCTGAAAACGAGTTAAGACCTGCGATCGAAGCGGTCGACAAACAGTAAGCTCTAAATAGGTGTAATGATGGGCGATTAATTTTACGAAAGTAAATTCTCAAGACATACATTACAAAATTTAGCTTGATAACAAGTGGCGCTCTATCTCTTTGAGTTGACACAAGCGTGGACAAAGCTGTGGTCTTTTCAAGTTTGCAGTGAGAAAAGACCTAATGACTCTTTCAACGAGGAGCTTAGGCAAAGGGTGTACAAATATCCGTGAACTGCAATATACACCTTGGTTTCAATAATGAAGCAATTGACGTAAGGACTTTATTTTGTCTTGGTAGATCTCCCCGAATCTGTGTTGATGTAAAGAGAATGTTGTGATTTCTATAACTACGTAGGTAAAGGGGTTGGAAACCTGAGGGAGTCTCCCTATATATCTCGTGATGCGGGAGCACAAGTCCATTAAACATCCTAAAAATATGTGAAGCGACAAGCCCTTTAGGTTCAGGGCAGGAACAAGTCTAGCTTAGACCTTCTAAATATGTTTCGTTAAGTTCCAATGCTACCTTAGGTTAATTGAATAAATTTTACAGTTGATCTTCAATTAAGTTTCAATTTTCAGGCCCTATCGTATGTAGTGTCTCGAAAGACTCCTAAATGCAAAGCTATATGCCACAGTGCAACATTTCGTTCGATGAAATCTAGTTAGAGAAGAGTTGAAAGCTTTTACACAAACGAAATGAACTGAAGACAAACAATGAGATCTCTAATGCAACTAATGCAACTGAAAACTTTTCTTTCAAAACACTAATCACTAGCGATATGGAAAAGATCACAATTTGCACTAATTAACAAAAGCAAAAGAGATTTTTTTTTATTTATTTTCAATGTTTAAGAGCCAATATGCACTAAACAATCTTGAAAACAAACGGAACAACTTGAGAAACGATTTTCAAGAGAGCGAAACAAACAAATTTCACTCAACAATACAAGCAATCAGATCCCAAATCGACCAAAGTCTCTCAAAGCAAAGAAAAGACTCGAAAGCTTCCAATTGACCGTGTGATCTAGGTCCAAGGCAAGACCAAACGAATTTCGAATGAAGGAATAAACAATCACCCAAAAATCGCAACAAAACAATAAACAACTACTTAGAGGGTGTGGAGGATCAGTCAGACAGTTGACAGGACGATCAAAACACCAAAACTTCCAAGGAGGGCTCGATACACTAAGCCACTAGATTCCCTAGGGCTTACAACGTGAAATTGGTAGATAAAAGAAAACAACCAAAGAACAGAGGTGAATTCCCAGCTAAACAGGACTCCGACACACTCAGGCAGTCAAAAAATCAAGAAGAAAAACACTGATCAAATCCAGAGAGCTCAAAAATGAGGAAACTCAAAAAACTTACAGGGGTGGCGCGACTGTAAGTGTGAAACTGGCGCCAGAAAGCAATTGGCGTGGGCTAGACAAAGGCAACATGCGCCAATTGGTGCGAACGTCAGGTTAAAAACCGCGCCAGTCGAGTTTCTCAGCCAAAAATTAAAAACAAGCTACTCCAGAAATAGACCAATGCTAGCTAAGCAATCCAAGAAGAAAAAAAAAACAAAGAACCCAACCCAAAAGGTTCATCAAGCAAGGAAAAGCAAGAGACAAATGGCAAGGCAAGACAAAGACTCCAAGTTTTTTAGTCCGTAAACCAAACCGGAGATTGACTGAAGTAGCGTTGATCTACTCTGCTAATGCAGGGCAAAAGCCCTTGAGGCTATGCAAAATTTGTACTTAGGGCTCATCATAGTTTAAATCGACATCAAAATTTTGGATCCCAATGGAGTCGCCAAATTGTTGAGGAGGTAAATCCTCTGCCGGACGGAAACCAATCACCACTAGCCCCGGCAGAGAGTCTAGCAACAATCAAACAATGTTATGACGCAAGTTCTAATTCTGACGAATGGGGATGGAGATAGGAGCCTACCTACTTACACGGATTCAACAAGGATTGGATGCGAAGAAAAAGCATCCTTTTTCTCTCGGCCTTCAGCAGATCACAATCCCTCCCACGATCTCACGGATGAACACATGGAAAACGAACGGATACAACCATAGAAACCGGTATACGTAACTAAACATCGGTCGAAAAAGATATTACTTATATGATGGAAAACGAGGTGGAAACTATAATCATAATCATCTATTAAATAACAAAGCGAAAGTGCAACAGGATTCGACATTACTAGGTCTCCTTCGGACGGGTCTCCAGTCGTCCACGTCTCACAAAGCTTGCCAAGGAAAGGGAAAACCTCTCCAGAGTCTCGTGACAATGGTCTCCTTACTTGAGTCAGCCTTAAGGGAAAGAGAGGATTATTTACAACACAAAGAATATGCCCAGAATATGAATTGAGCTTAGGCACTTAGTCTTGCCTGGATTTGAGGCTTTGGGAGATGGGGAAGGAGAACGGATCTATTGTGTAGGTTATTTCATATCAGCACCAAAGTTCCATGGGAGGTGGCAAAACCACTTCCCCTCCATAGAACTCCCGCAGCCAAACCTCCCAACTCAAGATAGGCAATGGTTTCTGAGTTTGTTGGAACTCAACTTCCACCATCTTTATTTAAAAAACAATCCCTAAATTGGGTGGCGCGACTACTGCTCTATGACAGAGCGCCAGTTGGCGCGACCTCTTTGCAGGATTTTCCCCATTGGCGCGAGTACTGAACTTCCTGCCCGCACCAATGCCAAAAGGGATGTTTTTCATGATTTTTGCAAGGAGATGTCTCAAGGGAAAATGAGGCTCATGCTTAGAGGAATGCATTGATGATGTTTTCAAGGCATGACAATGTTCACAGGTCACAAAATGGGCCCTCCATTGTGCGGGACGGGGAACGGTAGGGATGGTGACAAATTACTATGTGACATGAGGATACGAAGAGCAACAACTTCTTTAGCCAACTGATAAATCTTAAACAAAAGGGTTTAGCGGGGGAGCACATTGAGGACTTCCAAAAATTTAATATAAGGGTAAGTAATATTTCAGAGGAACACAAGATTTATCTCTTCATAAGTACTTTAAAGGATAACATCCAACATGAAGTTCGTGTTTTGGAACCTGATTCATTGGAGAAGGCATTCAGGTTGGCCAGAAAAATTGAATGTAAAATTATGGTGACAAGGAAGCCTACCACTCACTTCTATAAAGAGGTAAGTGTTGCTAATCCTAGATTTGCACAACCTACAAGGTTGACACCACAACAATTGGAAGGAAAAAGAGAAAAAGGGCTTTGCTACAGTTGCGATAGAAAATACACTAATGGTCATAAGTGTGCTGAGAAGAAATTATTTTACATAGATTGTGAAGAGGAAGAAGAAAATGAATAAGAATCTTCAAAAGAAGAGGATATACGCCACCAACCAACCGTAGAAGAGGAAGAAATGAGTCTGACCATATCGTGTAATGCATTGGCAGGAATTACCACTCCTCAAACTCTCAAGATAGAAGGACATAACAAGAAGAAAAAGGTAATAGTGTTGATTGATTCGGGTAGTACCCATAATTTTATTCATTGTAAGGTAGCCAAGGAATTGAATTGTTTCCTATACCCAACACCAGAATGTCAAGTGATGGTTGCAAATGGAGGAACTATAAATTTCATGGAAAAGTATAATATAAAGCTAACCATGGGGGAATATGTATTAGATGGTAATGCTTTCCATGCCTATAAAGGTCTTGATCTTGTACTAAAATTACAATGGTTACAATCTCGGGGATGATAAAGTTTAATTGAAACTTTTCTTGGTACCGAAGAAGTCAAATTACGAGGAGGTATTTATGTTGAAATGCAGCTCTAATGTCATGACAAAACTGCAAGCGAAACAATGAGGTGTAATTCTGCATAATTATGCTCACTAGAAGTTCAAACACCAAAATCATATATTTCTTGAGATCTCCAAAAGTCTTGGAAAATGATTCCAAGGTGTTTGAAACTCCCAAAGGGATCCCACCATTCATGATCATGATCATGCTATTCATTTGATTCTAGGAAGTGTTCCTCCAAACATCAGGCCTTATAGATAACCTTTCGTCCAAAAGAGTGAAATTGAATGTATGATTGCAGAAATGTTAGAGGCGGATATAATTCAACCTAGTCAACGTTCTTTCTTTGCTCCTGTGGTATTGGTACACAAGAAGGGTGGATCATGCCGCATGTGTTCGGATTATAGGGAGCTCAATAAGCTCACCATTAAAGATAAATTTCCTATTCCTTTGATTGATGAATTATTGGATGAATTACATGGAGTAATTTCTTTTACCAAGTTGGATCTTCGTTGAGGATATCATCAAATTATTATGAAGACTAAAGATATTCTGAAAACAACTTTTTGAACTCATGAGGGTTATTATGAATTTTTGGTCATGCCTTTTGGCCTTACCAATGCACCTTCTACATTTCAAGGGTTGATGAATTCCATTTTCAAACCCTTGCTAAGAAAATTTGTGCTAGTATTTATTGATGATATACTAATCTACAGCAGATATTGGAAGGATCATGTTGAACATGTTGATATGGTGCTCAAACTATTACGGGAGAAATAATTATATGCAAAAACATCCAAATGTTTATTTCAAGTACAAAAGGTGTAATATCTAGGTCATATTGTATCTCACGAGGGTGTTAAGGTAGACCCTAACAAAATTAAAGCCATTTAAAGGTGGAAAATTCTAACCATAAACGTTGTGGTTTCTTGGGATTATGATGTTATCGCAGTTGTTAAGAATTATGGGAGAATATGACACCTCAACAATATTATTGAAGAAGGTGGATTTTCATGGACTCACAAGAAGCAACTAAGGCCTTTGAACATCTTAGAAGAGGCAATGTGCCTAGCACCGGTCTTAGCTACACCAGACTTCACAAAAAAATTTATTGTGGAATGTGATGCCTCAGGAAATGGAATTGGTGTTGTTTTAATTCAAGAAGGAAGACCCATTTCTTTTGAAAGTTGTCCAATCAAAGGAAAGTATTTACAGAAAGCTATTTATGAGAAGGAAATGTTGGCAATACTACATGCACTAAAGAAATGGCGACCTTACCTAATGGGAAGACACTTGAAGGTAAAAACTGATCATGATAGTCTTAAACACTTTTTGGAACAAAGACTATCTTCAGAAGAGCAGCAAAAATGGGTCACAAAGATGTTGGGTTATGACTTTGAAATAATCTACAAAAAATGAAAGCTTAATGTTGTTGCAGATGCACTCTCGAGAAAGAATGAAGAGGTGGAAGCATTGCTTTGTGCCATTTCTATTATCCAACCAGATTGGATAACCGAAGCAAGAGATGAATGGAAGAAGGACAAAGATGTATGGACACTCATTCAAAAATTGCAACAAGATCCTAGTACATCTGATACATTTAGTTGGAAAAATGATTCCTTATGGTACAAAGATCGCTTATATCTTTGTAAGAATTCCCAACTAAAACAAAAGATTCTTCTGGAATTGCACACTTCTCCTTTAGGGGGACACTCAGGATTTTTAAAAACTTACCACAGGGTGAAGAAAGAATTTTTTTGGGATGGCCTTAAATCTGATATTCAAAAGTTTGTGGCGGAATGTTTGGTTTGCCAGCAGAATAAAGTTGAGACAATTAAGACCCCGGGTCTTCTACAACCTTTATCCATTCCAAGTAAACGTTGGGAGGAGATTTCAATGGATTTTATCACAGGTTTACCTAAGTCCGAAGGAAAGAGTGTCATCATGGTGGTAGTTGATAGACTTACCAAGTATGCACACTTTGTGCATTATCTCATCCATTTAAAGCAAGTACAGTTGCTACTACATTTATGGACACAATATCTCTTTTCTTCTATTTTTGGAGTTGGTTTCACAACATCAATAGGAGCAATGTCACACAATACCTCATACGTGAAGGGCTTGTTGCTATAGGGAAGGCGACACTGTTGGCTAATGTGGAGATCTCATCCTTGGTGAAGCCACCCGATGGTGTATGGTTGTGGGTGCGCTGTGGTCGGCAAGTCCAACCACTTCATGACATCTACTGAAATGAGGTTCTTTTGGCTCCCATTTTCGACAAGGAATTGTAGCGGGGAACCCTTTACCCACATATGGGAGTGGAAGAGACGCTCTGCCTCCTCTAGATCTTCTCGTTCCTTGCTCTGGATCTTCATAGTGGCAACAGTGGCATTGGGCTCCGCATCAATAATCTGCTTCCCTTTGTCATTCCCCTTGTTAGTTTCTGATTCAGAGTCGAAGCATGCATCTGATTCAAAAGCCCTCATCTCGGCCAGTAGCCACTGCTTGGCTCGACACTCACTTGTGTTGTGAGTGGAGCTCTTATGGAACTCACACCACTTTCCCATGTCATTCTTTGGCTTCGCGGTGTTGTTCTATGCTTGTGGCTTTGGCGGGTTGTCTTGGGCCTCCATGCCTTGGCTTTGTCCTTTGTTTTGTGATTTGGGGGCACCTTTTCCTTGCTTATGATTCATAGATCCAAAGTCTCTCTTCTTCTGTTTGAATTTCAGCTCAATCTTGGCAGCATACCGGTATGTCATACCAAGTGAGGAGATGTCGAGGAACTCCATTTCCTCCTAAATGTATTTGTGTAGAAAACCGTGATAATTTAGCACCAAATGTTTCTTTGAATCTTTGATACCCAACTTTCTGCGCATGGTATGGAACAAATTCGTCAGCTCATGCACATATTGATCCCTTTGTTGCCGCAACGTGGTCCATTGTATGTACTTGTCCTCATAGCTCCCCACAGGAGAGTATTGTTCCTTGATGGCATCTCAAAAATAATTACAAGTGTGTACGGTTGAGAACAAAGAGGGTTTTGTCTCATCCTTTTTCTCAGAGTAGGTTTCCCACCAGTCCTTAACATGGGGGGTAGCTTTGAGGAGTGGAAAAATATTCTTCTCTCGGTCAGAAAAGTCATGAACCGAGAAATATCCTTCTAATAGTTTCAACCATATATCTACGGCAACTGCATCTATTTGACCGTAAAATATGGGAATGCCAAAGTTTACTTGTACCTTAAATGGAGTCGTGCCTCTAGAGTGGCTGTTGGATGTAGCTACGCTGCCGATGGGTAGTCATTGAAGGATCTGGGCAAATTTGTCCATCATTGCATTCCTTTATTTTTCAAGGGCATCCTCGAGCAATATTTTGACAGGATCTTCTGCTCCCTCATATTTTTTTTCATCCCCCATGGGCATCCATCGGGGTTTGCGAGGCTGATCTTGCAAAGGTTCCACCAGATCGAGCCCTAACTCCTTATACCTTGATCTTGTTGGGGACATGCAAAGAAGGATCAAGAAAAATCAAACTGCTCTGATACCACTGATTTGGATTTATGTAGGAATGAAAAATGATACACATATAAACATAAATACAAATATGCAGCATAAATAACACTTCATTTCATTAATATCAAAGAACTAAAATATGCTTACAGGAAGAATGGAAATAAACTAGCTAGGGTGTTGGTAGTGAATCTCTAAGAAGAGATGTGGTGGCTACAGACCTCTAAACTGTGTTACAATGAGGCTCAAGGGTCTATTTATTATTGAGAAATAATGGAGAACTCTAAAAATCCAAAAACCTAACCCTAGGAGATGAAGCGCCAAAACTATGGGCCCCGTTTGGGTAAATTGGTGTTTCAACATCCCGGGGACGTAACTTTGGCATACGATCTCCATTTGACGTGTATGATACATCGTTAGAAAGATACATCCGAGGACTACAACTTTTGTTGCAAATATTGATTTTGGAACTGAATCTTATTCGTTGCACAAACGATGCCCAAAAAACGTCATTTAGGGCCTCAAAACGGCTCTAGAAGTTCAGGATCTGAAAAACTACTAAAAATAGTAAGTTGTGCAAAAACTGAAAAACTGAAAGAGACAATGGTGGGGCCCCAAGTGGAATAGGCGGGTGGCCACCAATATCCATCTCGATCAATGAACATAGTTAGCCTTAATTAGCTTCAGTTAAACTCTATTTATTGTATGTGATGTGCACTTGGCTTTAGCTAGTAAACTCGAGTGCTTACATCTGGTGTGCACTTGGATTTAGTTAATTAACTCTAGTGCTTGCATGTGGTGCATGTGCACATTAATAGTACATAAAACACCCTTAGCTTCATATAGATTTAAGTATGCATAGTTATTGCATGTAAAACTAATCTTAACTTCGTTTCTTTATGTATTGATTCTAAAACTAATATTCTGAAATCAAATTCATTTTAAATTCCAATTTGGTATTACAATTATCACAAGTTTGTGAAATTATTATTCAATTTGATCCTTATTTCTACTCTAATACGTTTACATCGTATCAAAGATATAGGGGTTTGAAGAAGGTGCACGGACAATATTTTTTAGATTTGAAGAGAAAATAATTGGAAATTTTTCGAAGGCTTTATTTGCAGATCAAAATATTTGAGAATTGCCGCAATTATTTCTATAACTACAAGGTGAAAAAATGGAGTTCTCATTTTCAATGATGCTTACTCCATATAACTATTTCCAATGGAAGCTAGATATTTTTCTTCACCTCATAGGCAAGGGCTTGTATCATATAGTTATGAATACGGAAGTTGAGCCCAATTTTTCCATTGAAAAATCCAAATACTTCAACAAGATGAATGAGGCATTTGGTATTCTATTGTTGTCCATATCTCCAACATTGTGTTTCCATGTGGACACATGCAGCACTCCGAATGAGGTCTAGCAACCTTGGAGAATTTATTTAGAATAGCACAATGAGATGCAGGCTCATATTCTAAAAACTAAGCTAAAATGCTTACATCCAAACAACTTTGAGAACATTTAGGATTTATTTACGAAATTAAAACAATTGCTTCTACAATTACATGATTACGATATCGATAAATAAAATTAGGAAGGTCAATTCATCATTTATATTTTGTCTAAATTAGGCCTTGAATATTTATTTTTCATTTCTATATTTGATACAGTTAGACTTGGAATTGGACATAAATGGAAAATTCCCAAACTTGATGCATTTATTGAGACTCCTATTAGAATAAGCGCATCAAAATGGGCTCATTAAAATCTCCAAATGCACATGCACTTGTCATGCATGAGAAAGGAAATTCTAACTCAAAACCAAATTAGCAATACAATGGAAAAGGAAATGCAAGAGATCCAGATCCAAAAAAGGGAGGGCATCGAAAACCCTGAGATGATTCTTCCAGCTCCAAGGGTAAGAAGGGAAAGAAAGGAAACTCCAAGTGACCTTATTGTAATCGAGGTTATCATTCTGAATCCTCTTCCATGCAGAAAACTATTGATCTCATGGCAAATACCCTTCAACAAAATAATATTGGTCATCACATTCCAGAAAGCTGCAATAAGTAGACGGAGGAAAACCCATAAAAAAAATGGGTAATGGTCATGCTTTCATTTCTCTTCATTGTACACCGCAAGAATGGAACATCAATTTAGGAGCTTCACATCATATGGCTTACTCAAATGAATACTTTTCTTCTCTACATGCATACTCGGGACCTCCTATCCTCATGGGGGGGAATTCTTCAGTTGAAGCAACTAGACAAGGAAGAGTGCAATTCAAAGACGGAAGTTTTGAGAATGTATTGCATATTTCAATTCTTTTTGTGAATCTTCTTTCATTGTATCAAATGCCACACATAGAAGAGAAAGTAAAGTGGAATTTACCCTAGATTTCATGAGCATTTATGACATGCAAACCAACTTGAATATTGCATCTGGCAAGGTAAATGATCAATATCGTTTGTATGCATTTTCTGTTTTTGTTCCTCAATCAAATTGTATCTAGCTACTTACACATGCAAATGAAAAAGGTAGGATTTAGCACAAGATATTTGGGCATTTGAATTTTAGATATACATAGAAAATTAGCAAGCAAGGGATGGTTAAAGGATTTCCATCAATTGAATTTTCAAATGGTTTTTGTAATGGATGTTCTCTTGGAAAGCATCCAAAAGACAAATTCAAGAAGGGCCATGCATGGAGAGCCTCTTCACCTTTGGAACTTGTACATAGTGATCTCATGGATCCATTTCGAGTTCTTTCAATGAGAAAATAATGATATTTTTTGTCATTTATATATTATTATACGATATTTTCTTGGGTTTATTTCTTGAATCTCAAGTGTGAAATTTTTCAACATCTAAATATTTTCAAAGCACATGAAGAAAATCAGTCTGGAAAACGCATCAAGATACATTGCACAGATAATGGGAAGGAATATGTCAATGAACATATCAGTAATATTTGTAATTAAATAGGCATACAGTTGCAACATACATTCCCTTACACTCGACAAGAAAATGGGGTGATTGAGAGGAATAATAGATCTTTGAAAGAGATGGAAAATTGCAAGTTGCATGAAAGATATTTTTCATCGAAATTGTGGGTTGAACATATAAATTGTGCCTCATACATCCATAATATATATCCTCATAAATATTTTAATGGAAAAGAACCTTTTGAGGCTTGGAATGGCTTGCAATATGAACTCAATCATTTCCGCATTTTCGGATCTTGAGCATGGGCCCGCATTCCTACAGAGAAGAGAAAGGATTTGGAACCTCAACCTAAAGTATGCATGTTTGTTCAATATTCTAATGAATTCAAAGGGTACACATTGCTTGATATCAACACTGAAGAGATATTTATTGAAAGGAGTGTAAATTTTGATGCAAATATTTTTCATGCACCACCAAATCAACCTATCCCCAAGTTTCCCTCGCCACCCATTGATGAGTTTGCAGATGAGAGTTAAGATCAGAATTTTCATCTACATGGGCACTTTTTACTGACACCTATTAGACCAGTAGTTTTATAACATCGATATCATAAGTCCTTGTTTACTTTAGAATATTCTCGACCGCCTTCAACACAAAAATGGTACAGCATAAGTGATCTCCTAGATGATTCTGCCTCAATAACTCAGCTTGAGGAAGATCCACAGGAACTCTTAGCTATGGAGGCATGCATGCACATGCAAGGTTATAATATGCATGCATATGATCCACAAACTTAAGCAGAATAAATTGGGCATCTTGAGTGGGAACCAACAATGGATGCTGAATACAGCTCTCTCATTGAGAACCGAAATTTGGATTCGGTTCCGCTACCTTCCGATCGTAAACTTGTGAGGTGAAAGTGGGCTTACCAAACAAATAAAGGATTAGATGGCCAATTTATTCGATAAAAGGAGGTTTTCAAAAAGTACATGGCATTGACTATGATAAGACGTTTGATCCAGTGGAAAAAATGGATTCCATTCCCTTATCTCTCTCCATTGCAACAAATATAAGATGGGAGGTGCATCATATGCATATTGCTATGAATATAATTCATAAAAAATATAATAAATATAGTTATTAATAGTTAAATAAGGATTATGTAAGTATTCATTAAGTTAGTGAAAGGGCATGTCTAAAAGACATTCCCATCCATGAAAGGCCACCTGCATAGGTATATAAGAAGGGCCTCATTGTAACATTTTATAATCTCTTATACATTTTATATATAAAATATTATTATTACAATATCTCTTGTGTATTTTACAATTAAAGTCAATAAGCCTACAACTTTTTTGCTCCATTTGGTATCATAGGAGTGATCTTCTCGCCTAGAAGGAAGCACCTACACCACTGTTGGTTGCCATCATCTATTACATGCGGTGCCTCAAAATCGCTGCCACTCAATGTCTTCATCAATGATGATGGATGATTTCAACAAAAATTTGATCGATCTTGAGAGTAAGATCAATAATAATTCTGATAAATTCACTAAAAGATTAATCAATCTTGAGGATAAGGTTACAGGAAATTCTGACAACATCAAAAAACTCCAAGACACAATAGATCAGATAGAAAGACAAATATGGATAAATCATAGCAAGTCCACAGACAATCATAACAAAGAAATACAGAAGATAAACTCCATTTTGGACAAGATTAATCTAATGAAAAAACTAATATTCCCGAATATTGAACATAGTCAACAGAGCAATTCAGTCGATTCAAAAAATTCAGAAGATAATCATGAAGAATCACTACATTCTGTAGAAGATAAAGTTATGAAAATTTCAAATTGTAATGAAGGTGATCTTAAAAACAAAGATGAGCCTACTAGCTAGGAATCTGTTGAAGTAGCTGAAATTGATGAGGATGATTCAGATAAAGATAATATGGAAGAAGGCTATCTTGAGAAACAAGAAGATCCACATGAAGATGAAGATGATCTCAACAACAAATATGATGAGGTGGAAGATAGAGGAAACCATAATGATGATGAGGTTATTCCACCAATATTAGTGCCAGACACTTGGGCCACAAGAAAAGTTGATAGTTGGAAGTTTGTCCAATCAGAGTTAAAACATGGAAAAAGTCCTTCACCCATACAAACCATATGGCAAGAAGAGAAGCATATGTTAGGGACTAATTCTAGAATAAATATGAAGAAAAATAAATTTAGGATGTTTTTACATGGGAGAAGGAAAATTATAGCTAAATTTGAATATCAATCCCAATTGGTAGCAACCTTCCTTGGTATTCCAAAATATGAATGGTTTTCTAAGGAAAATTCAAGGGTAATTCATGTCTTTTCTTTAGCAGTTGTAGAAACAAGTCTTGCCATTTTATTTGACAAGCCACAATGTTTTTTTCTGCAGTCTATGGGCTCCATCAATCTTATCCAGGTTGACCTTGATCCTTATAGGTCACCTTCTATTTTTCTGGACTCTACAGTATAGTCAGTTGCAGATGGGGGGATGTTAATGTGCACAACAAATGATAGGGCAGTGCTTTGTGGGAATAATGGGGAAGTTTGCTATTCAAAATATGGTTCATATCCTATTCATGCAAAGTATTGTCATGAGATGGCTTTAAGGATCTTTCCTGCTTGTATTGAGAGCCATGCTAACCATTACAAACACTACATTTTCCCAGTTGTTCCTCAAGAATGCAATGATTGTGGCAAGAAATTCAATATGGCTGGGCTCATATGGTCTGCCCCAATTCATGATCCTCACTAGGTTTCATCCATATCATCAGATGTTGTTGCCCTCAAATCTCGCTATCCTACATATGACAAAATATATGTTGTCTTGATGTCGATTTTTGAGGAATTAGGAGGAGTTGACGAGGAATTTAATTCAGAGACTTGTGATATTAAAGCACTGAGGGATGTCATTCGAAAGCAATGCCAATTGAATTAGAAACTCCAATATGAGCTGGATGAAGAGAGGAACCCTTTTGCGGGTGCAACAAAGGATGCTCTCGCCATGATTTACCGGTTGTAGAAAGAAAAACATGAGAAGGAAAGGGAGGCCTCTCTAATCAAGAAAATACAAGCATACACTGTACAGGAAAAGTTGTCTCTGAAAGATCTCCTCGATGAAAAAAATACATCATTGAAACGGTCTGAGATTCAATATTTGAAGCAGTCGATTAGGTTCCAACATCATAACAATTGTAATTTTAATCATGAGATCAGATCATCGAATCCCATTGATGATTTTTCCAAGGTTAAGGAGGTAATAAATGACCAAACCCTCTTAATTCCACTATTGGAATCTACTAGCCAGAAAAGGAGGGCGGAACATGTAGGAATATTTACTGGTAATAATATAAGTATGGTAGACAAACAAATTCTGAAAATGCAAATGAAAATGGCAGTATGAATGTGAACATGAATAAGAAACGCGGTATTTTGGTAACAGAGAAGGTAGCCAATACCAGTAAGGTCTCAACTTTTAATGGTCTCGTACAGCCTTGAGACACGTTTGTTTATTATTTGGAAACTCTGTAAAAAACTCCTCAAATTTTTTTGGTGGGAGGATATTTCCGGATGCCTGCGTCTTTAGAGAAGGACACAACCTTACAAATATCTCATGACTATTAGTCATAAATTTAATAAAACAAAGAAGGTTTAATAATTAAGTTCTTTATAAAATTACTAAAGTTACTTTTAACTTTATATAGTTACTTAATAAAAAATAAATAAATAAAAGTATCATATTAAAGGTTGGGCAAGACATTAAAAGTTTGGTTAGAATACATATAGTAAAGTTATATTATATATTAATTTAATTAATTAAATAATTTTAATTAATTAGATTAATAAATTAAAAAAAGAGGGGGGGGGGGGGGGGTTCGAAAGGAGTATCACAACAAATTATACATGTTGAGATGACAAACATGAATAAAATAAAAGTGTGACCTATTAGACTTATAAAAAAATTGACGAAAGCAAATGAAGGAGACGGTATGTTATTGAACTGAAGAAAAATGTCAACTATAAGCTTTGAGGACAAAGCTTTTGAAGGAAGGGGAAATTTTATGAATATAATTCATAACAAATATAATAAATATAGTTATTATAATTAAATGAGTATTATGTAAGTAATCATTAAGTTAGTGAAAGGGCATGTCTAAAATACATGCCCATCCATGAAAGGCCACCTACATAGGTATATAAGAAGGGCTTCATTATAACATTTTATCATTTCTTTTACATTTTATATATAATATATTATTATTAAAATACCTCTTGTGTATTCTACAATTAAAGTCAACAAGCCTATAGCTTTGTTACTCCAGATATGAAGAATTCATTTCTTTGTGGAGATCTCAAGGAGGAAATATACATGGAGCATCCAAAGGGATACATGAAAAATTCATCTCTAGTATGCAACTAAAGAACTCTCTTCATGGCCTCAGTCAAGCACCTAGAGCATGGTATGCAAAGAAAAAATCCTATTTGTTATCTCAAAATTATGTACTTTTCAAATCTAAATCAAATTTTTATTTTTTCAATAAAATTGACTCCTTGTTGGTCATAGTACTCTGCGTAGGTGATGTTTTGATAACAATTAGCTCAGCTTCTGACATTATTGAGATTAAAACCAAATTTCATAAGCGTTTTTCTATGAAAGACATGGGGCTGCTAAATTTATTTGTTTGACTAGAGATCAATGAGAGCGGTTCTGGGATTACCATATCTCAACCAAATTATGTTAGAGAAATTTTTGCATGATTTCACATGAGTGCCTGCAAGCCAGCAACCACGCCTTTCTTATCAAGGATAAATATTCAGAATGGATAAGACATACCATTGGTTGATTGCACATTATACCGTCAACTTCTGGGAAGTATTTTTTATCTCTCTCATTCTTACCTTGATCTCTCATATATCATAGGATAAATTTCCAAATACATGCAAGAGACACATGAGTTACACTAGAAATCTTCAAAGTGCATCCCTCGATATGTCGAGGGGAAAATCACCTATGGGATTCATTATGCAACAAATTATTATTTGGATGTCATTGGGTTGACATATTTAGATTGGGAGGATGACAACATTGATCGCAATTATATCTCTGGTTATGTACTTAGTTTGGGATGCAGCCCAATTTGTTGGTCGAGCAAGAAGAAAACTGCAATTTCTTTATCATCAACAGAGGTTGAGTACATAGGAGAAGTCAATCCTACTATTCTGGCCATTTGGCTAAAACATTTCCTCTTTGAGATTGGTATCAGTGTCCATCGTCCAACTTTCATTTGGTGTGATAATCAAATTACACTAAAGTTTTGAAGAGATTCTGTATAGCGGAAGCGGGCCAAACACATCGATATCCACATGCACTTCATTAGAGAACTAGTTCATGATCCGATCGTTGATCTTTGGTATTTTCCTAGTTCCAAGAACATTGCTTATATCTTCACCAAGGCTTTCACTAAGTAGAAGTTTCGATTTCTGTGAGATCGCCTTGGGGTGAAGGATAGGACTTCCTAGCAATTGTCATTTCTCTATTTTTAGGGACATTTCTTCACTGGTATAATGACATATTTCATGTAATTTTCACCATGATATTGAAATCACCATGTAAAAACTTTAATTAATTACACATTACTCCACATTATGCTTGAATGTCATCAAATGTTATAATGAATAAAACACGCGTCGTGATATGTCAATATGGGGGGAACTATCCTATGTAATTTAAAAATTTTAGAAACTCATGGGATGTCATGGAAATTATATGAATACTTTTTTGGAATTTTTTGTTACCACATAGTCATCTTCATCTTTGTAATGCCACCTGACATATATAAAGTTGTCACACTACAAGAAAATCACAAGGTTTACCTCATCTTATTTTCCTTTTATGAAATTTTCGCTTGTAACTTTCCCAAGAGATATTTATATTTCCTCTTGTTCCCTATGGATCAAAATAAAAAGGAAAATAAATCCATAAGTTATCAAGTTCTAGAGAAAACATATATATATATATATATAATAGAATAAAAACATATCTTTTCCATTCAACAGCATTTATAAAATTAATGTGCCTAGAATATGAGCCTTGTCGAACCATGAGGACCAATACACTCATCAAGCAAGATCATTGCAATCCTAGAAGGCTCATATGTCAATCCATTAATGCTTGAACAAGGTTTAAATGTATAAATAGAGAATTATTTGATATCATTCCATATATCGTATTAAAATAATATAAGAGAAACTATGGAACTAAATCTCATGTAACTCACGACCTTACAAGAGACTATTATGATTATACCATTTCATAGTAATTTCATACAAAATGTCAACACAATTTGCTACCACCTTGTACTAAGGACATTTTTTTCCAAATAAAATGCATTGTAACCATTTATTCCATGATAATCACATACAATAAAAATCACACCATGTACTCTGAGGATTCGCCATCCAACAATTACCTAGACGAAAATCCCACATCATTTTTTATCATTTTTTCAAGAAACAGGAAATTATTCCCAGATTTTTTCTTTAACCCTCATTTTGTTTGGTCCAAACTAAAAGATATATGTTTATAACACTTCTTAATGCCTCGACTGATCTGAAAATGCATTGGATAACTTGTTATGTTTTTCAAGAACCTTCCACTCTGTTAAAAAAATAAAAGATCTAGCTTATCCTTGACAATTTGCGGAATTTATGCTTGAAAGAAGTGTATGACTTTTAACTGTTTAAGTATCTGAAGCCCATTTATTCTTCCTGAAATTAAACATGTATAACAGAAACATAATGTAGCAATAAAACATCCACACATAACAGCAAAATTAATCTAGGAGTTCACCCGAATATCGTGGGCTATGTCTTCTTTGAGCTTTGTCATCTTGACTTGGCTCTTTGGGATTATGGTAAATTTTATTTTAAAATTTCCACACTCAACTCCAATGGATACCGAACTGATCCAAAGGGCTTATAATTCCATATATATCTCTATCATGGCTGTCATCACTCTGCAAACAGCTTTGGGCTCCCTTAGACTCGATTCCTTCTATTGGTGCACTGAGCTACACTGAGCTTCTCCTTCACACTAACTCCTTCAGAATTCTATTTCTATCTCTGAAACCCCACCTAATATTTCCAATACACATCAGACACCAAATATCGACTGATAATTTGCTCCAAATGAGCACTGCATCCCCAAACTAGGCCTTCCTCCATAATTTACCCAAGGTTGGCCAAAACTTCCCTTCAGCTTCTTGAGCTCTAGTAGTTATAAAATGGCTCTAAAAATCCATTCATTGGATTCATAATTCCAAAATTATCAAGGATAGACTATTTTTTCACTGAAAATGGCCTTTGGCTGCTCCAATTTCACCTCGAACACCTATTGGCACCCCATGGCACTAGGGTCACTAAAAAATTCTCTGATGGGTTCTTGACCTCTAAAATTCATCAAAATATTCTAAAACCTTCTTCAATGAATTAATAATGTTGATTACCGTCAGTAATGACTATTGGTTCACTGTGTATGGTCTCCAGCTGCCCTGGCTAGGCCCTAAACTACGGCTAGCAAAAGTTGGCACTAATGGCCCCTAGAGCTTCACTGAAGCTTTTCGGCTTTATAAAGTCCTCTACAGGCCCTAAAAACCATCTCATTAGTTTTATAACATCTGAAATATCCAAAATTCACTATTGGATTTTTGAATAAGGCCTTTGGCTCCCCTCGCTAGGCTTCAAACTGTTGTTGCACCCCCTAGTAGCCCCTTAAAATTCACTGATGAAAAAACCTGCTTAGAAGCTCTCTCATGGCTCTACAACCTACTCCATTGAATTTCGAATGTTGGAGATAGTCAAAATTGACTATTGACACTCCAAAATTGGGCGAATCTAGCTCAATATAGATCCAAAACAAGATTTGTCCAGTGTCCCCTAAAGAAGCTCCACTACATGTGGAAGACTAGACTTAACTTCAGTTAAAATAGGAAATGCACCTAAATCTAGGCGTGCTCCAAAAACTCTGCCAGCCTAACAGTTATATTAAATGCCAGGAATTCGGTTGGGCACATGTCACCAAGCTTGTGGTCTTTAAACCGTAACCGTCAAGGCTTTAACTTTTATCCACTCGGAGTTTGGTTTAACCGTTTCATATGACAACAACCTTTGATACTGTGGCCGTGATTGTAGGAGTTTGCACTGACCGTTTGGGTTGGCATTTTGTTGTTTTATGCGGATTGTCCAACATTAATACGTGACTTGATGTTGAATGCCTCCACCCAACATATTTAGTAAACATACCATTTTTTAATGTTTGCCAACCTAATTATTTAAACCCATCATTAAAAAAACATGCCAACATATACCTAATGAATGATATGCCTCACGTTAAGGTTTAACAACTTTAGATTTTGGGTTTTAATAAAGAAAAATGTGGAATTTTATAAATATTAAAATTTTTAAAATTAATATTTAATATATATATAAAAACTTTAATATAATATATGATATTTTAAATCATATAAAATACTAAATATATTTATATATATAACATTAACCTAACTTTAATACATTAAAAATATTCCCACATAAAAATCATGAACCCATACTCAATATTGGAGAATATCGGCCGATTCCAAAACGTAATAACATCTTCAGTATCAGTTTCTCGAACCGTTCGCGGTGCTAGAATCAAGAAGATGAGATCTACGCAACCATATTCGTTTCAACCCAATCCTTTAAATTTTATTTTTGAGCAATGCTTAGGTCCTTGATCCAAATTTGATCACATCTCCCCATTGACAATCTTTTGGACTCCAAAAGACTGCTATACTGATCTGTATAGTAGATGAGAGTGCAACAACCTCTTCTTTTCAGCCTCCATGCACTTGCTTTGCATGGCTTAGTGCCTTTGAACCACAACTCAAAGGTATTCGACACTTCCCTTCCTAGATGCACTTGTCCTCCTATTAAGAATTGTCTTCTTTGAACTCACTCAGAAATTTCTGGTGAGAAATTTGCAGAAGGTAGCTGAACATCGTTGCATTGATCATTGATCCAAGCTGGCTCAAAAAATGTGATATTAAAACATATATACATGCATACATAACCAAAATTTGCATATGTACAAATGAGTATTTCTTACTGTGTTAAGAAGTCCAACCACTTCTTACCAAGCCACTTCCATGGTGACTTTTGCTGCTACAAATGTTCTTGATGTGAAACATTCATTCTCACATTAATAATGGAATCCTTGGTTCCACTTTTGCTAGTGTTTGCTAGTGTGTTGCTAGTTGGATGCAATGTCCAACATTGGGAGACAGCATGTCCCCTCTTCTGGAAATATGTGCAAGTCTTATGCACCTTCTTTGAAAGTTGTCTTTACTTCTTCTTCTTCCTGTATGCCTTCTTCCTCATCCAACATCTCAAAACATCATGGTTAAACCGACCACAATATCAACAACAAATCTTTCTTCCATTTAAGCATGTAGAGTTGTCATGCCTTGCAGAAACATAATCAACTTGACTATGGGAATAATTATACCTCATGTGTTGCTTTGCATGTCCATCCTTTTTGCCTTCTTGAGGAGATGAACTGGTAGAAGCTCCAGCTTTCTCTTGCAGACTAACATCATCGTTCTTGTCTTGAAAGTTGTCCAAACTCGCATGCTCACCATAAGCTGCATGTCTACAATTTTCTTGCTGCAACAAAGGCTTAAAGCAATGGAAATCAACTTGAAAAAAAACTTGACATGTTTGTATATTAGGACTTGGAACAAAATTTCTCTTTGAAGTTTCCTCAAATGCCATCATGGCTTTGGAGTCTTCGACACTAGATTGCACATAACTGAGACCAAATTTCTTCGGTCGTTCCTCAACCAAAATAGTATCAACCATGCCTTGTGCATGCTTGCCTAAACCCTTGCCTTCATAGCCCATTTTAAACATGAACTTGGACCCTATACCTCTAGTGTGATTTTCAAATGAACCAACACATCTTTCTGAAGAGGAAACTAAAGAAAAATTAGGTTGAATTACCTTTGCTTCATGCATGTTCTTTGTTAAATCCTCTTGGGCTTGATGGAGCTGCATCTCCATATCATGGAATATTTGAAGAATTTCTTCCTTCTCTTGCTTCATAGCAAAAAAAATTTCACGAAGTTTAGTGCTTTCTCTTCTATCTTCAAACACAATCTGCACCATGTCCTTAAAGATGTAGAAGTCCTGCTTCATGTCTTCATCGAAGAATCTTGTGAAGGAGGAGGATCTGGAAACCTCACTTGAAGAAGTTTTCATCATTAAAATGAACTAAAATAACTTCAAGAAATTTCACAAAGCTTTCAAAACAAATGAAAAATATTTTGAAAAACATGGCTATAGAGACAAACTCTTATTCAAGCAGCCTTTTTCAAACAACTAACAAAAGGGTTGCCTTGAGATCCATTGGGTAAGGAAGATGCCTTCATCCCTTTCTTCTTTTTTGTTCTCTCTTGGAATTAGCTAACAGTGGATTTCCCTCTAGCCCTCTAGAAGTCCTAAAAATCCTTTGAAACATCCTTCAATGTATTCAGAATGTTGATTACAGTCAGAAATGACTATTGGTTCGTTGCACATGGTCTGTAGCTGCCCTGGCTAGGCCGTGAACTGCTGCTAGCAAAAGTTGGCACTAATGGCCCCCAAAACTTCAATGAAGCTTATCAGATTTCTAAAGTCCTCTACAGGCTCTAAAAACCATCTCATTAGTTTCAGAACATATGAAACAATCAAAATTGACTATTTAATTTCTGAATAATGCCTCTAGCTCCCCTGGTAAGGCCTCAAACTGTTGCTACCCCATGGTGGCCCTAGTGGCCCCTTGAACTTTACTGATGCAAAATCTTGTTAAAATCTCTCTCATGGCTTTGAAACCTATTCCGTTGAGTCTGGAATGTTGGAGATAGTCGAAATTGACTATTGGAACTCCAAAATTGGACGAATCTAGCTCAAGATAGAGCCAAAACAAGATTTGTCCAGTGTCCCTAAACAAGCTCCACTAAATGTGGAGGACTAGACTTAACTCCAGTTAAAATAGAAACCATAGGACGCTCCAAAAACTTCACCAGCCTAATTTTATATTAAATGCCAGGAATTGGGTTGGGCACATGTTACCAAGTTTACGGTCTTTAAACCGTAACAGTCAAGGGTTTAACTCTTTTCCACGCGAAGTTTGGTTTAACTGTTGCATATGACAACAACCTTCGGAACCGTTGAGGATACTGCGGGAGTTAGATGGCATCGGAGTTTGCGCTGACCGTTTGGGTTGACGTATCGTTTGATGCGGATTGTCCAACATTAACACGTGACTTGACGTTGAATACCTCCACCCAACATATTTTATAAACATACCATTTTTCAATGTTTTCCAACGCAATCATTTAAACCCATCATTAAAAAAAACATGCCACCATATACCTAATGAATTATATGCCTCACGTTAAGGTTTGACAACTTTAGATTTTGGGTTTTAATAAAACAAAATATGGAATTTTATAAATATTAAAATTTTTAAAATTAAAATTTAATATATATATAAAACATTAATATAATATATGATATTTTAAATCATATAAAATATTAAATATATTTATATATATAACATTAATCTAACTTTAATACATTAAAAATATTTTCTCACATAAAAATCATGAACCCATGCTCAATATTGGAGAATATTGGGCGATTTTAAAACATAATAACTTCTTCATACAGTATCGGTTTTTCGAACCGTTCACGGCGCTGGAATCAAGAAAGCGAGATCTACGTAACCATATTAGTTTCAACCCAATCTTATAAATTTATTTTTGATCAATATTAGTTCCTTGATACAAATCTGATCATCGACAAACTTACTCTTTTCCATTATATTACCACTAATGTCTATGACAAGACATCTCACTCCACTAATGTCTATGGCAAGGTGCTTTCACATTATATGTTATTGTGCATTATTATTTCAGTAGGGTTTTCCCATAAAATAATGAATATACCCATATCAACACAAACATAAATTTAAACACATAACCACAATTTCTAATGAGGTATTTCTGTTAACTAATAAGAAACTTGTTCAACACACCTATATGTTGTCATTGTGTGAATTTATCCTTTTTTGGTTAAATTTAACCTGAAAACCATCAAATTATGTCTTGTACTTCCTCTTAAACTCTGCGAGATACCTTTCAGTGACATGTTCTTTCAAAGTTAAGGAAAATTTATGCTACTTTTATCATCGTGAGTTTAATTAAAAAAATGGTGGGTTACCTGTAACCTATTAAAAAAATAAATCTTAACCTATTCCAAAAGCATCCCATTCAATCCCGGTGTTTTAAATTGGGCTCTGATACCACCTTGTAACATCTACAACCACCTGTTGTGAAACACTACCATAACCACATAGCTTAGAAATGTCAATTTGGACTCCAGAAGTGAAAGATCCTAACCATGCCATGGTTGTCTTGAACCTGACAATTTTTGGTTAGCTTGAATGCATCCTAAATTTTCCAAAATGCAATATTCAATGCATGCAAACCACACTTACTTAAATGAAAAAATGGAATTAGTAGATTAATTAACAACATTTTACCACACGTGTGCCAAACCCTAACTATGGATTCACATATATTTTCATATAAAGTGAAGAAGCACATATTATTCATTAAATATGACATATACCCGCATTAAGTTTTTTCATATGAACAGGTAAATGCATATAAAAAGTACACCCAAATGCATAAACAAAAAAATGTAGAGAACCCAAAAATTAGGGTTTGAACATATAATCATTAATCAACATGGAAAATAAAATTGAACACTTACCTTTCCAAGAAAATATGATTGGTTGTGGGTTCTCCAAGTTCAACCCAACCATAGTCTTTTTGGTTTGTAAATCTCAACCTAGGTTCACCCTAAGCCAGGGTTGCAGCTCCATAGGAAACAATAAATTGATAATATCAACATATCCATGGAGATGAAACTAACCCAACAATAATGACTCCAGCCACTTCACTTTGCTTCGCCAAACATGTACCTAGGTGGCACACTGTGCTTTAGGCCTGTCTAATCCCTTTGTGGTGCCCACCCTCTAGCGCAGATTATATCCAATCAGGAACCTATCAGCAAAAGCCTTGCAGGACGTTGTTTTTCTTTGATGGTTTCCAGGCACATTTCCAAGACATAAATTGAAACCGTCTCCTATTTATTCTACAACCCAAGCTCAATGATTAGTAGAAAGTTTCTCAAAATAAAAATGACTAAAACCATATCATTCTATAATCCTCATCATCATAGTGACAAAATTTTTGATCATAATAATAATTCCTCTATCTATTTTCCAGGAAAATATATACTCTTCATCACTGCATGGTCTCTCTCTACCATGTCCCACACACTAAACCCATGTGGGCATGTGTCCTTATCACTAAAACCAAGAATCAAAACACCATGTTGCTTTTCAGTGTGCAGTTGTATCTCCCCCCATACTCTTTACCATGGAGTGAGCTCCGCAGCAAGTCTATTATATTAATATTATAATGCATGTAAATATTGACATTATATTCACAATCTTGGCCCTCTTACCACTTAACCAAAACCAACATATATGCCTAGGGATGTTGGCCCCAATATATGAAAAATAAACACATAGGAACGTGGGCCTATAATAAAAAAATATGGATCACCAACCTAATATCAATGTACATATAATTATAACATCACAAATGGGCAAGGTTCTTACATTGTACATTCTTTCTTTTTTATTTTTCTTCTACTAATTTTGCTCCACAAAACCTGAGAGTCTTCCACCCATACATCCCCATCCATAGCTCTCAAAGATACCATGTTAGGATGGTTGTATTGTCATCCTGTACCCTATAGTAGTAGACTTGAGTTCACCTTCATCTCTTAGTATTTTCTTGGATTTAGGCAAGATGGTAGTTGAAAGCTAGGTTGGTCATTTTCTTCCATCATTCCTCCATTAATATTACCCATTTCCCATCATGGATTTCTCAAAAAAAAAAAATATTGGATGATGGATTTATTAAGGATTTCCATATTCTAGGTTAGAGAGCCTTGTTGAGTGGAGGATAACTATATTAGATTCTTCATTTCTAAAAAAATTTCATATTTCATGTGCCATAAGTTTTCCCAAGGTTTTGTGTAGTATTTAACCCATCAACACTATATTTTAGCACCCAAAACTATGTTAACAATTTTAGGATCATGCAAACCTAGTCCACCTTCTCCCTTTGGAAAAAAATGATGTGCCATTTGACGAGCCATAATTTTTTCTTCATATGCTTGTGTCCCCATTGGAAGGTTATTTCTAGTATTGTTATTATTTTATAAACCCATTTGGGTGTAACTAGGACTAAGAATAGGTAGATCGATATTGAAAGTTGAACATATTTGAGGTGGATAAGATGACCTACAATCTTGAGAGAGCGGAAAGTCCAAATTTCCAATTTATTGTTAAGTTTATAAATAAGTGGTCTCCAGGAGGAATGCTTAAGGGCCATGTCAGTGAGAGGGGAACCCAGATACTTGGATCTAAGGGAGGCTACTGAGAAGCCAACATTTATGGTGATGTTTCTTTTGGTAATCTGGGGAGTACTGAAAAATAACATTATAGAGTTTTCCAAATTGATAGTGGAGCCCAAGGCTTTTGAGAACAACTCAATAATTTATTTTATAGTTATGGCTTCCTTAATGCAAGGGTGTTGAATATTTTAAGTAGGTTCAGTCTTCATAAATTATATTTATTGTACTTATCAAAAGAATTGAAGAAAAAAATTTATGTTATCACTTGAAATTTATTTTATTATTAAATGATTTATTAAAGCATTGGTTTCATGCTTGGATCATATTTAGATTAAGGTCCACATTGTGGTCTTCTAGGTTATTTATTACAAATTTATATTGACCCATCTTGTGCTTTTGAATCATGTAATTAGGTTTCAATTTGAGTAAAAAATGCTTTAGATTACCTCCACATGAAGTCGACCTTAAGGATATCAAGTCAGCCTCAAAACTACCTATTCGACCTCACATGAAGCTTATAAAAGCAAGGAGATCAAATTCATTTGGATCATCACTTCTTAAGTGATTTTGATATCTACTGATGCATAGGAAAATGTTCAAAGTGGAAGAGGGAAACAGAAAGGAGTGTGAGTTGGGTCTAGAATATAGAGGAAGGAAAAATCGAAATTTTGGTGGTGGAATCTCATCATTTCGTGCCCTCTCTTGGGAGATCAAAGTAATTTATTATTTGTTGTTTCTACTGCTACTGTTGGAACTGCTTTCTAATTGAATTTGTTAGAGGAAAATTTGTTGTCGATGTTAGGTCAGAGTTATGGAAGACTAAGTTGTTGTGGAGGTAATATTTGGTATATGTCTAGGGTGAAGAGTCTCAAAGGATACTATTGGAAGCAAGAATTATCTTGATTGGGTTTTCCCCTCGAGGGGTTCCTTTATAGTGCCTACATCTCGTGTCTCTCGTTTTGTGATATTCATACAAAAATAATATGGTAATTTCTTGAAGAAATATAAGATAATAAAGAAGTAAAAGAAGACAAGACACTCACAAGTAATTATCAAGATCAGGGAATCAAAAACTAATATAACTACTTTGATTCTTCAACATGGTTTCAGAGATAACGTCATGAAAAATAGAAGATCACTTTGATGGCATGGATTCAGCCTCCTTGATGAACTACATAAGAATGGGTATCAACACTGCTAGAAGCAAGATCAATAAGGTCATCCATTAATTATTAATAAGCTTCAAAAGTCAATGATTTTTTTCTTCCCTTAGAGGATCTGTTCATGATGACAATGCATGGATAATTGGTAGTGGAGCATCAAGACACATGACAGGAGAAAGTAAACAATTGAATACACTCTAAAGGGATTCATATTCTCATGTCATGGAATTAGGTGACAACAAAAGCTATGTTATTAGAGGACTAGGATCAACATCGTTGGAATTATAAATTTGATCAATGTTGCACCTCAACAACATACTATATGTTCGAGGTTTGAAAATAATTTTCTTTCTATTTATTTTTTAGAAGATAAAGGTGAAATAATTTCTTTTGTTGATGGAAAAATATTTTTTTTGGGTAAAGAATCTAACATTTACAAAGCTAGAGTTATTGGAGTTCATGAAGGAAGTTTGTATAGGGTTACTACTCCATCTCCTCAAGCTTTATTTCATATTGAAAATAGTTGTATTGAGTTATGTCATAGGAGGTATGGCCATCTACACTAAAGGAATATTGCCACTCTTATCCAATTAGTTAATGGAATCCCCCATATAAAGTAGGACCATGAAGGTGTGTGCAATGGATTCTCTTTGGGAGAGCATAGAGGAAATCCATTTACAAATAGTGAATCTAGATCCAAAAAAATTATGGATCTTATTCACTCTCATGTGTGTGGGCCCATGTTTGATAAATATCTAGGTGGTCATCTGTATTATGTGATATCCATAGATGATCATTATAGAAATACATAGATCTATATTCTCATGACAAAGGTCTATGTATTTGAGAAATTCAAGGAGTTTTGAAGTCAAGGGGAAAACCTTTCCAAAAGAACGATAAAGACTCTAAGATCTAACAACGGTGGGGAAAACATTTCGAATGAATTTATTACATATTGTAAGGAATTGAGGATTAAGAGGGAGCTCATTTTACCCCACTATATCGAACAAAATGGATTTTCTGAAAGGAAAAATAGGTCTATTGAAGAAGGAATTAAGGCAATGCTCCTTGATTAGGACCAACCAAAATGCTGATGGGGAGAAGCAAACATGAAAACTGTGTATATTCAAAATAGAAGTACCCATAGAAGTCTCAAGAATATAACTCCCAAAGATGCGTTTAGAGGAAAGAAGCCAAGTGTGCATCACCTCCGAGTGTTTAGAATCCCTTCCAACATCCATGTTCCAAAGGAAAAGGGAAATAAAATGGAATATTCTAGCATTAAAGGAATATTCATTGCATGTAGTCTCTCCTCAAAGGCATACAAAATCTACATCAAAGAAAGAAGGCACATCAAAGTAAGTAGAGATTTCATATTTGATGATAGCCAAGCCTATAATAAATCAAAAGATATACTCATAGACTCTGATGATGAGTAATATTGAATATTAAGAATAACACCATCAAAACCCTACTAAAAATCAATAATAAAAAGAAGGATGAAGTCATCCTATTCAACCCGCGATCATCCCAACCACAAGGAACTGGCCAAATTGGTTACAATCTACACTTGACGATGCTGAAGGAACCTCCAGTGAAAGTAAAATTTTGAAAAGATACTCTGGCTATGCTGCATATATGATGAAGCTAATTCAAGCTTAACCATCTATATTCGTAGAGGTTGTTCAACAAAATGTATGGAAGAAGGAAATGAAGGAAGAATACCAATCCATAATCAATAATCAGGTTTAGGAAATCGTTCCTAGACATATTTAAAAATTAGTTCATCCAAATAGATATACAAAATTAAGTATGTTGTTGATGGAAGGATAGAAAAGTACAAAGAAAGGTTTGTTGCAAGGGGCTTCTCTCAAAAATAAAGAATAGAGTATGGAGAAACATTTTCACCTACAACAGCATATAATACAATTAGATCTTTGATTTCATCGGATGCCACAATGTGTTGGAATACCAGTCAAATGGATGTGAAGACCACCTTTCTAAATGGTACCATTGATGAGGAAGTATACATAGAAAAACCCAAATGTTTAGAAGTAAATAGCATGGACTCTCATGTCTACAAACTCAATAAAGCCCTATATTGCTTGAAGCAAGCTCATATGGCATGGTACGCGAGAATGTATGCATATATCCTAAGAAATGCGGTCATGAAGGGTATTGTTGATCCAAATCTCTAGATCAAGGATGTGAATAATGAGATCGTCATCATTCTACTATATGTGGATGATCTATTCATCACTGTTGTGGAGAAAATAATTGAATAATGTAATAAAAATTTTGTAGTCGAATTTGAGAAAAAGGATCTAGGACTCATGCATTACTACCTAGGTCTATAATTATGGCAAAAACATGGGGAGATATACTTGGGCCAAGGAAAGTAAATCATCAAGATGTTGTAAAAATTTAGAATTATGGAATTTAATCCCATGACTACTCCTATGATCACCAATCTCCAGAATTTACAGGGTTCTCACTCACGACTCATGGATCCTACCTCCTATCGATCAATGGTGGGCTCCCTAATGTATTGAGTAAACACTAGGCCATATATATGCTATGATGTAAACATCCTTAGTGAATTTCAGTTGGAACCTCGTCGTGAACACTTGATAGCTCACGTGAACATATTAAGATATCTTTGTCATACTATACACCACTTCCTACAATACAAGAGTAAATAATTCAATCTAATTAGCTTCTCAGATTTTGACTGGGGTGGCATTCAGTCCGATGGAAGGAGTAATACTGGTGGATTCTTAAACCTGGGGTCTTCTATGGTATTATGGATGAGTAGAAAGCAATTCCCTATTATTGGAAGTAATACTGAAGCTGAATATGTGGTTTCATGTGAAGTAGGAAAGGTGGATGTATGGTTAAGGAAGCTTATGCTAGACTTGTTTGAGAGTTATCTAAGTCCTACTATAATCAACTATCATAATCAAAGTTGTATCAAGATTTTTGGAGATCTCGTGTTTCATTATAGAACGAAGCACATAAAGGATAAGTTCCACTTCATTAGGATCATAAAGTTAGAGAATGTCTTGACAGATGAACTCGTAGTAGACATACTAACCAAGTCTCTTCCTAACAAAAAGTTTGAATATTTAAGAGACAACCTTGGTCAGGTAAATATTACTAATTTTGTTAATGATAATAGTTTCAAAGAGATATTTTGAGGCTTTTTGAGTGAAGCATTTCCTGGATATACTTTGGGACGACAATTTATATTGATGTCTAGTAGGGAGGCTGGCATCGGGTGGATGCACACCTAGTTTCCCGGGTTGGTGTATAGTAGGTAAGCCTGATGGTACCTATAGATGCTGAAAGCTTTAGTCCTTGTTAGTTCCAATTGGATAGATTTCCTTGGTCAAGAATCTAGTCCATGGCATTGTGGTGCACCTAAACTCTTGAGTAACCAATGGATAGATTGCCTTGGTTAGGAATCTAGTCCATGGAATTGTGTTGCCTAAATTTATTCATATTTCACATAGTTTTATATCTTCCTTTTGTATATTATGAATACCTCCTTAGTTAAGAGGGAGTGTTGAATATTGTAACTAGGTTTGATCTTCATAAATTATATTTATTATACTTATGAACATAATTAAAGAAAATAATTTCTATTATAATTTTACATTTATCTTATTATCAAATTACTTATTAAAGCATGGGTTTCATGCTTAGGTCATATTTAGAATAAATTCCCCATTGTGAACTTCTAGGTTTTTCATTACAAATTTATATTGACCCATATTGGGCTTTTGAATCAAGTAATTAGGTTTAAATTTGAGTCAAAAATTGTTTAGAGTACCTCCACATCAAGTCGTCCTTAAGGAGATAAATTGAGCCTTAAATTGAACTATTCAACCTCACCTGAAGCCCATTAAATCAAGGAGATCGAATTCATTCATAGCATCACTTCTCGAGGCAGTTTGATATCTACTATTGCATAGGAAAAAGTGTGAAGTGGAAGATGGAAGTTGAAAGGAGTGTGGGTTGGGTCTAGAATATAGAGGAAGGAAAAATTGAAATTTTGGTTATGGAATCTCTGCATTTCATGCCCTCTCTTGGGAGATTTAAGTATATTAGTATTTGCGACTGCTACTACTATTTGAACTACTTCCTAGTCGAATTTGCTAGAGGACAAGTTGTTGTTGCTTCTAGGTCGAAGATCTGTAAGGCTGACTTGGCGTGGAGGTAATATTTGGTATATGTCTAGGATGGAGAGTCTCAAATAATACTATTATAAGAAAGAATTATCTTGACTAGGTTTTCCCCTTGAGGGGGTTTTTTCCCTAGCATAGTGCCTACATGTTGTGTGTCTTGTTTTGTGGTCTTCATACACACATAATATGGTAATTTCTTAATGAAAGATAAGATAATAAAGAAGTAAAAAAATCCAACACACTCAGAAGTAATTATCAAGATCGAAGAATCCAACCCTAATATAACTTCTTTGATTCTTCAACAAGTGGTGGTTCAAAAAAAGGGTGTCATCAAAAAATTGTTAATGTGTCAGAGCGATGTCATCATGGAGAGCTAGGTCATTCGAGTTGCCAAATTATAAGGCTTCAGCTACGCTTCGTCCAAACTATTCTTCCATAAGGATGAAAAGGAAAGGAGAGAGAGGGTATCCTTGTATGATGCCTCTAGAGGCTTTGAATGTGTTACAGGGTGAGCCATTGACTAGAATTGAGAAGAAAGTTGTGAAGACCTGAGACATGACCCAATTGGTATATTTAAACTAAAGCCAAAGGCTAATAGAAATTTTTTCATGTAGGCTCGGCTTAATTTTCCAAATCCTTTGGAAAGGTTGAGCTTGAGAAACATGCTAGGTTTCTTCAATGTTTTTAGAGAATTAATGGTTTCATGGGCTAGAATAATTCCATCTAGGATTTTTCGACCTTCCACACATCACGTTTTCTTGAGAGATATGAGAATGGGAAGGATGGGCTTGATGTGGTTGGTAATCACATTAGTTATGATTTTATATATAACATTAGAAAATGTTATAGGCTTGAATTTACCTAATAAATATTCATTTTTGTCATTTAGCACCAACGTTAAGAAGGTGGAATTGAGGGTTGGGAGAATGCACCGGTTTTCTCTCGAGTCTTCAATGATCTCTGTAATGTCATTGTGGAGGAAGTTCCAAAATTTATTAAATAGTTTTACCATGAAACCATCGAGCCAAGGGAATTTTGTATATTCCATTTGATGAATGGCATCATAAAATTTTGTTGCACTAATAGGCCTCATAAGCGCGATTTTGTGGGCTTCTATTACAACCTTTGGGATGTTGGCCATGATTTAGAAAGTGGCTTCGTAGCATCAACGAAGAGGATGAGAGAGCAAGTACGTGTATAAGTTTACTAATATTTCTTCGATTTCCATCTGTGCCTCTACATGTTCACCATTCTAACATATTAAAGACATGATTCTATTTTTTGATCTGTGATGGATGGTAGAAAGATGGAAAAATGTAGTGTTGCATTCCCTTTCCTTTAGGAAATTTATACCATAATTTTCTTTCTAGAATATCTCTTCTTGTTTATATATTTCCTTTAGCCCTCTCATGAGGGATATTTATTTTTCCTCTACTTCCTTCATTTTTCCATTGCTGATAATTGCCTCTTGAATGGGCTCCATTTCCTTCTCCAAAATTAGTTTCTTCTGGAAGATATTTCCAAATTCTTCTTTGTTCCATTTTTTGAGAAGAATTTTTATTTTATTTTTTGTTGGTTGATAAAAATTTATGATCCCTCAATGGGGCTAATTCTTCGCCACCATGCTATTATTTTTTTAATTAAGTTGGAATCTATTAAGAAGAATTATTCAAACTTGAACAATCCCTTTATGGGTTTCCCTAGGTTCCTCCATAAGAGCGAGGTTGGCCAGTGGTATTAACGAGCCAATGAGAGAATATTCACAGTCAATTACTCTCTACGAGTAAGGAGGTTCCTTTTAATAAGGAAGTGGTCTATTATAGAACGCATTTGTGCCTTTACTCCCCACCTGTTTTTCCAGGTGTAGTTCCCATTGGTGGTTTTCATATCGACCATGTCATTGTTGTCAATGAAGTCATTGGAGGTACTCGAATTTAGTTTCCCAGTGCTATCATATTCCCTTTTTCCAGATAGGAAAGTGACCATGTTGATGTCCCCACCTATTATCCATATTTTCTTGTTAATTCTAGTAGAAAGAATGTGGAGATGCCTAAGAATTTCCTGCTTCATGGTAGGAATTTGAGTGTCGTAGACATTGGAGAGAAAACCTTATAGATTGGTGGTAGGGAGATGGCAGAGACAGAGAGAGAATAGCTCTACAGAGAGGCCTACTATATTAATCTTAGTCTGATCCTAGGCTATACCAATATTGATATGCTCCTTCGGTGTTCACATATATGAATTTGGGTTTTATCGAAAGACAAAACATTATCAATTCGAAATCCGAACTAGTAAATTTTGTTTATTCAATTAAAAATATGGTCATAAGATATTGTTGAATCTTTTGATGGAGAATACTTCTTTTAGAGGGGCTATTCACGTCCCTAATGTTCCATGAGATTATATTTATGAGGAAACTAATTTTTGATAGGAATAGTTCAACATAATTTCTCCCTATTGGCCTAAGTCTACCAGTTTCCTTCATAACATATTGATTCTTTGAAGAGATGATTTCCTACACATATTCTTGAAATATTTGTGTGGATTTTTTCAGTTTTTTATGGTAATAATACTTTGAAATGTTAGCTACTGAGAGGCATATGCATTTTGGAGTGTGGAAGCTAGAATATTGATATTTTTTTTAGGGATTTCTTCTAGTTTATTGTGATGGTGTGCATATTCCATTACCATTAGATCTATACTTATCTGTTAATAAAGTCATCCTCCTCTACTAACATTACATCCTCCATCTACTTTACCTAATGTATCTCAAACATATTTCAAGGGTGGGAATTGAAACTGAATTTATTGGGTGTTCCCATGAAATACTTTCCTTTGTAATATTAAGCTACTTCTAGAGGGAATCTTAAATTGGAGCCCCTAAGCCTTCGGATAATTCAGTTAGGATGTCAAATTTTTTTCTCATAGCCTCTCTATTGGGAGCATTGGATTTGTTTCTCTTTTTGGTGTGCTGCCTCTTTGTAGGGATCTTCATGAATCCATCTTCATCCTTGTCGTCTACTTCCCTTGTGTCATTTTTGGGCCCATTGAGAGGGAAGTCATGAAATGGGTGCCAATAAACATCTCATCTCTTGCATATAAGGGGAACATGCTCATAATCAATGATTTTCATCCATTGTGTCTCGTATGATTCTAAGGAAATTTCTTTTGGAAGGGTTTTAGAAATTTTCATATATACAAAAATATGTGTATAATAGGTTTGCATATCATGATTTTTTTTGTTCCATAGGTACACAAATTCTCACAACATATTTTCAATCTCGTTCATTGTCTCAAGATCACAATATTCATGACAGAGGGAATACATGTGGATCCTAACCAAATCCTATGAGAATTATTTTTTGTGACACATGAACCATTCCACCTAGTGATACATATATAGCCCAACCAAATAGTAGAAGTGGGTCCCCCCCTCTAGCACAACCTTTAGGTCTTCTATTCTTGAGAAAATTACAATGAATTTTTTTTGTCGTAGTTTTACCTCATAGTGATCCTTTGGCTTCCATATTGTAGCAATCTAGTGGAAGAGGGGTTTTTCCATTGGCCATATGACTATAAAGTTGTAGATCAATTCATGGTCCTACATATTTTGGATTCCTCGATTCAAACTAGATGGGGGGATGTTGATCTGCATGAGTTATTCCAACTTAGTGATGGAGGTGCTCAAGCTATTTTGAGCCAGAGCCTGCTTAGGTATTTATTTCAGATTATCTAAAGAGCCTTACTTAATGGCCTCTACGAAAGTTGAATTTCCAGTGTTAGGATCAACTGGCTAGAGGGATTTGGGAACCCGCACCTGAAGGATGCCTTTATTTTTGGTTTCCTTTATAGGAAGGTGACGAAGGAATACAAGGTGAGATAGAAAAGAAAAGGGACCATGTTGTAGGTTAAATGAGCTTGAACCATAGGGATTGCGATGTCTAGGGCGACAATGGATGCAGAGAATTATTATAAGAAGAGAAAAAAAATGCCCTAAAGCAAGCCACTAGTGCCATCAAGGGTTCAAACATCTAGAACTTTATTAAAAAACTTCACACTAACAATTTGGAGATGATACAATTCTCAAGGGTGTTCCAATTATTCATGAAGCATTAGCCTTCTGAAATTTCTTATATTATTTCATGACTACCTCAAGCATGGACATAAATTCATAGAATTTGGAGATATTTTTCTTTAATACTCCCCTTGCTATTAAACATCATCTCAGGAATCTCTTGGGTTTCAAGAGAGGCACCTTGACCACCACCTATCTAGGTTCCCCATTAGCTTCTAATTCCCTGCATATCAGAATTTGGTCTAACCTCATTCAAAAGTTTACCAACCGATTGGGTAGTTGGATTTTCCACTCTCTTAGCATAGCTAGAAAAATTCTCATCCTTAAATTTTCCCTATATTCCTTAGACATGGATCTTCTCTCTATCATTGGAAAACCCAAAGGAATCCTTCCTTAAATAAAGCTCCTTGAACATAACATTCTTATGTAGAGGATCAAAAAATAAAAAGAATGGGCACTATTTTCCTTAGGTAAATTATGGTGCCAATGGCTACAAGAAGGCGACTTATGGAAGAAAATATGGACTGGTAAATACTACAACCAAATTCGCAATGAACAACACATCTGCACAATTATTTCCAATGGGTGTTTCTATGTGGAATCTTCATTATGAATGAAAAATCTCAATACAAGGACCACTTATTTTAGGAAGTCAATGGTGGAAAAAATGATCTCTTTTTGGATGATTCTTGGCATTAATTTCTGGAATTTTCTACTAGTTTCTCGAATTTTCTACTAAATAACCCACTCAATATATATTATGCTATCCAATCTCAACCGAAACTTCTTATATATTATTATATAGAAAACATTTTCACAAATATCAATCATCATTTATGGCAATCTCTCTCCTCCGAGGACATCCCCTTATCTGCCCAAGCTCTTGAATGGTTCAAGGAAGCTTTTATACATTGAGAAACCCACTTTTTAGAATATCCAAACAAATTTCATTACGGATATTGGCCACAAAGTTCTTTCAACGTCAAAGAGGCTTACGTCCTTTATGGCCAATCACACTCACACGTTGACACAGTTGGTATGGTCTAAAATCTAGTTTAAGAAATTTTCGCCCATGATAATACTTTTTCTCTCACATCTCCTCCACAGAGAAACTTAACCTGGGATAAGATTTTCTTCGAGGGTTATGTTGGTCCCTCACTAATTTTCTTACACCAAGCCAATGAATAAAATAATAAACATCATTTTCACTCTTTCCCCATGAACTTCATCATAAATTGGCCTCTTTCCCCTTTCTGCAATCCCATTGTCAATATAGTTTTGATTATTAGACCAGATTTGTCCTCTCCATTCTCTGGCAGAGTGAAATCAACAAATGTTCCGCAACTCTCAAGGCTCTAGCATGTCTTTTTAGCACACCTTTTTTTGTAATCTAAAAGTAACCATCCTTATCTACAATTGGTCAACCTAGAAATAGAAATAGAAAGTATGTGAATTTGATGTGTCTATTTTTGTTTCTCTCAATCTTTCCTCTCTTAATTTTATCAGACTAAATTTCAATGGTGACTGCAAGAGAAACCATAACCTTATAAGCTATGGAGGACTCTTTTGGAAACATCAGAGATTATTAATTTGTATTTTGATTAAATTGGCCACAATATTAATAATGTAGCAAAACTGAAAGATCTTGAAATAAGGTTGAGGATATCCTCCACCATTAATGTCAATCCTCGAAGGTGACTCTAATCTTGCTAAAATAAGCTCCTCTATGGATCCTCTGTCAAACTTTCCCAAAGATGGACATCACTAGACGCTTTTTGAATCTAATCAAACCATTTCTTCCTTGAATTTCTGTGCCATTCCATGGCATATCTGCAAATCGATTATTTGGTTGACAGATCCGTTAGCTGTGTTTCACTACCTACATTCAGCCATTCCTTTTGGTATTCCTTCCACCATTCCTCATTAAAAGAGGATTTCCATGAAATATCAACTCAATATATAAGACCCTAACCCAATGACATAAATGGAGTTTGGCTATAGCTATGTTTTGCATTAATTTTCTTGTTAGCACAGAATTCCTCTCAACAAGGGTGTTATTTTTCTCATTTGTTTTTAGTTTCTGCATGAGTGGGGTAGCAAATGGGTAGAAAATGCTAACCATTTCTATTTCCCATGGATTCCCTTCTAATTTTCCAAGGTGTTTAGTCTTATTTACTACCTCTAATTTGGTTTGCAAAGTGATAAGCCAAAGACTATAATTTTGCTAAAATAACATAAATCAATTATGGCATTCTATAAACTTGGGTAGTCAATCATTGAATAGCCTAGTAAATAAATTTAATGTAATTATTTGTCTATTTCATTCTTGTTAAAAATTATCTCTCTCATTGTGATTTTCATCTTTGTAGTTTTAAATGTGTTTTTTGGTAAAATTGTAATTTTGAATGTGTTTTTGGTAAAATTATAATTAATTCTTTCAATTTTCTCAACTTAATAGTATGAGATTTAAACCAATATTTTAATAGAATAGATAATAAAAACCACACAATGTTTGAGATAATGCCTCCATTATTAGGCTTACTTAGTTTGGATTGGGTTGTTGAGGAAGTTGAGAGATTCTCTCAACTTCTCTCTCTAAGATTAGGATTAGTTCACCTATATATATTTGATGTATCTCTGATTATTTGAATATAGAAATTAATTATTTCTGTGTGCGTTTCTGCTCTCTCACAATTTCTAATATGGTATCAGAGCACAGCTGGGCTTAATCCCTCACGGGAATACCCAGGAAAATGTGAGAGTTATGAGATTGATTATGTTGTAGAAGAGTAGCTTAGTGTAGATATATGATTGTTTGCCAGTTAAGTGTGACAAATTTCGGTTTGAATTTAGAAAAATTTCGGTTGCAGAAATTGTTTGAAACAAAAGGTGTCCTGAGTTACCTGATCGACCAATTCCTCAAGGATGGCGGAAGCATCGAGAACCGCTGCCATTTCGATCACGAAATTGTGAAGGCTGTGGCGACGAAGATCGGGGCAGAGCACAATGGGGCGACAGATATTGACATTTTGGCTCTCACTCACCATCTAATTCGTCTCCTCAATTGATACACTCTGGCTTATCTGCATATCAAATTGGGCGCCATTATATTGAGAAGTTGGGTCTATGGCAGCTCCAAGAGCGATCTGATTATTTGTTTGCACGAATCTTGAGTAGAACAGGTTATAGAAACGAGTAGATTGGTAGTTATCAGTTGTCCAATATGTGAAAAACCGAGGATACAAATCTCCATAGAGCTTCGGGAAATTGAAACGAGGTCAATGATCGACCGATGGGAGATCAGCCGCTTATGTCGAATGGTGTTTCACTTCTTGCGTTCTCCTGGGCCGCAAACAAGAAAAGCGTAATACCAGACTCGAGTAATTGTTTAAAATAGATTAGGATCCATCGGTGTTTAGATAATTTATATCCTGGATTTTTCAAGAAGCCTTCTGTGCGTTTGATAAAGAGCAAGGGCTATGCCCCCGATGGATTTCATAGCTATCAGCCGCCCACGAATTCGATAAAGGGAGTTTATTATTCAGATGACGAAGCATACGTCGTTGCCATTCGAAAGATCATTTCAGGGTATGAGTCTGACCGCGAGGTGGCGAAGCTTCGTAAGATTGCTACCACCAAAGGGTTGCCTCTCAAGGAGAGAATGGAGAAAATAAGGGTAACGGGTCTTCAAATTTACGGAGGGGACGATTCTAGGTTCCGCGTTAAGAAGACTCGAATCTTCTTGATGAGAATTGTGGACGACAGCAAATTGCTTGACGGGCTTTGAAAGTGTGATGGAAGTGGTGTAGTTTAAATCCATTAATTTGTTGTTGGACGAAGTTCACTGGGTGAGCAATGGGCAGAAGAGTTCGTCCCGAATTGGTTTATAGGCGAAGAAGAATTGCGTTGATGGAGTGCGTAGTTTGTTAATATGTAGAATTATCATAGTTATTATTATTGAAGCAGAACCAATTATTGAGAAAATTAGCATTATTTAGATTAGTCATTCTTGACGTCCTACAGGGACGAGAGAAAAATTGACTAATTTGATTGTGTGAATTTTTTATATGCTGATCTTGTTGTGCTACGGGCCAAGGAGCATCAGTTATAGGTTACAGTATGATGTGAAGCAAGTCAAGTTGTTAGATTAGCTCTTGAACACATTCAGTATTCAGACCATTTTCCTAGCTACTGATGGATAGCCGAAAGCGAAATATCCGACAGATGGTGATTGGTCCATAGGATGGTTCATCACTTGTCAGCTCTATCGCGAAAGCCCTGACGAGCCGAGTTGTCAATACTGTTGATCTTGCAAAGTTCATTATTGCTGGACAGAAACAAATGTATTTTAAATGGGTTGAATGGTAGCTCGAAAATGGTGGAGAAAAGAGCGTTGTCTATGAGATCTCAGAGTGGGTACAAATGTTAATGAAGACCAGGACAGAAAAATGTTTGTATTAATTTAGTGTGTTCTCCATTTATGTAATGTAGGCATTAAGGGGGGGTGTTTGAGATAATGCCTCCATTATTAGGCTTACTTAGTTTGGATTGGGTTGTTGAGGAAGTTGAGAGATTCTCTGAACTTCTCTCTCTAAGATTAGGATTAGTTCACCTATATATATTTGATGTATCTCTGATTATTTGAATATAGAAATTAATTATTTGTGTGTGCGTTTCTGCTCTCTCACAATTTCTAATACACAAATTATTTAAACTGCATGCCATAAACAATAACGATTTTATCCTGAATTAAATTACATTATTACAATAATTACCGATGTGCATTAGAAACGAAACCGGGAACTTCCTGTGTTTTAACGTATATCAGCCAAATGCACTGCAACTAATTCAGTGCATCTTCTCGCTAATGAGTGAAAGCATCTTCCCTGTAAGAGGAAAAATGGTATCTTGTCTCTTGTCCTCTACCGTAGATCTCAAAAAATGACTTGTCATTGAAGGATGTAGACAGTTATGTAAATACATCAGCCAAAAAATAATACAACAGAAGATCATGAGGTCCTAGTTTTATTTCAAGTTGATGCATTTTCCACGGATAAATTCTCACAAACCCAAGTAGAATATGCTAGACATGACTCTCATTTAGAACCTTCTTTCAACTTCAATTAGATTATTTAGTCTACATTTACCATTATAGAACCAGCTTCAACATAGTGGAAGGATGAGTCATGTAATGTCGTAACTTGCTTAACGTGTTGGAAATAACTCCCAACCATCGCCATAAATAAACTTGAAGGAGCCATATGGTATTTAAAAGTATTTTGTAGGGAAGGACAAGCTCAAGGCATGGAAAATCTACAAGCTGTTCACTTCACACAATTTGTCATAAATGTTCAGAATAGAGAGTCTAGCCATCACTCTGTGTTTAATTCCCTTCCTGCCATATTACCTACCTCTTTTGCGCACTGTGCACTTCGCAAGTTCTTAACCTTTCCGCTTAACACAATTGTTGAATACTAAATCTTTGCCGATGCAATATCTGGTGGGACCCATCCAACTTTAACGCATTTCCATTTCCGCAAACGAACCTTTGTTTTCCTATTTTACCTTTACCCGCGCCTCTTCGCACTGTCCACCGTTTAGCGCATCACACTTCGTGCATTGCAGGATTTAGATCTGAAATTTTTCCCCCGGTCCCAATCCTTGAAACGTTGCGATGCGATATTGCATATCGCAGTTGCCAATTCTTATGCTTTCTTGTTAATGCGCCAAGTTAATTTTTTCCCCTTATGAAATGTTAGATGTTGTGACATGTGATTTGCGATAAGCATCGCCATTGAACATCGCATCTCATAAGCTCAAGTGAATAGCGCCAAAGTTAGGTATTGACATTGCTGAAATGAAAACTGCGGTACTATCGCAGATGCGATGAAGTTTCAAAGTTGAAACCTGAAGGATTTCAAGTCCAGCGTACAAAGTTTTGTGCGCTAATTTATGAAGAAATAGGATTTCATGAAAAAAGGACATTTTTTGTAGTTACGGTCTGTTCCAGCATTCAATTACATTTAATTCTCAAGCTTTACCATTTTGTGTTAAGCAGGTTGTTTCTCATATGTTCAAAAGATGTAGAAAAACATGTTGTAGCAGAAGAAACAAAATAGAATTTTCTCTAGTTTTTTCTCTGTGTCGCTCTGTATTTTTATGCCCACTGTGTTTTCCTAACTTTTTTTTTAATTCCTGCATTATGTGTAAACTGGTTATTGACGGAAAATCATTTCCCCTATTATCTTAAGCTTCTCGCATTCATGTATGTTCCAACATGGTATCAGAGCATACCAGATTTTCCAACATGGTATCAGAGCATGCCATATTTTCAACATGTTATTGGATCAGGTTTAATCTCTAAGTGAAAGAAGTTTTTCTTTAATGAAGAGCTGAAAGTTTGTTTTGAGAACCAGATTCTCTAGCAGTGAGAAGGTTTCTTGTTTACACAGTGAAAATGGCAGCAACAATCACAAGCTTGACTAATCCACAAATGCCATAGTTCAATGGAAAGAATTATGAGTATTTGGCTATTAAAATGAAGGCCCTGTTCTCCTCATAAGATATTTGGGAGCTGGTGGAGAATGGATTCCAAGAACCAGTAGATGTAGCAGCATACAATGCTTTGACACAAGAAGAAAGATATTTTTTGAGGTACAATAAGAAGAAGGACTCCAAAGCCCTCTTCTATATTTTCCAGTCATTGCATGAAAATATTTTCCCAAGGGTTGCAGTAGCAATGAAGTCCAAGGAGGCATGGGATACCCTCTAGACAGCCTACCAAGGCATGGCAAAGGTGAAGAAAAAAAAACTACAAATGCTGAGAAGAGATTTTGAGACATTATGCATGAAAGAGTCTGAGAATATAGACTCATTATTTACACATGTGATTGGGTTGGTTACCCAAATCAGGTCTCATGGTGAGACACTTGAGGAAAGAAGAATAGTTGAGAAAGTTTGAAGAAGTCTGCCATCAAGGTTTGATGCCATAGTTGTGGCCATAGAAGAGACAAAGGATCTCTCACAGTTTTCAGTGGATGAGCTTCATGCATCACTGATGTCTCATGAGCACAGACTGAGTAGAGCAACAAAATCCTCATTGGAGCATGCATTTAAGACACAAGTGTCTTCTGTTCAATGTAGAGGTCAAGAAGATCAAACTACCAAGGAAGAGGAATAAATCCACACAGAGGTGGAAGAAGCAGCCCTTCAACCTCAAGTGGAAGGAGTAGAAATCAAAATCCAAGTCAAGGCTCAAGCCAGAATCAAGCACAAGGTCCAAGGTATGATAAATCTCAAGTTCAATGTCATTATTGTAAGAATTATGGTCATTATGAAAATGAATGTAGAAAGAATAAATATGACACAAGTAGAAAACCAAGTGTAAATTTCGCAAAGGAAAATGAGAACCATGATAGTTTTTTTTTTAGCTTGTAATGCATCACAAGAAAAACAAGGAGGTGCATAGTTCTTAGATTCAGGATACATGACTAGAAACATAGCAATGTTTTCCAATCTAGATGAAAGTGTAAAATCTGAAGTAATGTTGGGGACTGATAGCTAGGTCTCTGTCATGGGAAAAGGAAGAATAGACATACTAACAAAGAAGGGAGAGAAGAAGCTTATGTCAGATGTTTATTTTGTCCCTGGCTTGAAACAAAACCTCCTAAGCATTGGACATCTCATACAAAACGACCACAATGTATTTTTTAAAGATGATGTGTGCACAATCATGTATAAGCCTCCAAGTAGACAGCTCATTGCAAAAGTTCGTATGACACACAATAGAATGTTTCCTCTTAAGATAAGATCAGAATTGAAGGAAGAAGGTGTTATAGTAGTTGTCACACAAGAAAACTTCCAAGAAGAAGTAAAAGATGAGAATTGGCTATGGCATTTCGGATTTTCTCATCTCAACTTTGGAGGTTTGAATTTGTTGCATAGAAAATGCATGGTGAAGGGATTTCCACTCATAGAAAAACCAAATAGCTTATTTGAAGGTTGCATCTTTGGCAAACAACACAGAGAATCATTTATAGTAGGAACGTCAATAAGGGAAAAAGCACCTTTGGAGATTGTCCACTCAAATTGATGTGGACCAAAGCAAACACCATCATTTTGTGGAAGCCACTATATTTTGACATTTATAGATGACTACACAAGCGAGACATGGGTTTATTTTCTAAAACATAAAAGTGAAGTGTTTGACTGCTTCCGCCATGACAAAGATCTTATTAAGAAGCAAATGGACACTACATCAGAGTGTTGAGGACTGATAGAGGTGGCGAATATATTTTAAATGACTTCCTATGTTTTTGAAAGGAGCATGGAATTCACAAAAAACTTAAAACAAGTTATACACCTCAGCAAAATGGCGTTGCAGAAAGAAAGAATATGACCATCATGGAAATTGCAAGGAGTATGTTGAAGGCAAAGAATTTTCCAAATGATTATTGGGTTAAAGCTCTTCTGCAACGTATATCATAAATAAATGTCCAACCAAAAGTGTCATGAATAGAGTTCCTGAAGAAGCATGGAGTGGAAGAAAGAAATTTGTCACTCACTTGAGAGTGTTCGAATGTGTGGCATATGCACATGTCCTAGATGAGTTGAGGAATAAGTTGGATAGCAAGGGGGAGAAATACATATCTCTTGGATACAGTGATGAATCCAAGGCATACAAGCTCTATAATCCATTAACCAATAAGGTAATAATCAACAGAGATGTTTAGTTCATGGAAGAGGAAGCATTGGTTGGAAGTTTAGAGAAGACAATCAATGTGAAGACATGTATTTCACATGAAGACAAAGAGGAATTGACTGCTGCAAGTAATTCCTCAACAATAACTCCCTCTCAACCAACACAAGCTCAAGAAAGCTCACCACAAGCAAGTAATAGGACAACTTTACAAAATCAATTAAGTGATTCTCCAAGCATGCCACAAAGCTCCACAACTCCATCTACTTCAAGCTCAACACCAAGCTCATCTTCAACAAGTATAAGAAGACCAAAATTCAAAAATTTAAGTGAAATTTATGTGCAAGAAGAAGTGTATAATAATGCTGGTCTGAATTCTTTATTTGCATTATATTGTCATGTATATGACCCATTACATTTTGATGATGCAGTCAAAGAAGAGAAATGGGCTGAAGCAATGAATGAAGCAATATGAGTGACATAAAGGAATGACAGATGGGAGTTAGTGGACCTTCCGTAAGGAAAAAATGTCATTGGAGTGAAATGGGTCTATAAGGCCAAGAGCAACATTGAAGGTAAGATAGAAAGACACAAAGCTAGGATAGTTGTCAAAGGCTACAAGAAGTAGGATTGAAGAGACTATGGGGAAACCTTTGCGACAGTTGCAAGGATGGAGATAGTGCATATAGTGTTGTTAATAACAGCACAACAAAAGTGGAGAAAGTGTATCAAATGGACGTGAAGTCAACATTCTTGAATGGAGTGATGAAAGAGGAGGTGTATGTTGAACAACCTCCTGGCTATGAACTAGAAGGCCAAGAACACAAGGTGTGTAAATTGTAGAAAGATTTTTATGGGATGAAGCAAGCACTGTGTGCATGGTACAGCAGGATAGATGCTTACCTGATGGACAATGGGTTCGAAAAATTTTATGGTGAACCTACTCTCTACATCAAAGAAAATGATGGTAAGATTATTATTTTTGTTTTGTATGTAGATTATTTGATTTTTACTGGCAGTGATGAACAGTGAGTTTGAAATGACTGACTTGGCTTTGTTAAGATAGTTTTTGAGCATAGAAGTGAAGCAAACAGAAAATGGAATTTTTATTTCTCAAACAAAGTATGTTGCAGAAATTTTAGAGAGGTTTAATATGGAAAACAACAAGTCATCTCCAACTCCAAAAATCATGGGGTTGAAGTTGAGCAAGGAATATTGGAGCAGCAATGTCAATCCGACATTATACAAAAGCATGGTTAGCAACCTAATGTAATTGACTGCAACTAGGCCTGATATAATGTATGCAGTTAGTTTGGTGTCAAGATTCATGGAGACACCCAAGGAGACACATTGGCAAACAACCAAAAGAATTTTAAAGTATCTCAATGGGATGAAGGAGTATGGTGTTCTATACTCTGCAAGTGATGATTTTAGGCTGATTGGTTACACTGACAGTGACTGGGTTGGAAGTGTTGATGATAGAAAGAACACATCAGGATATGTTTTTCATTTGGGATCGGGAGCCATTTCATGTGCTTCCAAGAAGTAGCCAATAGTTTCATTGTCAACAATAGAAGCTGAGTATGTTACCGCAACAAAAACAACATATCAAGCAGTTTGGATGAGAATAATGTTGCGGGATTTATGTCATGAACAAGATAAAGCAACCACAATTGTCTGTGATAATAGTTCAGCAATTACACTATCAAAGAACTCTGTTTCCCACAAGAGGACAAAGCACATTGATGTTAAATATCATTTCGTCAGAGAATTAGTTGACAATGGTGAAATTGTGTTACAACATTGCAGGTTAGATGAACAATATTCAGACATCTTCACAAAGCCGTTGGAACAGAAAATTTTTGGTTATCTCAAAGAATGTTTGGGAATGGTAAAAGGTGGAAGTTGTGATTAAGGAGGAGTGTTGGAAACAACTCCCCACCACTTCCATGAATAAACTTGCAGCAACCATACAGAAGTTAAACATATTTTGCAGGGAAGGACAAGTTCAAGGTGTGGTAAATCCACAAGATGTTCACTTCATGAAATTTTTCGTAAATGCTTAGAAAACAGAGTCCGACCATCACTTTGGATTTAATTCCCTTCCTGTCGTATTACCTATCTCTTGCCCACACTGTACACTTTGAAGTTCTTAAACTTTCCACTTAACGCAATTTCCGAATCCTCAATCTCCGCCGATGTGATATCTGGTGGGACCCATCAAACCTTAACACATTTTCATTTCCGCAAAAAAAACCTTTGTTTTCTTGTTTTACCTTTACCCACACCTCTTTGCACCGCCCACTATTTAGCGCGTCGCACTTCCCGCATCGTAGGATTTAGATCTTACCTTTTTCCCCCGGTCCCAAGCCTTGAAACATTGTGATGCGATATCGCATATTGCAATCGCAAGTTCTTATGCTTTCTTGTTAATGCACCAAGTTAAGTTTTGTGCCGTGTGAAATTTTAAATGTTGCGACATGTGATTTTTGATAAACATCACCATCACACGTCGCATTTCGCAAGCTCAAGTGGATAGCGCCAAAGTTAAGAATTGACATTGCCGAAATGAAAAGTGCGGTACTTCTGCAGATGCAATGAAGTTTCAAAGCCGAAACCTGAAGGAGTTCAAGTCTAGTTTCCAACGTTCTGTGCACTGATTTATGAAGAAATGGGCTTTCACGACAAAAGGACTTTTTTTGCAGTTACCGTCCATTCCGGCATTGAATTACATTTAATTCTCAAGCTTCACCATTTTGTATTAAGCGGGTTGTTTCTCATATGTTCAAAAGATGTAGAAAAACCTGCAATAGCAGAAGAAATGAAATAATTTTTTTCTCTGGTTTTTGTCTCTGTGTGGCTCTGTATTTTTATGCCCAACTGTGTTGTCTTAATTTTTTTTTTAATCTCTGCATTCTATGTAAAATGGTTATTGAGGGAAAATAATTTCCCCTGTTCCTTTGAGCTTATCGCATTCGTGTATGTTCCAACATGGTATCGGAGCATACCATATTTTCCAACATAACAATCCTAGAAGGCTCCTAAACACTTCGGTGAACACTCTGCAGGGTAATTCCCATAAGTGTTTAGGGGAACTCTAGGAGTCGTTAAGTTGTGCATCAACAAGCCTATTGAACTCAATTCATTATGTTGTTGTGAAAGGAACATCAAATGAGATATTGTCATACCTTGTTTCGTGCTTCTGGAATTATGCAACCAGTTCAGTGAGAAGCTCCCTAGCGTAATTTGAGGAAATGTTTAGGGAATTGTGTGAATTTTTGAACTCTGTAATACACTTTTGAGTTCATCTCATTCTGTCTAAGGTTAACATGTTCTTGTTATATTTATGCTACCTGTTAATATTGTTGTGGTGCTTCTATTTTCTTCCAGATCATTTCATATAACGTATCGATTTCCATACTGCATATTATTCCAACGCTACTTTGCAACATTTATAAAATTTTTAATGAATATGTCCTATGTTGTGGAACGAAACCTATAAAATTTTTCCTATATTTGAAGGATTACAAACTCTGGTATAGGTTTCTTTTGTCTATCAGGCTTTCAGGCCGGCAAAGAGAAATGAGAAGTCTACGATAACTAAAAAACCTATAAGTTTGTCCTATCTTTGATGGATTATAAACTCTGGTATAGGTTTCTTTTCTCTATTAGGCTTTCAACCTGGCAAAGGCGCAATTAGAAGTCTAAGGTAACTAATATTGATTGATGTGAAAATAGGTAGGAATGTATTTGCGGAAGGCTTATTAGTTTTTTTTGTCTGTGTGTGTTTTTTTTTAGTTTTTAATTGGTTTTTTAGATTTATTTTCAAGGGAATATGATGAGTTTATGGTATGTTTGAATTCTTATCAAACGTTGGTGTTATAGAGTTTGTTAGGTTGCATTGACTTTTAATTAATTAAAAAAATTATATTCTTGCCAAGTGGCCAACCTACCAATTTTAATAAGTTCTTCCATGATAAGTTCCTCATTATTATTTATAAAATTCATTTATATATAGACATATTTTATTTAGCAAAATGGTTGATTACTTTTAAGAAATTTAAAAAATTATATTAGTGACAAGTAGCTCTTACCCACAAATTTTCTAGAGATTTAACATTAATCTAATTCTAATAAGTTCTTAATTATTATTTATTGCAAATTTTATTTAGCATAATATCCTTTTTATACATGGTTAATGAAGTAAGTGTGTGCATTACTACACAAATTTTCTAGAAATTTGACATTAATCTAATTCTAATAAGTTCTTAATTATTATTTATTGCAAATTTTATTTAGCATAATAACCTTTTTATACATGGTTAATGAAGTAAGTGTGTGCATTAGTATGACATTATTCCTGTAGTAATACTTTTCTGGTTGCAATAGTTTTTTTATTATATTTATCAAGTTTTTGACCCTATCAACTACATTAATATTTTTAATATAATTGTACTAACTATTATAATAATAAAAAATTATTAATTATTAATTATCTATTGTTTGTTCGTTACTTCACCTTTATTATTATAATACGATCGCTATGTGGTTCAGTTTATATTAATTGCATTGACTTGTTTTTTATATGAGTCATTTAACCAAAGGTTTTCATGTGACTGAGCACTGCACGAGAGATAGTAATGTTTAGCCAAAGTTTCCTTGCTATTTGATTGGGTACGCAAATGGACGTCATATCATAGCTTTGATTTAATGACCATGACCAATGTATTAATTTTACCACCTTGTCCTAATTTCTACATAACATACCAGAGAACTTTACAACATTATCCTAATTTTGATTTTACCACCTTGCCCTAATTTCTACATAACATACCAGAGAACTTTACAACATTATCCTAATTTTGATAACTTTAAGATTGACAGGAGCCTCGAAGTATCATATCTTATTCTAAGTTTTATTTTGAAGATAGTGATTGGTGTGTGACAATAGGTTATCCATATGTCAGGATTCAACTCCTAACTCCTATTGGCATGTTGGCCATTTGTCAAGTTTCCCACAACTACTAGAACTAGAAGTTGCCCCTAAAGGTGCAAGAATACACTAAAGGTATAGAAGAATTGATCATTTAAAATAATAAATTTACAAAGAACCAAGTCGAATAGGAAATTTGAAATCGGTAATCAGAGAAGCGTAATTTAGAACAAAGAGAGACCAATAGGTTTATTTAATTGGAAAAGTTGTGTGAGAGATGCATTTGTATGCATGTATTGCATTTTTTTATTTTTTGAAGCACACATTCAAAATAAAAATAGTACATAATGTTATAAAATTATTCGAAAAGACTTAATCTTTATAGATATGGTCCAACACAAACTTTTTGTGAATTACGTTTCCTAAAGGGTTACTATCTTCCATTATTTCATAGTGTTTCTTTTGAAAAAATGAGGTTTTTTGCAACTTAAAGGTTCTAAGATATTTCAATTAAATTTCTTTTAAATATGTAATTCATTTAAATATTTAAAAGTTATATTCTTCTAATTCTTGTAACTTAGTCAATGAAATAGAAAGCAATTTAAATTTAATTCTCCTAATTTAATTCTTCTAATTTTTGTAATTAGCTAATGAAATGAAAAACAATTTAAATTTAATTCTTCTAATTCCTGTAAGTTAATTAAATAAAAATCAATTTCAATTCAATTCTTTTAATTGTTGTAAATTCTTCTAATTCTTGTAATTTAGTTAGTAAAATAGTTAGTAAAAGTAAAAAAATTAAACATAAATCAAAATTATCAAAAACTATTTTTTAATATTTAATTGAAACTTTAAAATAAATAAAACAAAACAAATAAATAACTACTATATTTTAAAGATAAAAATAAAATTAATGTACTTCCAACCAAAAAAAATTCAATCAAAATTCTTCAGTTACTATACAATATAGAAAAAGTTCAAATAGAGTGAAAAGCTTTAAATGTGGTGAGAAACATTGAAGGTGGGGACTGGAAAATTCTTCGTATCATTTGCCAAAAGAGATAAGCCATTCTTTTCTTCCCTTGAGAACGTACCAATTTGAACCCCTATTAGAATTATTTTCAAAATTATTGAGAGGAGATTACAGTGAATACCATAACTACAACATCTCTGGCAGCGATGACATTCCGATGCGGACAATGTCAGCTCAGGAAAGATTTTGTGGGCAAATGGACTCCAACTTGGCCTTGGCATAGTTTAGAATCATTTATACTGCTAAATGGATTAACTTGCCATATTGGGGGCCATGTTTCTACACAAGAGAAGAAGAAAACGACATTTGTGTTCAATGCCCTGAAACTTGCTTGTCAGGAGGCTAAAAGCTCAAGAGAAAATGCTAAGTTGATTAGAAGATATATACGTAATACCTATGAAAAATTATGATCTTAAAAAATATACAGTACAAACAGAACCGATGTTGAATTCAATGAACCTGCAAGTGATTAGCCCCACGATTATAAGTGACAAAGTGTAGTGGTTTTCCTGACCACGTTGGCCAAATTTCTGTCTCCTAAACAAATCTGTGGAGGCCAACCGAAGATACACGAGAAGTAACTTCCCGCTTGCCCGTTTTATAGGATTAAATGAATCGAGAAGTGAGCTTGAAAGTTTCACTGGACTCCTACCCTGGCTATGCAATATTGAGAGCCATTTCTTGGAGAAGATATCTATTTTTCCTAGGATTAATGACTCTACTGCATTTAGTAATCTCAAGTACGTCTACCATGATTGAAGTGGCATGGCCCAATGGCTCCTCGGAGACTCTCTTCAGCATAAATTCCTTTATCCATTCCAGCAATAAATTTAGCTCCGATGTTGAGATCATTATCAACAAATAGAAAAAGGAGAGTCAATGTAGGTAAAAAGATAGACCTGTCCATGGTATGATATCCGTAGCGTATAAGGCTGCTGAATCCATGGTTCTCCATCAACCTGCACTGGAAAAACTGCAAATGTATGGATTATGATGAACTGACATTGCGCTAACCTTCGGGCACTAGAAAGACCCAACTAGAAAATTGTTATGAAATCAATTGTCATTCATCAAGAAATGCACAAACGGCCACGGAGCCGCCCTTACCGCAAGTAATTTATGAGTGTAAAGAAATACAGTAAATGTGGATCGAACCCACTTCATGAAATCAGTTGCAAATACGCGGGAAACGAGACATGGAGCTGCCATTACCGCAAGTAATTTATGGGTGCTTATGAAATCAGTTGCATAGACGCGGGAAACGGAGCCACCCTCACCGCAAGTAATCTATGAGCATGGTAAAAATGGTTGACAATATTGGTAGCTGAACCTGATTCTTTGCAAAAATCTATGAACGATGTCGAGAATGAACAGTAGAAAACAATGACAAGTGTGCCCAGAACGACCTATGAACGATGTCGATAACGAACGGTAGAAAACAATGACAAGTGTGTCCAGAACGAATGGCAGATAATGAAAATGTTGACGATGGTCAGTGCGGAGTTCTTCCAATATAACCCCTTCGGTGTAACAAGCTCCAAGTTTCTCCCCTAGTGCACAGAAGCAAGCGCATAGCAGAAACAATACAGCCGTGGAATGTAGCCAGCGTGGATGTGTAAGGACATAGGTGAGATAGCCAACATATGCTAGGGTGCCATATTGGAACTAAGACAAACAAAACACGGCTCAAGAATATACCAATTGGGAATGATCATCGGTTAATTTGGAATTCGAACAAAGAATATGTGATCACTTCCCAAAGTTTATCGATCTAGATTTCTTAATGCTTCCTTCTCTTGGGTATTAATTGCTAGGAGGGCTCTAGGTTGGCTCAGCTACCTTTCGTTCTAATATGAACCCGACCCTACAACTAAGGTTAGGATCTCGATATCTCGATATTACAATTATTGCGCCTTACAACGTACAACAACTTCTTCACATGGCTAAAATAAATAAATAAAATCATATTTTATACGAAAATCTTACCAATTTTGGTATGTATGTACAACCCATCTAGCATTTTCAATATTTGTTTGTTTTCTTGCCCTTCAATTTTTAAGAATACTCAGACATTCTAAATTCTTTATATGTTTGGTCTAAAATTCACTGTTGCTTGCTCTTGATTTTTCAAGAATACTGCAACATTAAATTATGTCTATCAAATTTAGACATGTTTAGTCTCACTTTTACTATAATTTGTTGAGATAAAACATTTTTTCCTATAATTATTTCCTTAATTCTTATGATTACAAGCTGGTTTATAAAAAAATATGTACATGTAATTTGACTTCTCATTTAGATTTTTTTGGGCTTTTCTTAAACTGCATTCTCAGCTTTTGGGCTCTTTTTAAGCTGGCATTCTCATCTTTTGGTTTCTTCTTCTTCTGAAACTGTTCGATTCACCTACATTCTTTGGGTTCATCTTAAACTAAAAAATTCAAGCATATATATCATTATTTCTTTTCTCTATTGCTGAAAGACCATTCCTTCCTGTGTCCCAAGCCAGATAGGCCCTCCCACAACTAGAAGGAGAAAGGTGAAAGATGAACTTCTGCATCTTCATGGGCCTCCTAACTACCTATTCATTGGGAAACAAGCCATAAAACAAAAATACATATAATCCATTTTTTCATTGGAACAACTAGGTAAGTAATTTCGTAATTTCCATCTTGCAACAATTACTCAAAACAAATCCTGAAATAATAAAAATGTATTCAAACCCATATTGAATCCTAACATATTTTAATAGAGGCATACCGATGTTCACTCAGGAAATATATGTTACACTGCAGCTCAGGCCCTACCTCTTCCTTGTTGGGAAATGAATAAGCAACGATCCGTAAAACAGAAAGACTGAAGCCCTGGTTGACAGAAAGAAAGAGCCTTTCTTTCAAGAAGAGATCAGGAAGGCCTCCTGTTCAGGTTGGTTATGTTTTAAAGCCCCAATAATTCCATTATAACACGTCCTGTGCGAACCGAAGTCACATGACTAAAGTTGTAATCAAATATTAAGATATAGAAAAATTCCACTCAGTCATATATCACTTCCCCATATGTATAGTATTTTTGATCATTCCCCATCTCCCCTCATTAATTCCAATATAGTGGCCAAACAACAACCCAAACTCACAACGCTCTCAACCGTTTTTGCATGGTAACTCCTGCATTTTTCTGTAGCAGGCAATGTTGAAATATTGAATTCATCTGCGTGCCTTGTACAGGAAGAGAAAAGAGTACAACAGCAGCAGCAAAGAAGATTGAGTGCACAACACTCTGTATTGAAGAAGAATTAAATTTTTGTATAGGCCACAGCCACAAACTGCAGAGGAGAATTAAATTTGGTTATGGGCAAAGTCATTTTTGACAGCGGAATGAAGAGCTTCGTAGTTCAAGTCTACGGAGGAGCAGAGGTTTAATGGAGAAAGTCATTTCAGGCGTAAAAGCCCTCAACAACCAGAATTGAATGAAATTGATCGAACAGGCGGAAGACTTAAAAGTTATGAAGAGGACGGACAAGTGGTCCCTACCACTTAAGCGCCAAAGTGCAAATCACAGATCGTAGTTTTGAAGTTTGAGACCGCAAGTGTCTTGTTGATGTGGATGTTTGCGATGTGCGATCATCGCACCATCGCAACATCGCAATATTACAGAATCACCCTACGCCCATGTCAAGGTTCCGTTGAAAGTTGCGATGCGTGATCGTCGTGCTATAGCACAATCGCACCATCGCATGTTACAAGTATTCCTCCATATGTTTTTTCGCCGGTTTGAAAGTTGCGATATGCGCCATCGTAGATCGCGCCATCGCATTTTTGTTGTTCCCCCATTCCTCCATCACACATCGCAAAATGGTCGACTGCGACGTGGTCCCCACTCGTACGTCGCGCCATGTTAAGTTTTATGTTTGGAAAGTGATTTTCCTTTGTATTTGTTTTCTTTTCTTTGTTTAATGTTTTTTGTTCCTGCCGCGGTATATAAAGTGAAAAAGGCCCGAGAGCCAAAGAGAGCATTGTATTGTAATGTTGTTGTATTGCTGTGTGAAGAGCCCGCAGGCAAGAAAAACACAGTAAGAAGAACATAGCACTATTTGTGCGTTCTTGAGAGACAGAGAGAGAAAAGATTTGTTTTATATAGCACTGCGTCTGTAGCAGTCGAACATATTTTGTGAATCCCTTCATTGAGGAAGAAAATTTGTAACAGTTTTTTAAGTTCTGTTATTGAAATAGAAAGTATTTTCATGTCATCTCTGTCTCCTGTCTGCAAGAAAATCTTTGTTTGTATTTCTCTGTGTTAAAGAAAGGGAATTTCTATTGTAATATTGAGAAATTCCAACATGGTATCGGCGCAAGTTTAGGCTCTTTGAATGTTTCAAAGAAGCTGAAGAAGAAGAAGACTTGTTGCAACGTTTTCTCCAGCAGCGTGAAAGCTCAACAGAAGTCAAAGTTCAAGTATTTCTAAAAGAAAACAGAGTTGTTGTTTTTGGTTTAAAAGAGTTTGTTCTTCCAGAAAAGGAAAGACAGTTTGTTTAAGTTCATTTTAAGAGCAATGGCTGGACCAATCATAGGAATGAACATTGGAAATGTTCAGCTTCCACAATTTAATGGAAAGAACTATGATTATTAGGCCATTACCATGAGAGCCCTGTTTGTCTCACAAGACTTATGGGAGTTTGTAGAAGATGGTTTCGTTCAACCAGCTGATGAGCAGGCTTTTAATGCCTTGACTCAAGTAGAGAAAGATTTATTGAAGAACAATAGAAAGAAGGATGCTAAGGCCCTCTTCTATTTGTATCAAGCAGTAAATGAGAGTGTGTTTCCAAGGATAGCAGCAGCTAAGAGATCCAAGGAGGCATGGTAAAATCTGAAAATAGCCTATCAAGGTATGGAAAAAGTTAAGACAACAAAGCTTCAGTTGTTGAGAAGATATTTTGAAACTCTTTGCATGAAAGAGTCAGACAATGTTGACACATTTTTTACACATGTGATTGGGATTGTAAATTAGATAAGATCCCATGGAGAAACTCTTGAAGAAAGAAGAATCGTGGAGAAACTTTTGAGATGCTTACCCTGAAAGTTTGATGTAATTGTTACCACCATAGAAGAGACCAAAGATCTCTCATAGTTCACAGTGGATGAACTTCATGCCTCACTGATAACTCATGAATAGAGATTGAGCAGAGATGAACACTCATCTCTTGAGCACGCCTTCAAGACCCAGATACCTTCAAGAAGAGGAAGAGGTCAAGGCAAAGGAAGAGGAAGAGGCATAAGCCAAAATAGAGGTGGAAGGAACAACCCTTCACATTCACATGGAAGGAGCAACAGTCAAAGTCAGAGCCACGGCCAAAGCAACAGTCAGTAAGGTGGACATCAACACCAACATGCTCATGGACAAAGGTATGACAAATCCAATGTCCAATGTTATTGCAAGAAATATGGACACTATGCCAACGAATGTAGAAAGAAGCAAAATGACATGAAAAATAAGCAGAATGCTAATGTAGAAAAAGAAGAAAAGAACCCAAGTAATGTGCTGTTAGCTTGTAATGTAGCACAGGATAAAGAATATGATGTTTGGTTCTTAGATTCAGGTTGTAGTAATCAAATGACTGGCAACAAAGCATTGTTTTCCAATCTAGATGAAGAAATAAAATCTGAAGTGACCACAGGGACTGATACTAAGATCTCTGTAAAAGGAAAAGGAAGAGTTAGTATTTGAGCTAGAAATGCTGAGAAAAAAATTGTTCCTGATGTGTATTATGTTCCAGATCTGAAATGTAATATTTTGAGCGTTGGACAACTCATAAACAAAGGTTACAATGTAATGTTTAAGGAAGATGTGTGCACAATAAAAGATATACCTCGAAGCAAGAAAATCATTGCTGAAATACAAATGACCAGCAATAGAATATTTCCACTCAAGCTCAACACTGACTTGAAAGGAAAAGGAAAGAATGTAGCAGCTGTAACACAAGAAGCCTTCCAGAAGGAAGAGAAAGATGTAAATTGGTTATGGCACCTGAGATTTGGACATCTCAATTTCGGAGGATTAAATTTGCTGCATAGAAAAGTAATGGTAAAAGGTTTGCCATTGATTGAGAAGCCTGACAGCCTATGTGAAGGCTGCATCTTGGGAAAGCAACACAGAGAAAACTTTCCTTCAGGGAAAAGCATAAGGGTGAAAGCACCCTTAGAAATCATTCACTCAGATTTGTGTGGGCCGATGCAGACAGCATCAGTTTCAGGCAGCAACTATATGCTGACCTTCATAGATGATTTCACAAGAAAAGTGTGGGTTTATTTTCTGAAATATAAGAGTGAAGTTTTTGAGAAATTTTGCCACTTTAAAGCTCTTGTAGAGAAACAAAGTGGGCAGTATATTAAAGTCCTCAGAACCAACAGAGGAGGAGAATACATATGAAAGGAGTCTCTGTGGTTCTGCAGAGAGAATGGCATACACAAGCAATTTACCACAAGGTACACACCGCAACAGAATGGAGTTGCTGAAAGAAAGAATCGAACCATAATGGAAATGGTGAGAAGTATGCTAAAGGAAAAACACTTTCCAAATGAGTATTGGGCAGAAGTAGCAAACTGTGCTGTGTATATTTTAAATAGATGCCCTACAAAAGCTGTGATGAACAAAGTTCCAGAAGAAGCGTGGAGTGGAGAAAAACAAGGAGTCACCCACATGAGAGCTTTTGGATGTGTGGCATATGCACACATTCCAGACAAGTTGAGGAAGAAATTGGATAGTAACGGGGAGAAGTGCATTTTCCTTGGATATTGTGAGGATTCCAAAGGATATAGATTGTATAACCCATCCACAAAGAAGTTTATGATAAGCAGAGATGTGCAATTTATTGAAGAGGAAGCATGGGATGGAAGCATTGAGAAAACAGTCAATGTTAAAAGATGTTTATCTCATGATGAAGATGAGGAAGATGTAGTTGAAATTAACAACTCATCGGTAGCACAACCTCCACCAGCACAAGAACAGTAAGGGACACCTCAAGCGGCAGCGAGAACACCCTTGAGAAGAAGCGGGAGTGCATCTCCAAGCACACTGCATGGAGCAGAAATGAGTGCTTCATCAAGCACAACTACACCAAGTGAAAGAGGAACAAAGTTCAGAAGTCTCAGAGAAATCTATGAGCAAGGAGAAGCAAACGAAGGTATGAATTCCTTATTTGCTTTGTACTGTCAAGTTGATGATCCTATTCATTTTGAAGATGCTATTAAAGATAGAAAATGGATAGAAGCTATGGATAATGAAATTAAAGCCATAGAGAAGAACAAAACATGGGAGCTGGTTGATCTCCCAGAAGGTAAATAAGTCATTGGTGTAAAATGGGTCTATAAGACTAAAAGCAATGCTGAAGGAAAAATAGAGAAACACAAGGCCAGACTTGTTGTCAAGGGATATAAGAAAAAGCATGGAATTGATTATGAAGAAACTTTTGCACCAGTTGCAAGAATGGAGACAGTAAGAGCAGTGTTATCAATAGCAGCACAAAACAAATGGAAAGTATACCAGATGGATGTAAAATCTGCATTTTTAAATGGAGTTTTAATGGAAGAGGTATATGTGGAACAACCTCTTGGATATGAGAAGAAAGGCCAAGAGCATAAGGTTTGCAAATTGAAGAAAGCTCTTTATGGGTTGAAGCAAGCTCCAAGAGCATGGTACAGTAGGATAGACTCCTATCTACTGGAAAATGGATTTGAGAAGTGTGAGGGAGAACCGACCCTCTACATCAAAGAAAAGGATCGTAAATTATTGATTGTGGTTTTATATGTTGATGATTTAATTTTTACAGGTAATGATGATTACCTTGTTGAAAATTTTAAAATAGTCATGAAAGATGAATTTGAAATGACTTACATGGGTTTGTTGAGATACTTCTTAGGAATAGAAGTAGAGAAAAGTAAAAAAGGGATTTTTATATCTCAAACGGAATATGTAAATCAGATTTTAGAAATATTTAATATGCAGGAGTGCAAAGCTGCAATTACTCCCACAGTAATGCGATTGAAGTTGAGAAAAGATGACAACAGCAAGGATGTTGATCCAAGTTTGTATAAAAGCATAGTTGGCAGCCTCAAGTATTTGACTGCAACTAGGCCGGACACTATGCATGCTATTAGTTTAATTTCCAGATATATGGAGAAGACAAAAGAAGCACATTGGCAAGCAGCAAAGAGAATTCTGAGGTATGTGAAAGGAACTAAAGAATTTGGTATTTTGTATACAGCTTCAGAAAATTCAGAATTAGTTGGATACACTGATAGTGATTGGGCTGGAAGTGTAGATGATCAGAAGAGCACTTCCGGTTATATTTTTCATATGGGTTCAGGAGCCATTTCATGGGCTTCTAAGAAACAACCTATTGTAGCATTATCTACAGCAGAGGAAGAATATGTGGCAGCTACAGCAACAGTGTGTCAAGCAATTTGGATGAGAAGAATGTTGAGAAGTCTACGTCAAGAACAGGTAAAAAGAACTGTGATCTATTGTGACAATAGCTCAGCTATTGCATTGTCAAAGAATTATGTGTTTCATAAAACAACAAAGCACATAGACACAAAATTTCATTATATCAGAGAATTGGTGAACAATGGAGAAGTCGTTTTACAGCATTGTAAAATAGAGGAGCAATATGCAGATATTTTGACAAAACCATTGGCACAGAAAACAATTGAATTTTTAAGAAAATGTTTGGGTTTGATGGATAATGCAGTAGCTGACTTTAAGGGGGAGTGTTGAAATATTAAAGTCATTTGCGTGCCTTGTACAGGAAGAGAAAAGAGTACAACAACAACAGCAGAGAATATTGAGTGCACAACACTCTGTACTGAAGAAGAATTAAATTTTTGTATAGGCCGCAACCACAAACAACAGAGGAGAATTAAATTTGGTTATGGGCGAAGTCATTTTTGACAAAGGAATGAAGAGCTTCGTATTTCAAGTCTACGGAGGAGCAGAGGTTTAGTGGAGAAAGTCATTTCGGGCGTAAAAGCCCTCAACAACCATAATTGAATGAAATTGATCGAACAGGCGGAAGACTTAAAAATTATGAAGAAGCCGGACAAGTGGTCCCTACCACTTAAGCGCCAAAGCGCAAATCGCAGATCGTAGTTTTGAAGTTTGAGACCACAAGTGTCTTGTTGATGTGGATGTTTGTGATGTGCGATCATCGCACAATCGCAACATCGCAATATTACAGAATCACCCTCCGCCCATGACAAGGTTTCGTTGAAAGTTGCGATGTGCGATCGTGACGCTATCACACGATCGCACCATCGCACCATCGCATGTTACAAGTATTCCTCCATATGTTTTTTCGCCGGTTTGAAAGTTGCGATATGCACCATCGGAGATCGCGCCATCACATTTTTGTTGTTCCACCGTTCCGCCATCGCACATCGCAAAATAGTCGACTGCGACGTGGTCCCCACTCGTACGTCGTGCCATGTTAAGTTTTATGTTTGGAAAGTGATTTTCCTTTGTATTTGTTTTATTTTATTTGTTTAATATTTTTTGTTCCTGCCGCACTATATAAAGTGAAAAAGGCCCGAGAGCCAAAAAGAGCATTGTATTGTAATGTTGTTGTATCGCTGTGTGAAGAGCCCACAGGCAAGAAAAGCACCGTAAGAAGAACATAGCACTGTTTGTGTGTTCTTGAGAGACAGAGAGAGAAAAGATTTGTTTTATATAGCACTGCGTCTGTAGCAGTCGAACATATTTTGTGAATCCCTCCATTGAGGAAGAAAATTTGTAACAGTTTTTTAAGTTCTGTTATTGAAATAGAAAGCATTTTCATGTCATCTCTGTCTCGTGTCTGTAAGCAAATCTTTGTTTGTATTTCTCTATGTTAAAGAAAGAGAATTTCTATTGTAATATTGAGAAATTCCAACGAGCAATAGCAAAGCAACCGCACAGACATAGGCACAGACACCTTTCACCATACATGGGGTAAGGAAGCAAACACCAAGGCAATTGTTGACGCTTTATTTATCTGCAGGTGGATGACATGCAAATTTGCAATGAACATGTGTTAATACATAAAATGTGCGAATACTTGGCAGATATTTTTTGATGCATTGTTATAAGATTCTTATTTGTGGTTTAATGCGTCTTGATGTTCACTGACATATTCAGTTAATTTGTCAGCACAATTTTTAGTATTTATATTTTCAGAGAGCGTCACATGCGGTGACAACCAGCGTTGCACCCCATGGATAGGGATTAGTATTTATATTTTCAAAGAGCGTCACATGCCAGCGTAGCGCCCAAGGATAGAGATTAGTATTTATATTTTCAAAGCGCATCACATGCGGTGACAACCAGCGCAGCGCCCCAAGGGTAGGGATCATAATTTTCGCAAATCTTTCTATTAGTTAATTAAGAATAAATTAATATTGGGAAATTGTAAGATAATAGATGTCATAATTCATTATGGAACATTTTGATTGATATACAATTTAAATGCCAATAAATAAAATGAACAAATGATTTAAATCAAATTTGAAAAAATAAATGAATACCAACACTTCACATTCCTGCATCTTAGTACACCAAATAAGATCATAACCAGCATTTTATCCGTGGAAAAAAATTATAGCATTGTATCTGCGGCAAAAATTAAAGTATCTTTTTCACGCATACATTTTCATGTACAAATAGATCTCAACAGCACAATAGTTTGGCACATACAAACGTATGGAGATTGAAAACCTCGGCTGCGCGGGCAGGTCAATTCACGGGCGGTATGGCTTTGAGAAGAAACGAAACTGGCTGGTCGAAGAACCAGGAAACTGGGTGATCGAAATAACCTGAAGCATCTTGTTCTACTCTGCCTACATCATCGATGTATTATATATATGAGCATAACCACATCACTATTGTTTAAATCAAAGTCTTATTATTCCAAAAAAGAAACTGGGGGAGAGTAGGGTTGGCCTATTGGGAGTGGTAAATTCGGAATGCAAAGGTGGGCGTAGTGAAAGGCAGTGGCCCACCTAATATGGGAAATTAAGTGATAAAGGGGGGGTGCGGGTGTGAAGATGATAGTTTGGCATATGCAAAGCAGGAGAACTCGTAAAAATTCTATGTAATTGCCAGATCTTATCCCAGATCTTATGAAAACTTGTAATCGCATGACTGGGTTAGGATCTTTGTTCGGCAGGTATGCCGTTGGCAACGCAGCGACTTGTTTCATTAGTGTTAAAACCATTCCAAAAGACTCCATTCATTTATCTTATATTTATTTTGCCATGAGACAACTTGAATACCTATCATTGATATTCACTGCAACCTAAGACGGATATGTGTTGTAAGCTTAATCCCATAATATATAACCATAGTGGCAAACATGCATATCAAATTCTCTCCTTGTCTCATATGGTAAATGAATATGATTCCAATCTTGCATCATTTGTTTGGATGTTTTTTTTACAGGCTTCTAATGATAAACTAACGTGGAAGAAACGGAGGCCGAGTCACGTTATTAATCATGGCTTAACCCGTTAATCTAGTCATCACACAAAATCGTCTCAAAGAATGTATCAAAAAAGAGAATTCTGAATGTGCATATCTATCTCATCATAAAAAAATGTCAACCTCATCGCATAAACAGTGAGGTTAGGTTGGTTGGATGAATTTCTATTGCAGTTTTTCGAGAGGTTTTGAGTCACTTAAATTCAATAAATAATTGAAATGTGTTTCTTTGAATAAATTGTAGATTGTTCTGAATATTTTATTGGGCCCTTAACAATAGTAAATTTGATAAAAAATATTTTAAAAATTGAATATTTAATATTTTTTTAGGTTGGGATAAAATATTTAGTAATTAGTTGGAAAGTGAGATTATATATATATATATATATATATATATATATATATATATGTAACGAAAATGAGACAAGTACAAAGGATGGGGCATTATTTATAGAGCTTTTTCCAATCGATTGCTTCTATAGAGTACAAATCTCATCTTTTATGTTTTCTCTATCCACACTCAATCAATCACTGTGCTCCACTATGGAACAATTCAATTTTTTTTGTATAATGGAAATGAGATAAGTACAAAGGATGAGGCATTATTTATAGAGTTTTTCCCAATAGATTGCTTCTATAGAGTACAAATCTTATCTTTTATGTTTTCTTTATCCACACTTAATCGCTCTACTTCACTATGGAAGAAAATGCAAGTAAATAGAATAGAACCTTTTTGTCTTGATACTGGCCTCATTATAACACACCCCAATAGCTAATTTTGCTAGGGCTTAAATTTGATTCATTGACCTTTCAACATGAGTTAGAAGTAGTTCTTTCCAAATTCTTCTTCATACTTCGCATGTTATTGGCCCTTTTTCCATTAGGGACGGGGGCTACAGAAACATCCTCTCATTATGGTGGTCAATCATGATAGGTAAACTTGTGAATACATATCTTATGCTTCAAAACTAACTCTTTCTTTGAATTTTAAAAATCTCTTTGTGTGTAGAACATCATCATAGAGTGGGGCACTTAAGAAGCAAATTTTTACCCCACAAAACATTATTTAAGGTTTTACACCCTAATCCTCCAAATTGGGTCACCCCCTATGTAAGTTTATTCCTTTTATTTTTTCACTCCAAAACCATCTAGATGGATGTCACTCCCCATTTATGGAGGATTTTGGTCCTCGATGAGATGAAGAAATTTTTCCTCTAACCTCTCATCGGAGTACCATTTACCTTGCTTCGAGGTTATCCTTTCCACCCAATCTATAGAAGGTCTTGTTGCCCCTATCTTGTAGTTCTAGAAATATTCTACAAAATAATATATTGATCAACTCTACTTGAACATCTAGAGCTAAGTCGTCAGAGGAAGTTGGGACGTACGCCTCTTCGTGATATAGTGTGAATGGTTTAGAGAGTTTTAGATTTTCCACATTCACCACCAAGTAAATGTGCATCTACGGAGGTAGATTGACCCTGCAGGAATTATATCTCACCTTTTCTCGTATCAAAATTTCCATGTTATTGTGGCTTGATTTTCCTACCAAGACCCAATATTCTCTCTTGTTCAAGGATAACCATACTTTGTCTCCCACCATGAATAAATTCTTTGTCCTATGTTGATCATGGCTAGAATTGTACTTTTCCTTTGTCTTCCTCAATGTATCTTGTACATCTAGATTTATTTTCATAGTCCTCTCAACAAATTTCATTGCCCTTAAAGAATCCTCTATTAGATCCTCCCTCAGTCCTTGTTATCCAAATGTTTATAAAACATGTTTCAAATGGGAAATTGACAACAGAAATATGGAATGATTAGTTATAATAGTGTTGCATGTATACCATATTTTCATCCCAAGTGTTTGGATCATTTTTGTTATTCCCCCTCCAATTTTCAACAAAGTATTGTTGAATACTTCACTTTTCTCGTATGTATATAGATGAAATGTAGTAAACCTCTTCAATTTTGTCTCCATGTTGTCCCATAATGTAATAATAAATCCCGTAAGAAATGTAGCATCCTTCTTTGAACACGATTCTCCTTGGTATCTCAAAGGGTAGCCAAATTTGTTCAAACAATATGCTTATTTCTTCTTGTCCACTATTTCTCTTTTTATAAGGCACGAGAATGCATATGTTGTTGAACCTATCAACTACCTTCAACATGTAGTCCTGTCCATTCCTAGTTATTGGTAAACCTCTTGTAGAGTGTATGCAAACTCTTTGATAACGATAAGTAGATATAAGTAAGGAATGGTATAAACCCTTGTTTGTATTGTTAACCTTGCTGGTACAATAAAACATGCATCCCCTTATGAACCTAGATACATATTCTCTCATTTTTGGCTAATACAAACATTTCTACAAATTGTCAGTTACCTTCATCACACAAAAATGACTTACAAATTTGGGGATGTCAGCCTATATAATGAGCTATAGATGCTAATATTTAAGAATGCATAACCTATCTAACATGTAGAGTAACCTATTCTACAGGTAATAACCAATTGTACTAACTCCATTATTTTCACAACTCTTACTCCAAAATTACTCTAACGGCTCCTTGAATTTATCATTGTTTGTGTATACCTTTGCACATGCAGCATGGGTGAATGGATCCATGTGCATCAAAATTTCCTAATATATAATTTTTGATGTGGGTGGCCACCAAATCACACTGGACAATTTGTTTTCACTCCTTTCGTAGAGTTGAACACTAAATTAAAATTTTGTAAAAAAACTCATCCACTAGTAATTCCTATTTTGTTGTAGCTTGTTATGGGCCTGTAGATATTTCAGTGGCTACTAACTTGTGTACATGATTCTCTCTTTTCCCATCAAATAGTGTTTCTAAGTTCTCACATCTTGTACTAGGTCATAGAGCTCCTTATTGTTGGTAGGGTAGTTTAAAATTTCCCCAAGAAACACTTCAAAATGGAAACATAAATCCTTCCTCCCTACATGAAGACCACTTCCATTGAATAACCACTCACATCCATCTCCACTTCAAAGTATTTATGCATGTTTGGTAATGTAATAAATATAATTTCATTAATTTGCTTTGTCAACTAATTAAAGGCCTTTTGGTGAGAGATCCCGCAATAGAAATTTTACCACTCTTTTTTACGGCGTGGAGTATTGTAACTACTGCCAAAAATGAGGCTATGAATTTCCTCAAGGACTATAGTACACAAACGGAACTCCTAATCTAAAAAACATTGATATCAATTGGCCACTTCATGATGGCCTCCATCATGGTTAGTTGAATCTTAATATCTCCTTCACCAATCACATAGCCTAAATACACCAACTACTTTTGTGAAAGTCACATTACTTGACATTTTCCAATAGATAGTACTTAGTCAAAGTCTATAGCACCTACATCAAATTTTAAGTGTTCTTCTACAAAGTAACATTGTATACTAGTATATCATCCAATTAAATATCAAAAAATTGATCTAAAAATTGGAATACTATATCATTCATTAATTCCATGAACATAGCTAATGCATTACGTGGACTAAATGGAATCACTAAAAGCTCATAAGAACCTTGAATAGTTTTGGAAATAGTGATCAAGGTATATTATTCATTAGCTTGCACTTGGAGATAACGTGAATTTGAATCTAACTTAGTGAAGCATTTTTCTTGCTGGAACTAATCGATCAAGTGGTCAACAATATTCGGTAGGAAGTACTTATCCTTGACCATATTTGTTTAATTCCTTATAATGAATGCCCATTCACCAAGTCAGTTAGGTCCCTATATTACTATTGTAGTCCCTTATTGTTCTTAGTGTAGCCCCCTTATTGTTATTATTGTTCCCCTGTAACCCCAATTTTGTTATTATTGTGTGCTTACATTATTATTGTTAGGTCGGATAGGATTATTTTGTGACCCCATGGACTCCTATATATAGAAGGAGGTTTTCTCATTTGCATTATCAAAGAATTTTTCATTTATGTAATGTAAAGGAGGTTTCCCCCTCAAAGTGGCTTATTTATAAGGTGTTGATCTCTCTTTTATTCTAATTTTTGAGCTGGTTTCATAACGTTTGGGATCAAAGCTTTGGATTCTGAGGTTTCGCTACTCCAAACAGCTCATCGGGGAATTTTTGTTGTAACATTTTTTCTATGAGGGTTCAAAAGCTGAAATGTTTATCACGTGAATCTCAAATCCTGAGGAACGTCGTGTAATAATTTCAAATCTTGGTTCGCAATATTTTCGGAGATATGATTTGTGGGAGCTAGGGTTTTTTCAGGCTCCTGAATTTCATATCAAACAGGAGACCATGGGAAAACATCATAACTCTCCCTCTGAGCATCGGATTAGAATCCTATCAAAAGTGGTTGCAATTACATGGAATTTAGTTTCCTTTGTATCAATTTCATAGTCGAAGGAGGAAAAAGTGACACGTGGCATGTCGTACAAGTTTTCTCTACTCAAACAATCCATAATTAGGCTAGTGTGGCAGATTGGACATAAATTGGAATTGAAGAATCCAAATTAGGTTAGACCCATGGCATTCGAAAGAATATTCAGAGGGCTACTGCAGTACCGAAATTCAAATATTGAATATTTGAAATAATAGAGAATTTAGTTTCAATATTGAGCTCCTCAAAAGTAAGAAAAAGGTATGTATTTTTTTTACGAATTGCATAAGTCTCGTTTGAAAAATTAGCTTGAATTGACTCCAAGGGAATATTGTAGAATAGATATCAGTACTGGGTTCTAAAATACCCCTTAAAAAGAATTCAACACCCATTAAGCCTTTAGAATGCTCTACTATGACTCATGAAGACGAAGAAGTGCAACATGACATATCAAAAATACAATAGCAAGTGCAACAAATTTTTCTCCTGTAAAGAGCAACAAAAAATGAAATGGAAGTTTTGAATAAAGGCATGGAAGCTAAGATGGATGGTTTGAAGAAAGGCATGGAAGCTAACATGGATGGTTTGAAGAATGACATGGAAGCTAAGATGGATGGAATGGAATTTGGAATGGAATTTAATATGGATGACATGGAAGATAAGATCAAAAACATGAAGAATAATCTAAAAGAAGACATGGAAGGTCTGAAAATTTTGATATAGAAATGTTTCCTAATGGTGAAAAGTTAGTAGAGGAAACTCATGGTGAGAAAAAAATAAACATTAATCATCATTTCATAAACTCTAATGTTGGATGGAATACCCACCATATTCGAACATTCGATATGATGAAGTTTGATGGCAAGGATCCCACAACATGGATACTAAATATGGAGCAATATTTTGATCTCAATAATGTGCAAAGCACACAAAAGGTACGCATTTCAAATTTATATTTAGGAAGAAATACATTTGCATGGTATCGATGGCTTTGATCCCGTAAAAAAAATGTCACTTGGTCAATTTTTATGGAGGAAATGATAGCACATTATGAGGATACAAAGAGCAACACCTTTCTTAGCCAAACGATAAATCTCAAACAAAAGGGTTCAGTGGTGGAGGACATTGACGACATCCAAAAATTGAATATAAGGGTAACTGATATTCTAGAGGAACACATGATTGATGTCTTCATAGGGTCTTTTAGGATAACATCCAACATGAGGTTCACGTTTGGGAACCTAATTCATTGGAGAAGGCATTCAGGATCGCAAAAAAAATTGAATGTAAAATTATACCAATAAGGAAGTCTACCACTCACATCTATAATGATGGAAGTGTTGCTACTCCTTGACTTCAAGAACCTACAAGGATGACACCAAAACAATTGGAAGAAAAAAGAGAAAAAGGGCTTTTCTACAGTTGTGATAGCAAATACACTAAATTTCATATGTGTTCTAAGAAGAAATTATTTTACATAGATTGTGAAGAGGAGGAATAAAATGAATAAGAAACTTCAACAACCTATGTTAGTAGTGATCGTCTACCAAATCCCTAGTTCCAACAGAGAGTATTACATTTTTCTAATTTGTTCACTATTTAAAATATGTCTTAAGGAACACGTTTTTGATAATAACCACCATCAATTATCTAATTATTTCATACATGGGAACTATTAACAATCAAAACATCTCATTTGTTTTGATCAAGCTAAAATCATTGCATTTATTCCTTTCTATAACTATCAGATCATTCAAAAAGTTCTCAAAATCAGGAAGCACCACCCCAACTTCAAAAAATAACATGGATATGGGCTAAGCCAATCTTGGTAGTCTATCATCCATCAAATATCTCATTGAGTTTGGATCCCTCCTTTCTCCTCTGCTTGATTCTTCTTACCCCAATTTTTTTTATTATATCCATAATTCGGTAAATCATTCTTTATTCTTAAGTTGTTTGTTGTTTATTTCCACACACATAAACACATACACACACATATACAGATAATTATTATATTTTATTATTAGTTATATTTTTAATATAATGATCCTATCATACCTAATATTTTTCTATATTTATTATTGGACACTAATTCCTTTTTCAAAATTATAAATTTAAATTTCTCTATTAAAATTTAACCATTCACAGTTCCTCTAACAACTACTTTTCGACCTTTTATTTTAAATGAATTTTTGACCTTTGACCTGTTGATTTTCATATAGAACCTACTTTGCATCCTCAAATATTTAAGACTTCTCAACACTATTTTAAAAACATCAAGCTTTCTTATCCATGATGATGGGTGAAGTGTCCACATGAAAATTTGGACAAGAGGAAATTCATACTCAATTTTCTTCCAAAAGTTGTGAACAAAAATAAAACATAATTATTTCTAGAATTAATAAAATTTGTAGGTTGGATGGCACTTACTAGTGAAACTTTAGAATCTCCTTTATGTCCAGTGACGATGAAGGACTTTCCATTATTGATGAGGTGGGATTGGTTGGCTCTTTGCATGATGATTTCATTTCACATGTACATGTAGAGTATCCCAAAAACACCTATACAAACCTTAATTAGAACTACATATAATTCTACTTCATCAATAAAATCAACACAAATATAAAAATTTATTTTACTCAATTTTTTACATTGACTTCTACATCCTTATTTACCCATTACAATGGTATGGGATAATATGATCTTGAACCTCCAATCCTATTTTGTTGAATAGCTCTGTTGTAATAATGTTTTCCTATGATCCTTAATTATAAAAAGCTTCACATAAAATATTATTATCCACGTCTTAGCCACTTTCCACGTACTTGCTTGAATTTGTGGCTATGTGATTTTTGTTCTTAAGGTTATACTGCAGATTAATTTGGCTGACTTTCCGATGTAATTTTTGGCACCTTTCCTTTATATGACCACAATTTTTATAGTGGCTACATTGTTTTCTGTGATATTTGCACTACTGTAAAATCATTGTTGTATTTTTATCTTTCTCCCATTCCACTTCTTCCCTTATTTGGAAGATTATTGGTTTTTTGTCTTATTTTATCCACTTGACTACCATTTCTTCTAGCCTATGTTTTCAAGCTAACACACTTTCACACAAGATGTTTCCACCATTCTAAATTGGAATAGAGTTATATTATTTTGTAGATGGTTTTGTAGGACTCCAAGATACTTCAGGAGTGTGTGTGAGTTCATTGGAGAGATACCTAGCATTATCACTATCTTCCTAAATTATATGATACACTTCTTCATACCCTACCCCTATCTCTACCAAAAATAATTTCATTGAACCCATTGGTTGTATATATCACCAATAGGGTAGAATTAGGACTTTATAAGAGTTTATAAATCCTATCACTTTGATATTAGAGAATCATTCTCTTGCATCAAGGTTTCCATGTGGCTTTCCCATCATATTAGGATATGAATAACTACTTGTGAATATGAAAATGAAATTTTATGTTCCTCATAAATGTGATGAACACTAATGTAAATTGTTATTCGTTGTAACCAATGATTTAATTTCAATGCATCATTCTAACCTTAATTTTTATTTATGTACACCTTTTCTTCCATAATAAACATATACTTTTAATGGATCATAATAGTTGAACTTTGCTACTAAATGTTTTTTGTTTTTTGAACTCATTCTATCATTGTTCTTGATCTCCCAATTTACCCTCTTATATGAATTTTTCATTGTTTCCTTTGTATTCTCCATATATCATAAGCCTATTGGGAAAGGATACCATGATGAAACTCACATTATGCTTTATATCCATGACTTGTGCCTCATACCACATAAACTAATCCTCTAGCAGGTCTTGCTCAGGGTTATCATAAAAAACATCATCCTCCTTGTTTGAGTTTTCGTTACGTTCTACTGAAATCAATTTGATCCACTACATATTCCCAAAAAATAGCTAAGAAACCTAATATGTACCAATATAATTTGTAACCTATTCTGAATATTTCACTAGATAGTTTGATACAAAATATTTGATAACAATAGACTAAAAGTTTAAAATTTACAATATGAGGGTTATCTTTCCTTATATTTTTGTAATTATTAATTAATGTATACATGCATTAGATAAAATGCTAGAACTGAATAATAGTGAAATAGAAGCACACACCCATTAGTATGAATAGAAAGTTATAATCTAGGAAATTTTTCGGAGAAACCCCAACTGGAAGGTGAGGATGCTCTATGCTCTTTTGTGTGGATTGCAAATGATACATGTATAAAGTATAAGGCTCTCTATATTTATTTTCTTGCGACCAAAGTAGATTGTGGGAATATATCAATATTATTATAGTAAATTTGAAAGTTAAATATATTATAAATTCAATAATATGAAATTAAATGATATCAACATAGATTGGAGTTTTCTGTGGTGTAGATTTTGGGATACTCATATCCACAGTCTTCATTTTTAAGAATGTTTAAGAAAAAAAATATAATTAAAATATAATGAATATGGTATTTATAAAAATTGAAATGTAAAATTTAATTTAATTTATAAGAAAAGAAAAAATATGAAATTATTGGAGTTATATAATTTTAATGGTTGGCAAAAACTTTATAGACTTTAATCCATGATAAACATAAAAGTATCTATTTCATGTACATCTTGCATTTTGAAGATTAAAAAACTATAAAATTTAACTAAATCATAAGGTTTTTGTTGTTGTTATGATTATTATTATTATTTATTAAAAGAAATAATATAAGAGGTAAACATATATACATTTAGAAAAACATATAACAAGGTTCTAATCACAATAATTCCTAACATGTAAATAGGCTTTGCTAAAATACCATCGGGCATTATCATCCTTTATCAATACCACATGTCCAAAAAATCACAACGCATTTGATATGGCACTTTTTCATCTGGCATTATTTTAATAAATGGATCTAACTAAAAGAAGAGAAAAATAATAATACTTTTGAGATAAACCATAATCATTGATATGTCACTATTACTAAGAATATTTCTTGGAATTTAAATCCCTATCATCCACCTATTCATTATTAATAATTAAATTAAAAGTCATACCTATGGGCACAATGAGATCTAAAAGAGTTAATATCTCCCTCAAATAACTATATATATATATATATATATATATATATATATATATATATATAGATAACCAATATTATTTAATATTTCTATTAATATTATTTTAAATGCTACTTTCAAGTAAAATAAGATTTTTTTTACCTTCCATTTTTTTATATATAAAATGAACATTACTTAATATTTATATTCATATTATTTTAAATGCTACTTTTAAGTAAAATAAGATATTTTCCATTTTCCATTTTTTTATATGTATATCTATATTTATATATTTTTTGTGGATTTATATTGGTATAACCTAAAAATTGCAATGTACATCAACTCAAGAGTTCGTAGTAAGTGGTATCAATCTTCCACAAGGGAAACTATATATGTTGAACATTTATGAAGGAGTAATTCTAATAAAAATAACACTAATACATGGTTACAAACCATCCCATCATTGGTTAAACTGCATGTAAAATAAAAATAACTACTGCAAGCCATAACATAAGATCGAGAGTGTGATGAAGTCACAAGACTGAGATCTTAGGAACCCATCCTTGGTGGGGTTGGGGACTTAATTCCCCACTATAAGTAGCTCTCTAGGTGGTATATTTATCCATGGAGGCTCACTAGAATTGAATGTTGATAAAATTTTGAGCGTTTTATTTCATTCAAGGAAAAAAGTATTTCATTTTGGTCCTTATGATTCTCTTTCAAGTCCATGCCCATAGGAATTTTCGTCTGTCAATGAAGGGTGATGGAGTTCAGGAACTTCCTCCTTTTCCCCTGTTCTAATGATGGTCGAGAACCTAGTGGGATATATCCTCCAATATTTCAAAATATGATAAAGCCTGACAGCCATTAATGGTGAGGGTCTCGAGCTAGAATATATGTTCATGAATTTCAGGAGCAGTAATTGAATGGAAGATAACTACAACCCCTATTCTTGGTCTCGAGGTCATCATCTCCCCTTTGGGAATCAACTTCATTCCCCCTAGTGACCACATGCATTGTTCGGGTATAATGCACTGGTACAAACAAAACCAAACATGGAATCTAAGGCTCAAAAATATAAGAGAGAAGGTATAAAGACTAGGAGTAGCAAAAGGAGGAGTTAATTTAGAGCTATTGGGAGACCAATTATTATAAAATTGGCACAAGATAACAATAAAGAGGAATGTAGTGGCAGATAAAAGTATTTAAGCATGATTACTCTTCAACTAAAGGCCAACACAAAAAAAACAACAATGCAGACCACCAAGAAACATAATGAGAGAAACTAAAATTTAATAGGTAGATTTAGAGCTAAGAGTAATTGATACTGCATAGATAGTAGCAACTCACATTGCTCAAGGCATCAATTGCACCTGAGCTAGACATAGGGTGGCAACTACTGTAGTAGTAACCACCAACTTCAAATAAAGACACATATTCTAGTGAAAAATCCGTTTAATGCAACAAGATTCATTCACTAATCCACCAATATGATTTCCTTATGTGTGCCATATCTCTTTGAATACATGAACCACACTAAGGCACAATGCAAACCCAAATCCCTTTGACTTCAATGTATAAGATAGGTACCCTCTCTTTAAGAGGAGGAAAAAATGTAACCCATGTGTTTATAAATGTTTCTCCATACTCAAATTGCCATTGTCGGTAGAGCAAGAGGCTAATCCCACTTGTAGCTCGGAAGGGACTATAACATATCATAAAGGCCAAAGAGTAGCTACTCTCCAAACATAGCTTTGAAAGAATATAAGACTTATAATAGTATTGAATTTAGAAAGGATCAATTGCATGGGTAGTGCACGGGGTGGGCTAGTCATGCCACTTGCTTCCCTCTCAAATGCAATGGAAGATAGTGACGTGGCAGGCTCGCCCCTCATTCTCCAATGTTTCCTCGATACTCACCCTAATTGAGGGAAGTGTGTGTGTGTGTGTGTGTGTTAATAATATGTGTTTCTTTTATAGATATATAGAAAAAATGATAATAACTACCTTTTCCCTCTAATTATGACTAATGCTAAAAATATTTCATGGATATTATTTATTTTTAACTCCATGAATATATTAATTATTAATAATTAAATTAAAATTTTGAAAACCCCATTATTGTAAAGATAAAATGAATATTGTACTTGAAATATTTTATAGTTATTAGTATTTTTATTTTCAATAGCACATATCAACTCCATATTAACTAGGAAATAAATAACACAACTCCCTCATAGGGTATGTATAAAACACACATCAAGAAAATCATAATCAATTATTTTTTTATATAAAGATATATAGGGATACTGTTAATATAAGTTGTCAAAAATTATTTTAGACACAATAATATTTTTTTAAATACCACATGTCAACTCTATTTTGAAAATAAGAAGAATTATGAATCTTTCTTATATTATAAAGAGATATATCCATTTTAACTTTAAACTCATTAATTATATAAAAAAAAGCATTTTTAAATTCAAATTTCTTCTAAATTATAAAAAAATATAATAAATAATTAATATAAAATAATTATTTACAAAAAGTTTTAAAATAATTATTTATAACCAAAGAATGAAGACATTCTAAAATACTTTGAGAATTTTTTTTAATTAATTTTCTTTGGGTGTTAGGTAATCTTCTAAAAACTGACTAAATTAGATCTTCTTTATAAAAGAAAAGTTATTTAAATTATTGTATATTTAAAAACAAGACTAATAATTACAGTCAAACATAGTGTTTGCCTCTTTCGCTAATAAAGTGCAGTCAACATTTCACCTGCATTTTGGTTTTGCACAACTTCCTTTGCGCAAGTCTTCTCCTCACTGCTACCTCCTCAAAGTTTCCTCCACACATGCTATGGGATGGATTTCATCATCAATTTCATGTTTGTTTTTATCATTGTGTGTAGCTTCCTTGTGCGGAGTTTTTCTTGTATTGAAAAACACCTACAATGTCAAACTCCTTTCAGAAATGACAGTTTAAATAATGTCAAATGTCTTCGTCTTTGTTTTTAGAAGTTTTTGTCAACAGGTTAGCTATGAAATATTTAATTTATGCTATACATTTAAGGATTATGCTAGAGTGAGTAAAAGAGTGAAAGCATAATAATAATAACATTTTTAATTTTCATAATATTGTTATAATGTTGTTTACTTTATATTAATATATGAATAGATTTATTTGAAAATTTTAAACAAAATTTTAAAAAAATATTTAGTGGCCTTGTGCTGAGAATTCGATGTGCAGAAAGCTCAACATACTGTTGTCTACTATGTATGACGAGGCCTATATGAGCTATTTTATGCTAATTTGTATATGAACTATTTTATGTTAATTTGTATATGATTGGGGATCATTCTGCAAAGGCGATTCATTACGGAACTCCACACTCCACATAGTCAATCCTTAGAGAATTGCATTTTCTTTTTGGCTCACCATGGATAGTATGTAGTCTTGTTGGTTTTTCTCCTCCTGGTTGTAGCATCGTTTCTATGTTCTTAAGAATTTAATAATTATAATAACTATTAAACATAATATTGTAATTCTCTTATGCATGCATGATTTAATTTAATTTCAGTGAAGTTTGAGGTCAACAAAGTGATGGAAATTTCTGAATATTTTGAACAAAACAGAGGAAGAAAAGTTCCTCAAATCAACACAAAGAAATGATAGAAATGTGGACAAAGAGAGATGGAGAAAATCTCTTTTTTATTAACCATAAAAATAACTATAAAAAATACAAACTTCTTGAGAACTACAGTTCTGGAATAAACAAAATACTCCTTACTCTGTTTTTCAATTTCTGTTTTTACACAGATTTGTGTTTTAGCAACACACAGACAGTTGCTGAAACTCCACACAGTCTGTTGCTGAAACACACAGACAGTTGCTAAAACACTCTGGAAAATGCATTGCTACTCCAAAACACAACGACTCTATTTTTCCTCTGTTTTCTCTGCTCTGTCTTCTTCTCTGTATTTCTCTATTTCTCTAACTCTGTATATGAAAACTACTGTTGTTCATTACATTTATATGTTGAAAAAACATATTTGACTTAAAGCATTAAATTAATACAAATATCTTTTGAACTTATCAGCCTCTTAAATGCAGTAAGCGGTGGGAGATAACGTGAGTCCTTTTGGAAAACAAAATCGGCTGTTTGCAGGGACATTAACTCTGAAAATTTAATGCACAGTGGAGTGTAAAAATAAATCATGACTTTGAGGCATCCGACCTTCTGAAATATCTACAGAAATCTGATTTCTGTCCACCTGTTTCAAATTGCAGTTGGAATTAAATTCCAACACTCCCCCTTAATTTCAACTGCTGGGTTTTTGTGCATACCCAGGCATTTTCTGAAATGATCAAAGCTTTTATTTCCCAATGGTTTTGTCAAGATGTTAGCAAAGTGCTCCTCTGTTCTGTAGTGATGTAAATAAATCTCACCATTATTAACCAATTCACGTATGAAGTGAAACTTGGTGTCAATGTGCTTTGTCCTTTTATGAAAAACTGTATTTTTAGACAATGATATCGCCGAGCTATTGTCACAGTAAATGGTTGTGCCCTTTTCTTTTTCATGACACAAATCTTTGAGAATTCTTCTCAGCCATACTGCTTGGCATGTTGCTACTGTTGCTGCCACATACTCTGCCTCTGTTGTTGACAAAGCCACAATTGGTTGCTTCTTGGAAGCCCATGAGATGGCTCCTGATCCCATATGAAACACATATCCTGATGTGCTCTTCCTATCATCAACACTTCCAGCCCAATCACTGTCAGTGTAACCTGTCAACATGAAACTTTCATAAGAGGAGTATAAAATACCAAACCCCTTCGTTCCATTGACATACCTTAGAATCATCTTGGCTGCCTGCCAATGAGTCTCTTTCGGTCTTTCCATAAATCTGGAGATTAAAATCATAGCGTGCATAATGTCTGGCCTAGTTGTAGTCAAGTACATGAGGCTACCAACTATGCTCTTGTACAACTTTGGATCAAAATCCTTGCTGCTATCTTCTTTACTCAATTTCAACCCCATTAAAATTGGAGTCACAGCTGCCTTGTTGTTCTGCATGTTAAATCTCTTCAACACTGCTTCTACATATTTAACCTGGGAAATGAAAACACCATTTTCACTTTGGTCTACTTCAATTCCAAGAAAATATCTTAAGAAGCCCAAGTCAGTCATTTCAAATTCAATTTTCATGACTTCTTTAAAATCAGCAATGAGATAAGCATCATTGCTAGTAAATATTAAATCATCTACATATAAAACAACAATAAGAATCTTACTGTCATTCTCCTTTATGTAGAGTGTGGGTTCACCATCACACTTCTCAAATCCATTCTCAATGAGGTAAGCATCTATTCTGTTGTACCATGCTCTTGGAGCTTGCTTCAGCCCATAAAGAGCCTTCTTCAATTTGCATACTTTATGTTGTTGGCCTTCAACTTCATAGCCTAGAGGTTGTTCAACATAAACCTCTTCTTTTAACACTTCATTCAGGAAATAAAATTTAACATCCATTTGATAAATCTTCCATTTGTGTTGTGCCACAATAGACAACACTGTTCTGATTGTTTCCATCCTTGCTACTGGTGCAAAGGTTTCATCATAGTCTCTACCTTGTTGCTGCTTGTAGCCTTTCACAACAAGTCTAGCTTTATGCCTATCGATCTTGCCTTCAACATTGCTTTTGGTCTTATAGACCCACTTAACTCCAATGGAATCTTTGCCTTCAGGGAGGTCCACTAACTCCCATGTTTTACTCTTCTTAATTGCACCAATTTCTTCATTCATTGCTTCAATCCATTTATCTTCATTTACAACATCTTCAAAATGAATTGGGTCATCAACATGACAATATAAAGCGAATAATGAATTCAGACCGGTATTGTTACTTACCTCTCCTTGTTCATAAATCTCATTCAAATTTCTGAATCTTGGTCTTCTTGGTGTGCTTGGAGTTCCATTCGAACTTGAGGGTATTTCTGATCCCTGCGGTGTGCTTGGAGAAGCACTTCCTTGACTTCTCAAGGTTGTTTGAATTCCAGCTTGTGGTGTGGTTTGTTGTACTTGCTGTGGTGGACGAGGACCCACCAAGGAAGGATTATTTGTTGTTGTCCCTTCCTCTTCTTCTTCGTGAGACACAATTTTCTTCACATTCACTGTCTTCTCAAAGCTTCCATCCCAAGCTTCATCTTCAATGAATTACACATCTCTGCTTACTATCAATTTCTTGGTGGATGGATTATAGAGTTTGTATGCTTTTGACTCATCACAGTAGCCAATAAAGACACACTTCTCCCCTTTACTGTCAAGCTTCTTCCTTAGCTGATCTGGTACATGTGCATATGCTACACAGCCGAATACTCTCATGTGAGTGACAATTTTATTTTGTCCACTCCATGCTTCTTCTGGTATTTTGTTCATGACAGCTTTAGTTGGGCATCTGTTCAGGATGTAAACTGTGCAAGTGAGAGTTTCGGCTCAATATTCATGCAACAAGTGTTTTTCCTTCAACATACTTCTGACCATGTCCAGAATGGTCCTATTCTTCCTTTCTGCAACACCATTTTTCTGAGGTGTATACCTCATAGTGAATTGCTTTTGTATGTCGTTCTCTCTGCAGAAACGCAGAAAGTATTTGGAGATGTACTCTCCACCTCTATCTGTTCTGAGCACTTTGATATAATTCCCACACTTCTTCTCCACAAGAGTTTTGAAGTGGCAGAATTTCTCAAACACTTCACTCTTCTGTTTCAACACATACACCCATGTATTTCTGGTGTAATCATCAATGAAAGTTAAAACATATTTATTTCCAACAAATGATGGTATTTGCATCAGTCCACACACATCAGAGTGAACAATTTCCAAGGGTGATTTTTCCCTTGGAAATATTTCTCTGTGTTTTTTTCCCAAGATGCAGCCTTCACAAAGGTTGTCCAGCTTCTTAATCAATGGCAATCCCTTTACCATTCCCTTTCTGTGCAACAGATTCAAGCCTCCGAAATTGAGATGTCCAAATCTCAAGTGCCACAACCAATTTTCATCTTTCACTTGTTCTTGAAAGACTTCTTGTGTTACAGCTGCAATAGTTCTTCCTTCCTTCAAATCTGCCCTGAGTTTGAGAGGAAACATTCTATTGCTGGTCATCTACACCTCTGCAATGATCTTCTTACTTGGAGGTATGTCTCTGATTTTACACATATCATCTTTGAAGAACACAATGTAACCTTTGTCAATGAGCTGTCCAATTCTCAAGAGATTACATTTCAGACCAGGTACATAGTATACCTTTGGCACAATCATCTGTTCTCCATTTCTTACTAGGATACTGACTCTGCCTTTACCCTTGACAGATATCTTACTATCAGTTCCTTTTATTACCTCATATTTCACATTTTCATCCATATTGGCAAACATTGCAATATTTCAAGTCATGTGATTACTACAACCTGAGTCTAAGAACCAAAAATCTTCTTGTTTGTCTTGTGCAATGTTACATGTTAACAGCACAATATTTGGATTCTTACCTTCTTCATTTGCAAAATTAGCATTTTTCCTATTATTAATGTCATTTTGTTTTTTCCTACATTCATTGGCATAGTGCCCATATTTCTTACAATAATGACATTGAACTTGGGATTTGTCATGCCTTTGTCCATGAGCTTGCTGTTTGCTTGAACCTTCATCTTGGTTTTGATTGCAGCTCCTTCCGCTTGTGCTTGCAGGATTATTTCTGCCTCTGTTTTGGCTTCTTCCACGACCTCTGTTATTTTCTCTACCTCGACCTTTTCCTTGGCCAAAATACATCTGTGTCTTGAATTCTTGCTCAAAAGATGAATCTTTTCCTCTACGGAGTCTATGTTCATGAGACATAAGAGAAGCACTTAGTTCATCTACTGTGAACTGTGAGAGATCCTTTGTCTCTTCTATTGCTACCACAACAGCTTCAAACCTTGAGGGTAAAATTCTCAAGATATTCTCTACAATCCTTCTTTCTTCAACAATTTCACCATGCGATATTATCTGGGTTATCAACCCAATAACCTGAGTGAAGAATGAATCTACTGTATCATATTCCTTCATGCTGAGTGTTTCAAAGTCTCTCCTCAACATCTGCAACTTTGCAGTCTTCACCTTCTCCATGCCTTGATAGGAAGTTTTGATAATATCCCATGCCTCCTTGGATTTTGTTGCTGCTGCAATCCGTGGAAAAACACTTTCATGTACTGATTGAAAGACAAAAAAGAGGGCTTTGGCGTCCTTCTTGCTGTCGTTCTTCAACAGATCTTTTTCTGCTACTGTCAAAGTAGCCAATGCTGTTGCATCTGTAGGTTCAGGGTAGCCATTTTCAACTAGCTCCCATAATCCTTGAGAAGCAAACAATGCTCTCATAGTTATGGACCAATAACTGTGATTCTTCCCATTAAACTGTGGAAGTTGGGAATTTGTCAAACCAGTTCCAGCATCTTCCATCTTAACTGTCTAAGTAAAGAAAAGATACTGACTGTATAATAAAACAAGCAAGAACTTTCTCTGCTGGAGAAATCTGATCAATAAGCTTCTTACAGCTCCTGCAGTGGAAAAAACAAACTCTGTTTTTTTTTTTGTCTCACTGAGTGCCTAGACTATCTCTGATACCATGATGGAAATTTCTGAATATTTCGAACAAAACAGAGGAAGCAAAGTTCCTCAACTCAACACAAAGAAATGATAGAAATGTGGACAAAGAGAGATGGAGAAAAGATCTTTTTTATTAACCATAAAAATAACTATAAAAAATACAAACTTCTTCAGAACTACAGTTCTGGAATAAACAAAATACTCCTTACTCTATTTTTCAATTTCTGTTTTTACACAGATTTGTGTTTTAGCAACACACAGACAGTTGTTTAAACTCCACATAGTCTGTTGCTGAAACACACAGACAATTGCTGAAACACTCTGGAAAATGTATTGCTGCTCCAAAACACAAAGACTCTGTTTTTCCTCTGTTTTCTCTGCTCTATCTTCTTCTCTGTCTTTCTCTATTTCTCTAACTCTGTATATGAAAACTACTGCGGTTCATTACATTTATATGTTGAAAAAACATATTTGACTTAAAGCATTAAAATAATACAAATATCTTTTGAACTTATCAGCCTCTTAAATGAAGTAAGTGGTGGGAGATAACGTGATGCCTTTTGGAAAACAAAATCGGCTGTTTGCAGGGACATTAACTCTGAAAATTTAATGCACAGTGGAGTGCAAAAATAAAGCATGACTTTGAGGCATCCGACCTTCTGAAATATCTATAGAAATCTGATTTCTATCCACCTATTTCAGATTGCAGTTGGAATCAAATTCCAACACAAAGTAGGTCAACCGTGTGCTTTTGACATTTTAAAGGAATTTAGATTGCATGGTGAGGTTAATTTTAAGGCTTTTACGAATTGGTTGCTAGTCAACGAAGCTAAGCACCATCTATTTTTATATAAACTCTGTAGATCTAGAAACTAGATATGGAATTCATATGTGGTCAACTTACACTAGTCATGTTAAACTAGGGATGAGGAAGATACTCTCACATGGTCCACAAAACTAGATTTTGAGAGCGTACATAGCTTGTTTGGGATATAGAGCCAGATTTGCATGAAACATACATAGTGGTGGCGAAAAGTGTTTCAGAAGATAAAATATTTGAACAAAAGTCGTATATTCTTGTGATTAGTCGTAAATAATAAGGTACTCACATGCACAATATTATAAAAAAGAGGTAGACAATGATGAAATATTTGTACAATGTGCGGAACTAATGATGAAATAATGTTCCATTTTTTTATCAAGTGTATTATGTATGAAAAATCTCGTTTGAGCTACCTCGATTCATGTTAATATAGAGATGCAATTCATGTTAAGATAGAGATGCAGACAAGGGTTGTGGGTTGCATCACTGCACCATTAGAAGGGCAGTAGAACATATCAACATATATTATCGATACCAAGGATTTCACTATAGCGTGGTGGATTGTGCTTTGTATAAGGCATTGCTTAAAACCTGCAATAAAGAGAGGAACTATATCATCATGTAATTAAACACCTTTCTCTATGAGTACATAGAGTAGTTCATATTGATAGGTTAGATTTATCACCTGTAAAGGGTCTTCAATGTTGATTAACAATGAATTTGCAATGGGCTAAACAACAATTCAATTTCTCTTGTTAAGCACTTGCAAGCTGGATACTTGATTCTAGAAAAGAAATGTGTGAGCGCCGGAATCCATATGACTTGGTAAGTCATAGCCATAGGTGAACCATTTTGCACATAAAGTTCATATTTTTTATGCTTAGGAGCAAGGTGCTGAAACTGTTCCAGTAGCATTGTCTTTAATTCAAATGCTAGCTATGATGGTTGAAGGAAAGAAATATCTTATATTCTTTCCCTAATGTTTGCGACAACTCTAGAGTATTACCATTAAATAATTATGCTTATAGGCATCCTTGGTTGGAAATCTTTATTTTAATCATTTTTCTAATTAATATTTTTTATCTAATGGTGTAAATTGGATGATGTCAGTATATTCTCGTCTTAGCCACTCCATCAATTAATAGAAATAAAAGTCATAGCTTTTTTGCATATCTAAATCACATGTTTAAACCATACTTACATATTTTTTTACAAAACATGGTTAAAAATGGGTGTTGTTGACAACCACATATGCTAATTAGTTATAAATGAAATTAAAAAAAAAAAAAATCTTATAAAACATTGCATTGCAATGTGGATTAATTTTGAAACTTATAACTTTTGACATTCTCAAAAGTGTACCTAGTTAACCATTTGGCAACTGTGCATTTAAAAATTTTTCCTCTGCTCCATTACCCTAGTGGTTTCCTATGCATGCCATTCAAATGTATTACTATAAATAAAAAAATATTATTTTATTAAATTATTCTTGCTAAATTTTTTATTACTTAAAAAAAAATGTTGTTGATGGGGTATGTTAGGGTCCCTGTAGTTTGCAAGATTGGCTAGAAAAAATGCTACAGGGCCTACATCAAAACCACTTTGGAATCCTAGGGCCTAGACTTCCTGGATTCAGAGAGGGATATCTCTATATATAAGTGTTTTCAAAAGATATGATATTAGGTTAGTTATGAAGCGGAATGGATTTGTTTGTTTTTGGTTGGGATGGATATCATCAAAATAAAAAATTCTTTTGAAGGGTAAAGGTGTGAGTAAGTTGAAACAATGGTTCAGCTGATAGGATAGGTAAGAGACTGTATCAATCCATTGGGATATGGAGTCACAAAAATATTTAATTGCACAACAAGTTTCAAGAGTGGTCCATGGGGCAAGTCATCTATATCAAATGATGTATTTAGATTGATTTTGTGGTATGGAATATTAAGAAGTGTGGTGAAAGAAGAAAACATATAAGAAAACAAAGGGCAACCTAGGCTCAGGTAAGGACTTTGAACCTATCCTGCTTTCAACATACTCTCAAAGGAAAACATTTAAGATAAACATAAAAAGTAGCCTAAGTTCAGGTGAGGACTTTGAACCTATCCTGATTTTGGCATACTCTTAAGGGATATTTTCAAAGCAACTATTCGAGATAAACTAGAGGACAGGGCTAACCATAAAGTTCTCTAGTTCAAATTTAATTAGTAGACTTTTCAAGAACTTTCAAAGATAATATCTCAAGTTGTAATCAGGAAACATGGGCTCACCAACACTTCACTAGTTATACTCTATTGAATTATCCTCAAAACAACAATTAGAAGAAAACATAGAGATAAAGCTTATTAGTGAGAAATAGGGTACTTTGCAGTAAATCCTAATCTATATTTCATGTTCTTTATCATAGAAAGTGGACAGTATGGAAACATAAGAAAAACAACAATTACGGTAAGAAAAAAATCACCATTGACATAAACCAGGATCCCATAAATCAGCTTGTGTATTATATGTTCCAACCAGTTATAGACTTCAACTCCAGTAGGTCTTTACAGCTTCAAAATTCTCTTCTCAGCCTATCTTTATTCAAATACTAACAGAGCTTTAGCAGCCTCAGTAACGATTTACATTCAATAAGTATTCAACCAACATTTACAATGGGCTCCGCTTATGATATATATAGGTCAATTGAGGTGGAGTGAAAGGAAGGTCTAACTATTCAATTAATACAGAGTAAATGCTTCTCAACCTTTGGGAGGCCAAATGGAGAAGATATCTAATGTCTTAACTCTATTAATTCATTTTTACATTAACTTTCATCTACTTCAGTCACTTTTGTTGACTTTTGAGGCTTTTGGTAGGCTGGAAATTACTTTCTGAGCTGTCTTTGGAAATATATCTGACTGTGCATTAACTTTGTAGGCTTTTGAGTAAATAATCCTGTAGGTGGAACTTTTTAGTTTCTGGGGGATTAATTTCTTCAATGAGCTGGCATTTTGAAGTATTCTTTTTTTTATCAGTCCTGATTTGTCACTTTAAACTTCAAATAGGCCTATGATATGCTTTTAGGCCTTCTTTATCATCTTTCTGTTTTATACTGTGTCTTTATCCTTTAAACTATGGGATTAAGTCTTTTAATCTTTAGGTTGTTGACTTCAATCCTTTCTCTTTATTCCTTCTGATCTTCACTGCTTTGTTTGATTTGATGTACAGGTGGCTTGCACTAGAGGGTTTTTCTTTGTAACCAATGCTTATGAAACATTAATTAAAACTTGCAAATTTAGCCCTTTATGTCCCTTTTTGCCTATTGATCGAGCCTTTAAGGATTTCCGCCCTCGGCCTTTGTCACTTTCTTTGACTGTGGGACAGCTTCGTGTTTTTAACCACCATCAAAACTTGTAGTAAACAAAAAAAAATTAAACAAAACCTGTGATATTTGGTCTTAACTGCTTCAGAGGCTGGGGAGAGGCAGAGGAGCATTTACAGAGAAATGAAGAATGAAACGGAGGTGGAGAAACCCCTGGCGAAAGGCAGAATTAGGGTTTTAAATTGAATTATGGTGCGAAGTGGCGAAAAGTGGTTTTTAGGATACCACTAATGGTATTCGTGCGAGGGATAAGAAGTTAATGGTTTTAACCCAAATGAACATGATACGGGTCCCTGGGCGACATGTGTCCAATAAAAACCACTATTTTCACGTTGAAAACGCATGACCAATTCTTTTGGAGAAACGAGCACGAAATTAGTTTTAGACCATTCAATCTAAGAAATCTAGATCGATGGCTGTAGAAGAGCATGACCGTTGAAGAGTTGTGCGATCAAAAGGTGGTGGCGCTTGAGGGGTGATGTAATCTTTTTTGTCGGATAGTGAAAAGATGTCAGGCGAGTTTCAAATATGTGGGCTAGCAGGAGATGTTGGATTGATGGGATCGATGGTCGAGAACTATCGCATGGGGGAGAACATAGATGAGGGATCAGGGAAATGGAGAAGAGCTGATGGCCATCGGATATAGAGAAGATCAACAGCTCAGATCAACTACGGGGGGATTGGGGAGTACGGAAAGGTTTGCAAACCGGGTGCCTTTGCAGTGAATGGGGAAATACTGGCCATCAGATCGGCAGAAAATCAATGGTGGAGATTAACTGCAGGGGGAGTGGGGAGTATGGGCCACTTTGGTCAAATGGCCCCGCAGTGAACCTATGATTTGGCAGGAATGGATGGTCCAGATTGAATCAGGAGATCAGAGATTAAAGATGGTGGATGAGGGGTCAGGGGGATGGCGAATTTGCGAGGAAGCGAGGGCCGTTAGATCTTGAGGATCAATGACGAAGATTAAATCAGAGAATGGCAGGAAGAAGGGGCTTGGAAAAAACAAACTGGGATCGCCGATGTGTGATGGCCAATGGACTTAGTGCTCGGTCATGGAGCGCAGTCTTACGTAGAAAAGGGGCTCGAGCTTTAAGCGAAAGGGGATAAGGCATTATATTTTAAAATGAAGGTTTTTTTACTGAAAATGAAGGTTTTTGAAGGATTTTGAGGGTTTAGATAAGGGGAAAAAAGGCATTAAAGCCTTAATAAAATGATTTTTCAAGGTTTAAAGGGGAATTTTGAGGAAAATAAAGGGTAAAAATGGAAAAAATGGGTGAAATGAAGGGGGTTTTAGAGGGATTTTCCAAAGGAAAAAATGGCGGAAAATGGGTCTGAAAAAAGTCTTTTCTTGGGGACAGAAGGGCTTTTATTTGAAGGTTTTGAAGTGAATATATCAAAGAGGTGGATCTTTTGGCCAAGTTCCACAGCAAGGCTTCAAGAACTCACAATTCTGCTTTAAAGATTTTTTCTTGAATACTAAAGACTTATTTTAGCCATCATCAGTTATGACAAAATTTTATTGTTGGATAATAGTGGCTCCACTTGGGGATGGCAGTTCCTTGGAGTTGTCAAGAACCTCATAAATTTCTTTCTAGAATGTAGACCTGTGCCTTATCCTTGACAACCTTTTCTTACTTGATCATGCTACTTAAAAAGATGATCAGTACTTTGTATCAACAAACAAATTTCTTTTCCCCAAACAACTACCTACAAAACCTACTTGTGCTAACATTTTCTCTTCATAAGGCTCACTTGGACTTGCAAACCTTTTGACATCAACATTTTATTATTTTATTGAAAGAAGAAAACTAATCTAAATCTACCCTTATAACTTCCATGAGTCCAGATTAAACAGTTGAACTAATTATCTTCTCTACCTAACTACTATCTGTCAAGATTAAGCTGTTTGACAGATCTTATTCTCTATATTCTAAAACAGAAATTTAAATATAGGAAAACCACTATTAAGCTTTCTGATTTTCCGTAAGACTATGGCATAAAAACAAGCTGTACATAGACTGAAATTTACAGAAATTTAAAACAAAATTGTGAAGGCTTAAGATCTGAAAATTATGAATATCCTTCCTTCTTTCTTTCAGCTCTAGTTTTGATCTTTTTAGAACTCTCTTCTTCTTTACCTGGTTCAAATTTTTAGCATGTTATAACTAGTTCCTTTTCTTCTCTTTTGCTCAAGTTTTGGTCTGATTAGAGCCATTTCTTTCTATCCTAATCTATTCTATTGATAAGCCAAGATTTCATTGTTTGGAAAATCTTCTTCACTAACCTATCAGCAGTAAATTGAAATCTATCTAGTCATGATTAGGTTGTATGACTAAATAGCAGTGCTCTATTTTAAGTAGTGCCATTTTAGGCTTGCACACTTACAAATTTTCCTTCTCTTTTTTGGTATGGGGTTGCACCTTTTGTCTTTTATATCTGCCCTCTTTTCTCTTTTTTTGTTGTGTTTGTATTTTTTATTTTTTATTTCAAAGAAAAAAACAAAAAATAACTAAATTCTCACAGGCTGAGCTTTATTGACATTCCTACCTACCCTAATCTAACTTTGAAATATTTACATGTTTAGCTGACAAATTATCTTTTCCAATACATCCAGTAAATCAGATGATTCCATGATTGAACTTTGCCCATCTCCTTGAGCATGCTGGATAGACAAAAGGGCCACTCCCATCTCACCTTTTTCTTAGCAATAGTGCTAGAAAATTTTCTTTCTATTTGCAATAAACTGCACTTAACAACATTTATTCGCTCTTCAAATGCCTTCAAAAAATGAGCAAAGGGCTCTTGAAATAATACCTTGTTGGGAGTATTTGACAGGTAAGTCTCAACCAGGATTATTTCTTCTTCCATTGGGTCAAGGTTAAGATTATTTTGAGAAGTAAATTCTTCCTCATATTTATTATCATCTAAAATAGAGGACTCATCATATACTGTAGTGTTGTCCTCTTGCAATCATAGTATGTTCTGACTTAGTGGAATGAACTCTGTGAAGAGGTCATTATATTCTTGAGCAGGGGTCTCTTTGCTTACCTCAACCTTTTCAGGAGAAGGTTATTTATATTCATCATGCTCAAGAAATTCTTCATTGTTTTCCTCCTCAACCTTTGAGCTGAAAGACTGCTCATTCCCAATCACATGGAAACTGTTACTGATGAGCTGTAATGAAGAAAAGAAAATATTGAGAGATTCTTTGCCCTCTTCTGCATTTTTAAAGCTTTCTTCATTAGTATCATAAATAGCTAGCTTTGTCTCATTACTTTCTTGGAGTTGGTGGAACTGATCTTCCTCCGAAAAATCTTCTAATGATGGTCCTACAAGATCAAATTATGTTTGGAGAACATCATCATTAAACAAATCAAAATTAGGAAAAATATTAATGTAAGTAATATCACCAATCAAACATATTGGATTATAAATAGTTCTTTCTTTATTATGATCTACAAGGGAACTTTCTAAATTTTTACAACAAATTTCATTAGGTGAATGGGCAAGGGTGTTTGTTTTACAAAAAATTTCAGAGGCTGGTTGTTTATTGATAATCTGATCGATTTCTTCTTCTGTCAAAGGAGGAGATGTTTCTGTGTTTCTTTGAACAAAAGTACAACAGTTCTCTATCCCTTGTGAAGACTGAATTTGAGGTTGGATGTCTTCTTGAGCCTCAGCTAAAAGGGATGATGAATCATTATTTGTGCTTGGAGGGATGTCTTGAGGAGTTTCTTTTATTTCTTGATTAATCTCTTCGTCAACTGATTCATCTAGCTTTTTATGATAGTTGTCTTGGGTATGAAATTCATGAATGGCTACTAAGAGATCCTCAGGGTGCATATTAACCAAATCCTCATCAATATCTAACAAGTATCGTATGATGTTTTGAGATTGATCACAACAATTTACATTCCATGATAAGGATGAAGGGTTTTCTTTATATTTTTCAAAAAATACTTGCTGCATGTATTTTAAAGAAAACAAGCTCTTAGGTTCTAATCATTCATAGCAATCCCTTGCCTTACCTTCTAACGTTGCCATGAAAATTTTCATAACATAGTCCTCATGCCATTCAAATTTTAACCTCCATATATGTATATGAAACTTGATGAGATGTAACAAGGGGTCCTATAACTTTTCATCTTGAAAAATCAGCAAGTTTTTCATCCAATCTATTTGAGGCATTTTGTGTGGGAATCCAGGGATATGATATCTACTCATTGGGGCATATCTTTTTTGTATCCTTGGAATCATGTTTATAAATTAGAAAAGAGGTCACTGTGCTATTCAACCAGTTCAGAGTCTTCTACCAGTGGATTCATTTAGTCTTTTTGGAGTTGTGGAGTCGCCAGGTGGAGGGTTTCAAAAATTTTAAGATGGGTTGCTGTCCACCATTAGCAATTGAATACCAATCAAAGGAGGCTTGTGGATATTCTGAGTTATAAAGGATGTATAAGATGTAATTCAATAAAAATTCCCCACTATGGCCGCCACTTTGTTAGGGTCCTATAGTTTGCAAGATTGGCAAGAACAAACGCTGCAGGGCCTATATCAGAACCACTTTGGAATATTAGGACCTAGCATTCCTAGATTTAGAGAGGGATCTCTCTATATATAAGTGTTTTAAAAAGATATGATATTAGGCTAGTTATGAAGCATAAGGGATTTGTTTGTTTTTGGCTGGGATGGATATCACCAAAATAAAGGAAGTCTTTTGAAGGGTAAGGGTGTGAGTAAGTTGAAAGAATGGTTCAACTGATAGGATAGGTAAGAGATAGTATCAATCCATTGGGCTATGGAGTCACAAAAGGATTTAATTGCACAACAAGTTTCAAGAGTAGTCCATGGGGCAAGTCATCTATATCAAAGGATTTCTTTAGATTGATTTTTTGGTATGGAACATTAAGAACTGTGGTGAAAGAAGCAAACATATAAGAAAACAAAGGGTAGCCTAAGATTAGGTAAGGACTTTGAACCTATCCTGCTTTCAGCATACTCTCAAAGGAAAACATTTAAGATAAACATAAAAAGTAGCCTCAGATCAAGTAAGGACTTTGAACCTATCCTGCTTTTTCCATACTCTTAAGGGATCTTTTCAAAGCACCTGTTGGAGATAAACTAGAGGATATGGCTAACCATACAATTTTCTAGTTCAACTTTAATTAGCAAAATTTTCAAGAAATTTCAAAGACAATATCTCAAGTTGTACTCAAGAAACATGGGCTCACCAACACTTCACTGGTTATACTCTATTGAATTATCCACAAACCAACAATTAGAAGAAAACATAGAGATAAAGCTTATCAGTGAGAAATAGGGTACTTTGTAGTAAATCCTAATCTATATTTCCTTTTCTTTATTAGAGAAAGTGGAAAGTATGGAAACATAAGAAAAACAACAATTACAGTAAGAAAAAAATCACCATTGACATAGCCCAGGATCCCATAAATCAACTTGTGTATTTGATGTTCAAACCAGTTACAAACTTCAAGTCTAGTAGGTCTTTACATCTTCAAACTTCTCTTCTCAGCCAATCTTTCTTCGAATACTAACAGAGCTTCAGTAGCCTCAGTAACTATTTACATTCAATAAGTATTCAACCAACATTTACAATGGGCTCCTCTTATGATATATATAGGTAAATTGAGAAGGTGGAGTGAAACGATGGTCTAACTATTCAATTAATACAGAGTAAATGCTTCTCGACCTTTGGGAGGCCAAATGGAGAAGATATCTAATGTCTTAACTCTGTTAATTGATTTTTACATTAACTTTAATCTACTTCAGTCACTTTTGTTGACTTTTGAGGCTTTTGGTAGGCTGGAAATTACTTTCTGAGCTGTCTTTGGAAATATCTCTGACTGTGCATTAAATTTGTAGGATTTTGAGTAAATAAGCCTGTAGGTGGCACTTTTTGGTTTCTGGGGGATTAATTGCTTCAATGATTTGGCATTTTGAAGAGGTCTTTTGCTGATGTGTCCTGATTTGTCACTTTAAACTTGAAATAGGCATATGATATGCTTTTAGTCCTTCTTTATTATCTTTCTGCTTTATACTGTGTCTTTATCCTTCAAACTGTGGGATTAAGTCTTTTAATCTTTAGGCTTTTGACTTCAATCCTTTCTCTTTATTCCTTCTGATCTTCACTGCTTTGCTTGATTTGATGTAGAGGTGGCTTGCACTGGAGGGTTTTGCTATGTAACCAATGCTTATGAAACATTGATTAAAACTTGGAAATTCAACCCTTTATGTCCCTTTCCTCCTTTTTATCAGGCCTTTGTCACTTTCTTTGACTGTGGGACGGCTTCATGTTTTTAACCGCTATCAAAACTTGCAATAAACAAAAAAAAATTAAAAAAAACCTACATTATTTGGTTTTAATTGCTTGAGAGGCTTGGGAAAGGCGGAGGAGCATTTATAGTGAAATGAAGAATGCAGTGGAGGTGGAAAAACCCATGGCGGAAGGTAGAACCAGGGTTTTAAATTAAATTATGGTGCGAAGTGGCAAAAAGTGGTTTTGGGAATACCACCAATGGTATTCGTGTGAGGGATAAGCAGTTAATGGTTTTAACCCGAATGAATGCAATACGGGTCCCTGGGCAACGCGTGTCCAATAAAAACCACCATTTTGGCGTTGAAAACATGCGATCAATTATTTTAGATAAACGAGAGAGAAATTAGTTTTAGATCGTCTGATATGGACAATCTACATCGACAGTTGTAGCTAAGCGCAACCATTGAAGATTTGCAAGATCAAAGGGTGGTGGGGCCTAAGGGGTGACATAATATTTTTTGTCGAATAGTGAAAAGATGTCAGGTGGGTTTCAGATATGTGGACTAGTAGGAGTCGTCGAATTGATGGGATCGACGGCTGAGAACTATCGTGTGGGGGAGAACATATATGAGGGATTGGGGAAATGGAGGAGAGCCGATGGGCGTCAGATCTGGAGAAGATCGATGGCTAAGATCAATTGCGGGGGGACCAGGGAGTACGGAAAGGTTTGTGAGCTGGGTGCCTCCAAGTGAATGGGGAAACACTGGCCATCGGATCGGGAGAAAATCAATGGTGGAGATTAACTGGGGGGGACTAGGGAGTACAGGCCACTTTGGTCGGATGCCCCTACAGTGAACCCGCGCCATTGATCTAGGAGGAATGGACGGTCTAGATTCAATTAGGAGATCGGAGATTAAGGATGTTGGATGAGGGGTCAAGGGGATGGCGAAATTGCAAGGAAGCGAGGGTCGTTAGATCGTGAGGATAAACGGCGGAGATTAAATCGGAGAATGGCAGGAAAAAGGTGCTTGGAACAAAGGAACTGGGATCACCGATGTGCGATGGCCGATGGACTTAGTGCTTAGTCACAGAGAGCGGTCTTATGGTGGAAAAGGGGCTCATGCTTTAAGCGAAAGGGGCTTAAGGCCTTATATTTTAAAATGAAGGTTTTTTGACTGAAAATTAAGGTTTTTGAAGGATTTTCAGGGTTTCGATAAGGGGAAAAAGGGGATAAAAACCTTAATAAAAGGATTTTTCAAGGTTTAATGGGAATTTTGAGGAAAATAAAGGGTAAAATTGGGGAAAATGGTTGAAATGAAGGGGTTTTTAAAGGGATTTTCCAAAGGAAAAGAATGGTGGAAAATGGGTCTGAAAACAGTCTTTTCTTTGGGATAGTAGGGATTTTCTTTGAATTTTTTGAAGTGAAGATATCAAAGAGGTGGATCTTTTGGCCAAGTTCCATAGCAAGGCTTTAAGAACTCACAATTTTGCTTTAAAACTTGTTTCTTGAAGACTAAAGACCTGTTTTAGCCATCATCAGTTATGAATTTTTTTTATTGATGGCTAATAGGGTATTCAGAGCTCCATTCTACCCATTTAGACTTCCTCAAGTAATATATCCACGTGCACAAAAAAATATACAATGACTAATCAAACAAATCTAGAATGATTAATGAGGTTGACATGATGTACCATAATACAAAATAATTACAATTTCATATTATTTAAACAATAGAATGAATAAATAATAAATGGTAGGTTTAAACTATAATATAGTTTTAGGTTTCATAATTTAGTGTAAAAACACAATTGTGACTATCATGTGATCCTATATCACTTAAATAATGGAATTATACTTCTTTTTGTATTCAATATTTGTGTTAACTTTTGGTGTATTGAAATCTTTGGTTAATAATAAGGTTTCATTATCACACAATTTTCATATAAGGGATAAACCGTAAGATTAAATTATAATAAAATTAGTTTAGTACAATAGTAAACAATAAATTGTAAGATTAAATCATAATACTCGTAAGATTAAATTATAATACTTATTTTAATTGAATTAGACTACTCAGTTATAAGGGTAATGGAGTAGTGGTTGCCTATGCATGCCATTGAAATGTATGCCCACTTACACTTAACTATAAAGAACAAAATTTTATTTTATTAAATTATTCTTGCTACGGTGGATTTATTTTTTATTACTTCAAAAAAATGTTGTTGTTGGGGTATTCAACTCTCCATAATATCCATTTCCACTCCCTTAATGTAGAATTACTTTCTTAATGTATCCAAGTGCACAAAAAAATCTACAACGATTAATAATAGGGTTTCATTATCACATAATTGCCATCTAAGAGATAAACCCTAAGGTTCAATTATAAAAAAATTATCTTAATACAATCATAAATTGTAAGATAAAATTATAGTAATTATATTATAATATCAAATTATTAAATTACTATTAATATATAAAATAATAATAATAATAATAATAATAATAAATTTAGAATACATTTTAATAATATTTTAACCTTGTAAACATTAAAAAAAAATTACTTAATCACTTTAGATGAGTAAATTGTATTTTAAATTGAAGAAATTTAAATGCAAGTGTTTGCAATTAATTATAGTAAAGTCCATAAAAGCTCTATGTGACATAGAGTTGGTCGTCTTAATAAAACTAGGTATCTCACTCTTTTAGTGAAATGAAGGAACTACTTTGGCACAATCGGAGATCAATACCATGTTGACTGACAATTGAATGCTGCTAGCACCAAAGCTGAAGTTCTGAATTTTGTTTACATCATTGAATCAGATCAACGGATCTCAGGGTTCAATTACAGGGAAAAAAGTGTGATTCTTTGAATTAGAATACCAAACTTTTGTGGATATATAACTTTCATCACAAAAAAAAGACATAATAATCGCATATTAAAAAAATGTTGTACATTTTAAAAAATATTTTAGGATATTTACAACACATTTAAAAGCAATCTTTATTTTAGAACATGTTGTTTACTTAATATTAACTAATGTCTTTGTCCTTAGAAACTATAGATGGACTAGAATCATTGTCTCAAACAAAATACAAGATTTTTTATACTTGCTCTTTTGATGTGATAAAGTTTTTTTTTTTTGTAAGTTTGGTAGGACTACATATTTACAACTTCATCAACATGTCTAGATATATCACCTCGATCAGGGAAGGGAATTGAACCTGTGATGAGTGCCATAACAGCCCGCCTCATCACTGTTTAACCAAGACAATGTGATAAAGTTAGTTGAACCCACATTTAAGTTATTATATGGGTAATAGTTCTATATCATAAATTGTATTTTTATATCGAAAGATACATACAAAAAAAATAAAATAGAAGATTCGTAGAAATCTTAATAATGGAAAAGCATTAGTAATTTTTAAAATATATTAAATTATTTTTTATATTATATTAGTTATGAAACTAATTTATTGACTATTTAATTAAATAGATTAATTACTTTCATTAATTTAATTAATTATTTAAAATTAATTTAAATATGATTAAAAATATTTTAATATTAATTGATTTATTTATTAACATTAATATATTGATATATTAATTAAAACCTTATTATTTAATATATAATAGTTAATCACATTAATTAATAGAGCCAAATATAATCACATTAAGACTTTCTCAACCCTATGTTTATTTCATTTCACTATAATGCAATCTTCAATTAATATACATTAATTAATTAAAACATTAAAATATTAATATATTGAAACATTAAACATTATTAGTTAAAACATTTTACAATATGTAATTAAAACTTTTATAAAAAAATGTTTAATAGCATTAAACAATAATTCAAAAATATGTAAAAAAATATATTAATATTAATTAATAATAAAGCTAAATCATTATTACATTGACATATTAATTAAACCATTAATACATAATTATTATACTTAACTACATTATTCAAATATATCTAAGCATGAATATATTCAAATTTGGTTAATAATAATAATAATAAGATGTTGGAATTGTACTTAAATGTTTTTAACTTTAAACATTAATTAAAACCTTTGGAAATATATTAATTAAAATATTTATTTAAAAATGTTTAATAACCTTAAATAAAAACATGTTTAAAGAAATGAGTTAATATTAATTAATAATAATACTAATTTACCAATTTATTATTATATAGATAATGTAATTAAAGCATTAATACATAATTAAAAAATAATATTCAATACATAATTATAAATAGGTAATGACATTAGTCAAACATAGTCGAATATGAGCACATCTAGATCAACAATATGTTTAGTGTATTTCACAACAATCGACCTTATTCAATCAAAGCAATCTTCAATTAATACAATATTAATTAATTAAATAGTTAAAATAATAATTAACATTAATATTAATTAATTAAAACATTAGCATTAATTAATTTTAACTTTAATTAATTAATTTTTAACATTACATGAAACATTAACAACAATAATAAAAAAATTAAAATGTTTAAGAACATAAATTAAATCACTTGGAAATATATTAATTAAAACATTTATTTAAAAATGTTCAATTAGAATACAAAATAAATTTTAGATTTTGAAATTAATATTTTTATATTAATTAATAGTAATATTAAGTTAATTAAAAGATTTAATAAAATTAATTAAAATACATGACAAAATATTAATTAAAATATTTATATAAAAGTCATGTGCCACTAGCACAACTAGTTGAGGATTGGCTTCGTTGGCAACGTGACTGAAGATGAAACCTCATGGGCAGTGGTTATGTCATGTGCTAGGTCGAGGGGACATGCTAAAGTCAGCTAAGGGCTCTCATGGCCCATTCCGGGTGTGATTCCCAGGTGACTTTGGTGACTTAGATGTCTCTCGATCATGGCTCCTCATGTCTAGAGTATCACACACACACACACACACACATATTCATTGTAAAAAATAAAGTCAGATAAGGGCTCTTGTGGCCCGTGCCAGATGCGATCCCAAAGTGACTTTGATGACTTAGATGTCCCTCGATCATGGCTCCCCAAGTCTAGAGGATCACACACACACACACACACACACAATAATAATAATAATAACATTGACCAATAATTTAAGAATTATTATAATAAATATATTAATATTAATTAATATTAATATAAAATTTTCAAGTCTCGCTAGCACAAGCAGTTGAGGATGGGCCTCATCAAGAAGGCGACCCAGGACCAAAATTCACGGGCAGTGGTTATGCCCTATGCTATGGGGATGAGACATGCATAAACTCCCATCAGTATAAGGTTTGGTGTGGCCCAAGCCGAATGCGATCCCTGGGTGACTTTAATGGCTTAGATGCCCCTGGGTCGCCTTCTTAGGCCACATGTCAAGCCTGGAGGATCATAGTCAACTTGATAGACAAAAACAAATGTTAATATAAATTTATTAGAATTGGAATTGTAAACAAAATTATCTAACATCGTAATGTGACATTACAACATTTCGTCAACCAAGTTTCAAAATGTGGGTGGCTCCTTGACTACTCTTGACGGTGTTTAAAAATCAACAATATTTAGCTTTAGTGACAAATAATTTCACTAAGGGCTCTAGTGGCCCATGCTAGCTGCGATTCCTGGGTGACTTTGGTGACTTAGATGTCCCTCGATTGTGTCTCCTCAAGTCTAGAGGATCACACATGCACACACACACATATATGTTGTAAAAAAGCAAGTCAGATAAGCCTACTCATGGCCCATACCGAGTCTGATCCCCAAGTAACTTTGATGACTTTGATGTCCCCTGATTGTGGCTCCTCAAGTCTATAGGATCACAAACACACATAATAATAACATTAACCAATAATTTAAAAATGTTTAAATAAATATATTAATATTAATTAATATTAATATAAATTTTTCAAGTTCAGCTAGCACAACCAGTTGAGGATGGGTTTCATCAGCAAGGCGATCAAGGATCAAACATCACAAGTGGTAGTTATGCCCTGTGCTAAGGGGATGATACACGCATAAACTCTAGTCTTAATAAGGGGTCGTGCAGCCCAAGCCAGGTGTGATCGTCGGGTCACTTTTACAGCTTAGATGCCCCTCCGTCGCGACTTCTTAGTCCACAGGTCAAGCCTGGAGGATCACAAACAACTTGACAGACAAAAAAAAATAATAATATAAATTTATTAGAATTTGAATTGTAAACAAATGTTTCTAACATCGTAATGTGACATTATAACATTTGGTCAACCACATTTCAAAATTTGGGTGACTCCTTCACTATGTTTGACTATGTTTAAAAGTCATCAATCTTTAACTTTAGTGAGAAATAATTTCCTATTAATATTATTTAATAATATTGATAATTAAATATGTTTTGATGCTCGAATGGTAAATAAATCTATTAAAGATTGCAATGTGACAAACATTGTCATAATGTTACATATTTCAATCTGTCCAATGGTACAATGCAACATTACTACATTATTCAAAAACATTTACTAATAAAATTGACTATTTTGGAGTATGTTTGGTAGTCATCACTCATGAAGTTCAGTCAAACACAATTCCCTAGTAATGGTTAATCACTGTCTCTACAACCAACCATGATCAAACATGGAAAATGACTCTATTGTGAACTATGATCAACCACAATCAACCAAGGTCAAGCATCGTCAACCATGATTAATCATGATTGAATTTAGTCAACCATGGTTAACCATGATCAACCATGGTCATTTAATGTGAACCATTGTCAATGATGAGCAACTATGTTGAACCACCATCAACCATGGTCAAACATCATCATCCATGGATATAATGGTCAACCAATATTTCTATGGTCAAACATGATTAACCGTGTTTAAATACGATTAACCATGGTCATTGTCTTTATGGTTAACCATGGCCAACCATGATCGACCATGATAACAATAGTCAACCATGATCAACCATGGTCAAGCATGGTCGATCATGGTTTATTATGGTCAACCATGATCATGCATGGTTGAATATCGATAACCATGATCAATTATTGTTAACCAAGATTGAGGTCCATATGGTTGATTATGGTCAACAATGATCATGCATGGTTAAATATTGTTAACCATGATCAACTATGGTAAACCAAGATCAAGGTACATATGGTTGAATATGGTCAACCATGATCAACATGGTCATCTTTGGTCAACCATTGTTGACCAAGAACATTTCATGTTCTATAGACCCCTCATCGACAACCATAGTCAACAATTGTTATAATGGTCAAACATGGTCAACCAAGGTCTCTATGCCTGATTATGGTCATCCATTGTGAATAATGCAAATATTTGTGGTTGAATATGGTACAATTCCCTATTCATGGTTAATCCATATCTCTACAGTCAACCATGGTAAATCATGGCTAATCATGGCTAAATTTATTCAACCATGGACATTGTCTCTAGTGTCAACCATGATCAATCACAATTAATAAAATTCATTGATGATCAACCATATTCAACCATTGTCAGTGATGGTCAATCATGATTACCCATGGTTAAATTTTTTCAACCATTATCGACCATTATTAAAGTCTCTCTCATTGAACTTGGTTAACAATGCTTGAGTGTGGTAAACAATGATTTTAGACCATGATCAACCATGGCGAGACATGGTCACTTAATGTGAACCATTTTCAACCATGATCAACCATGGCAAAGCATCATCAACGATGGTCATTATGGTAAATTAATGTTTTTTATGGTCAACCATGATTAACCGTGTTTTAATATGGTTAACCATGGTCATTATCTCTATCGTTAATCATGCTCAACGATGGTCAACCATGATAACATTTGTGAACCATAGTCAACCATGATCATCCATGGTTGAATATCATCAACCATGATCAACCATGATCAATGCATCTATGGTTGAATATGATCAAGCATGACTAACCATATTCAACCATAATGAACATGATCATGGTTGAAAATGGTCAACCATGATCAACCATAGTCAACATGATCATGGTTGAAAATCGTCAACCATGATCAACCATAATCAACATGAAATTTTTTTAAACCTTGTAATGCCTTTCTAATATTATAATATCTCTTGAGTTTTTAGAAATTTGGCTTTTGTGATCCATAGTTACAAGTTATAGAATTCTTTCAGTAGTAATCACATGCAATGGAACATTGTTACGAGTTTATTAATCTCCCTTGTGTTTATAACACCCCCTCGGTTTATTAATCCCTTGGATTTTTTATTCCCTTTGGTTTATAATATTATTTCGTTGGGTTCATTAATCACTTCGATTTATAGTATGTATAATCCCTTGGGTTTGTTAATCCCTTCATTTTATAAAAATAATACCTCGGGCCTATAATCTTAATGCCTTGGTTTTATAATATTAATATGTCAATATTATTAGTGTTTAATATATAATCCCTTAGGTTTATTGATCCTTTGGGTTATTAGATTTATAATATATTATAGTCTATAGCATAGTATTTAGTATATATTATGCAAGAACGTTGACTATTGTGGTTATTAGTGTCCTTAATATACACTAATCAACATGTATGAAACACATTTACTAATGTGGGTGTTTTAAAGTTGATAACATTTGGGTCTATAATATTAGTGGTTTATAAGATAAGGTTTTTGAATATTTGGGTATAATATTAAGGTTTATATTATCTACGTTTATATTATTGGGTTTAATAATAAGGCTTATAATATTTTTTTTTAATATTAGAGTTTATAATATTGAGTGTTTAATATATATAGGGCTTATATCATTTGTTTTTAATATTATGATTTACATTATGGAGTAATATGTTGGGTTATAAGATATATTCTAATACATAGGGTTTATAATTAGGGTTTAATATTGGGTTTATAATATTTAGGTTTAAATTAGTGTTTATAATATTGCATTTCATATTTAGATTTTATAACATTGGGGATTATAATATTTAGGTTCCTAATATTGGTTCTTAGGGTTTATTGATATCTAGTGTTTTTAATATTGATCCCTTGGCCTTATTTTTTTTTTTTTGAATAAATCTACTTCTATATTGATACAAAAAGATTACAACGAGGCAGAGGCCTCTGAGTGGCTAGCCCAATGATGTGGCATTCTTGCATTACACTGCTGCACATTGACATGAAAAACCAACGACTGTTTACAAACTATGAAAAACCCTGACAACCAGGACCTTGTCCGACTGTTATACCACTGATACTTGTGTCTGTAGTGTTTATTGCAATGGAGGACTATTCTCGACATACATGACCACAACAGACACATCCAAAACCCAAAATTACAAGCAGTTTTAGTGTGACTATGGAGCGCTGTCCTGAGGACAGTTGCTTGTATAACCATATTTAGAAAACAGTAGCTCGGAGACCATTAATATGTCGATGGAGAATGACAGTCAATATCCTGCAAAAAACTGAAAAGAAGAAGGAGGTTTAACCCCTTCTTGATACCTGTAGTAAAAAACTGTCGAGCTGAATCCATTAAGCTTCATTGGTGGGCGAGGGCCCTTCTTCCACCACTGGGCAGGCATATGGGCAGAATTCATCGTCATCTGGAGGAAGAGGAGCTTTGTCAGAGAATCCACTGCCGGATGGAGCGCTGGGCTCTGCATTCTGAAACTCGAATTGAGAGGTGGTGGCGTCTGGAGCATTTGGCTTACTGACGTCGGGTGGACAGAACAGAACATCCTCCTCAGGAGAAGAGGCAATTCCAGAGGGCAGAGCTTGAGCAATCGTATTGGGGGCAGAGAGCAAAGACTGAGCGACCGGGTTAGGCCTCAAATTGATGGAGACAGAGGCGATAAACTCATGATGATTGAGGGAGCAGGGGTAGATAAAACGGGCGGAGTGAGAGTGAACATTGGAGGAGAGGCGCACATGCGCCCCACGTCCACGACCACGGCCACGTCTGGAAGCAACAGTGTGCCCATCACCAGGGTCAGAAAATTCCGACGAAGAGGCAGAGGAAGGAGACACAGGCGATCTGATGACATGCCCCCGAGAGGAGCCACGCCTGCTAGTTATCCTGGGTCTCAGACGAGGCATAGTGAACTTGGCAGGGCCAAAAATCGCAAGAGGGATGGTGAACAAGTTCTGAGGCTGACTGCGAACAAAGGAGTAGCCACTGAAATTGCAAAACGGACCAGAGGAGACGTGAAAACCCAGAGAAAGCTGTAGACAACAATTTAAACGACACCGTTTTCCTGTGATGGTGCGCAGACAGGGCTCTGCATCCACCTGCGAACAGCAAGAGCTCAGAGGTAATACGCCAAGGATCGATGGAATGGGCTCCATAGCACCGAGGAGGGCAAAAAAACGAGGCGGAGTGAATTGCATTGAAATCACATTAACTGTGAACGCCGGTGAAATGAGCTTGCGCTTTGAATGCTGAGGACTGGCGGTGGTGGTATACCACGTGCCCGACCACCTCCCCATCTGCGTATTAAACTTGAATACGTACACCCGCATCCGGGAGATCCCTTGGCCTTATTGATCCGTAGGTATTTAATATTTATCCCTTCGATTCACGAGTTCCTTTGATTTGTAATACTAAATCCTTGGCTTTATTAGTTCTTTTGGTTTATAATATTAATATCCGCTTGGGTTTATTAATCTTTGAGTTTAAAATATTAATTCTTATGCTTTATTAATCTCTTGAGTTTAAAATATTAGTTATTATTCTTTATTAATTTCTTGGTTTATAATATTAATATTTATCCCTTTGGTTCACCAATTCCTTTGGTTTATAATATTAAACCCTTGGGTTTATTAGCTCTTTTGGTTTATAATATTAATAAACTCTTTGATTTATTAATCTCTTCAGTTTAAATTATTAATTCATAGGGTTTATTAACTTCTTAAGTTTTGAGTTTAAGATATTAATTCTTAGGGTTTATTAATCCCTTGAGTTTTATAATTCTTTGGGTTGCTAATATTAGGCGTTAAATATTAGTCATACACATTAATATTAATGCATGGTCCAATGTCACATTATGAAAAACATTGTCTCAATATGAAAACTAGCCATGTGCTACCATTGTTAATCATAGTTAGTCGTAGTCAATCAAGGTCTTCCAAGGTCGAATGTCACACAAATATGGTCTCAATATGAAAATCAACCATGAAAAACCATGGTAATTCTTCATCCAACGTCGCATTGTGACAAAAATTGTCTCATTGTTTAAATAAAGCATGCTCAACCATGTTTATTTTACGGTTTATAATATTTATCTAAAGGTTTGTATATACTTGAGGTTTATAATATTTATCTAAATTTTTTTGTATACTTGAGGTTTATAATATTAATATATTAGGTTTAATATTATTCCCTTGAGTTTATAATATTAATAATCATGTGAGTTTATCAAAGCCTTTTGTTTAAGATATTAATTTGTAGGCTTTATTAATCTCTTATGTTTTCATACTGATCCCTTCACCTTATTGATCCCTTTAGTTTTTAATATTTATTCCTTGGGTTCACCAATTCCTCAAGTTCATAATATAAAACCCTTGTGTTTATTAGTTCTTTTCATTTATAATATTAAACCACCCTTGGGTCTTAAAATATCTTGAGTTAAAAATAATAATTCTTAGGGTTTATTAATTTCTTAGGTTTCTGAGATAAAAATATTAAATCTTAGGCTTTATCAATCTCTTGTGTTTTTAATATTCATCCCTTGGCCTTATTGATCCCTTATGTCCTTAATATTTATCCCTTCGGTTCACCAATTCCTTTGGTTTGTAATATCAAAGTCTTGGTGTTATTAGTTATTTTTGTTTATAATATTAATAACCCCTTGGGTTTATTAATCTCTTGAGTTTAAAATATTAATTCTTAGGGTTTGTTAATCTCTTGAGTTTAAAATATTAATTATTAGGGTTTATTAATTTCTTAGATTTTTTAGTTTAAACATTTATTCATAAGGTTTATTAATCTTTTGTGTTTTTAATATTGATCCCTTGACCTTATTGATCCTGTAGGTTTTAACTATTTATCCCCTAGGTTCACCAATTGCCTTGGTTTGTAATATTAAACCCTTGTATTTATTAGTTCTTTTGGTTTATAATATTAATAATCCCTTCGGTTTATTAATATTTTGAGTTTTAATATTATGATTTACATTATGGCGTAATATGTTGGGTTATAATATAGATTCTAATATCTAGGGTTTATGAATAGGGATTAATATTGGGTTTATAATATTTGGGTTTAATATTAGGGTTTATAATATTGTGTTTTGATATTTAGAGTTTATAACACTAGGGATTATAATATCTCAGTTCATAATATTGATTCTTAGGGTTTATTGATCTATTGTGTTTTTAATATTGATCCCTTGGCCTTATTGATCCCTTAGGTCTTTAATATTTATCCCTTTGGTTCACCAATTCCTTTTGCTTGTAATATTAAACCTTTAGGTTTATTAGTTCTTTTGGTTTATAATGTTGATAACCCCTTGCGTTTATTAATCTCTTGAGTTTAAAATATTAATTCTTAGAGTTTATTAATCTCTTGATTTTAAAATATTAATTCTTATGCTTTATTAACTTCTTGGCTTATTATATTAATATTTATCACTCGGGTTCACCAATTCGTTTGGTTTATAAAATTAAACCCTTGGGTTTATTAGTTCTTTTGGTTTATAATGATTTTTGTTTTGTTAAGTTAGGCTATTCTATTAATTCGAGAAAATAAACACTACATATGCTACAGGCGGGGTTGGCAAACTATTCTTAACCAATCCCAACATTAGTTACTCGGTTTTGGGGCTGCCTCATTGGAGGAAACCAACTCGAAAAATACTTGAGACAAAAAATTACAATATGCGTAGCTGTGCTCATATATCTAGATATTAAAAAATACGCAAAAAAGGGGGTATATCATTGGTGGTATCATGCATGACAAAAAACATGGAAGATTTGTGCAGCTTCCCAGGCCTTAATATTCATGTTCATCTTCACTGTTGGGGACCTCCTCCTCTACGGGGGAAGCAGGCACCTGCGCAGCCGCTTCCTCCGAGTCTGCTACTCGACGCCTGGGTTTGGGGATAGGTGCACAAAGTTTGGGGGACTCTAGATCCTCTTCATCAGGGACGCCCGTCGAATTGACTTTAGGGTTCATCACCTAGACATCTGATTCATCGTCTTCCTCCACCTGAGATGGTATTGGATAAGTCTTGCAAGGTAGGGGTTGCACATGGTGGGCTATGGTAGACATCTGCGGGTCGCGCCTACCTCTCTGCGCAACTTGCATTAGAGCTCCTTCCTCCTCCTCACGATCAGAGCTCTATCTCGCAAAACTCTCAGAGGAAGAGCTTTCCACCGATTCCAAATGGTTGTCCTCTCCACAGTGATATTAGCCAGGGAAAGTCCCTCTCTGACCACCTTGGATGGTTCTCTGGTAAGCTAGGGGACATTGTACAATGAGGCACGGGAGAGGTGTCAAGCGAAGGGTGCGTAGCAAGGGGAAAAACAGTGTCAAGGACCGAGGGAGTAGAAGGGCCAGGGGAAGGTGTACCGACTGGGGAGTCACAACCTAGAGGGGACTGTGCAAAACAACGTTGAGAAGAGGGATATGTGTAAATCTAGAATCGGGGAAGTTCCAAAGCAGAGTGAACAAGAATGGTAGAGGGAAATTGCTGCGAGTTTCCCGGCTAAGTGCTCATCCTTTAAAGGGGTCCTAGAAAGATGCGAGGGGGATGGAAATGAGTAAGCCTCACACATAGCTATGTGCCATGACCAATATCTTGAGCAAGCTCAAGGGAATGGTGATGGCTGATGTATGAATCAATCATGATAATAATTTATGGTGATTGTAGCAGGGGGTACCCTAGAGAGGGTGGCGTTGTACCCAACTCCTCATCATCATACCCTATTCGGTTTCCCTCGTGCGGATATCTAATGGTTTGAGTGTTCCCAGTGGGTGAGGCTCTGTGCAGAAGATCTTAATCCTCTGGGATGTGTTAGAGATGATTATCGTTCATGCCAATTCTATCACCTACATTCGGGGGGCTTTTTGTTTATAATATTAATAATCCCTGTGGTTTATTAATATATTTAGTTTAATTATTAATTCTTAGGTTTTATTATTTTCTTAGGTTTTGATTTTAAGATATTAACTATTAGGGTTTATTAATCTCTTGAGTTTTCTAATTCTTTTGGTTGGCAATATTAGGCGTTAAATATTAGTCATACACTTTAAAATTAATGCATGGTCCAATGTCACATTTGAAAAAGAATGTCTCAATATGAAAATCAACCATGGGCTACCATTGTTAATCATATTTAGTCGTATTCAATAAAGGTGCTCAATGGTCGAATGTCACATTGTGAAAATAATTTTCTCAATGTTTAAGTCTAGCATGCTCAACCATGTTTATTTTATGGTTTTTAGTATTCATCTAAAGGTTTTTATATACTTGAGGTTTATAATATTAATATCTTAGGTTTAATATTATTCTTTTGAGTTTATAATATTAATAATAATGTGAGTTTATCAAAAAATTTTGTTTAAGATATTAATTTGTAGGCTTTATCAATCACTTATGTTTTTCATATTAATCCCTTCACCTTATGATTCCTTAGGTTTTTAATATTTATCTCTTGGGTGCACCAATTCCTTGGATTTATAATATAAAGCCCTTACATTTATTTGTTCTTTTCATTTATAATATTAAGCCTCCCTTGGGTCTTAGAATCACTTGAGTTAAAAATAATAATTCTTAGCGTTTATTAATTTCATAGGTTTTTGAGTTAAAAATATTTATTCTTAGGGTTATTTAATCTCTAGTTATTTAATATTGATCCCTTGGCCTTATTTATCCCTTAGGTTCACCAATTCCTTTGGTTTGTAATATCAAACCCTTGGTTTTATTAATCTCTTTAGTTTAAAATATTAATTCTCAGGGTTTATTAATCTCTTGAGTTTAAAATATTAATTATTAGGGTTTATTAATTTCTTGGTTTATAATATTAATATTTATCCCTTAGGTTCACTAATTACTCTGGTTTATAATATTAAACCCTTGGGTTTATTTCTTCTTTTGGAGTATAATATTAATAATGTTGTGGGTTTATTAATCTACTTAATTTAAAATATTAATTATTAGGGTTTATTATTTTCTTAGGTTTTTCAGTTTCAAAAATTTATTCTTGAGGTTTATTAATATTTTGTGTTTTAAGTATTCATCCCTTGGCCTTATTGATCTCGTAGGTTTTTAATATTTATCCCTTGGGTTCATTGATTCCTTTCATTTATAATATTAAACCTTTGTGTATATTGGTTATTTTGGTTTATAATATTAATAATCCCTTCGGTTTGTTAACCTTTTGATTTTAAAATATTTATTTTTATGGTTTATTAATATCCTAGGATTTTGAGTTTAAAATATTAATTCTTAGGGTTTATAAATTTCCTTTATTTTTAATATTAATCCCTTGGCATTATTGATCCATTAGGTATATTATTTCCTTGGTTATCCCTTGGAATATAAATCCATTGGGTTTATTAATCCTTTAGTTTTTTAATTCATTGGGTTTATAATATTAACAATCCCTAAAGTTTATTTTTCTCTTCAGTTTATAATATTAATAATCATGTGAGTTTATCATTCATTTTTCTTTAATCTCTTCTCTTTTTAATATGGATCCCTTGGGCTTTTTAATATTTTTCCCTTGAGTTCACCAATTCCTTGGGTTTATAATATTAGACCCTTGGGCTTATTAGTTCCTTTGGATTATAATATTAATAATCCCCTGGTATATTGGTAAGACATATATACATCTTGAGTGGGCCTAATGGTTAAGAGCATGTGTTTCCTCCCAAGAGGTCACAGGTTCACAACCAGACGGGGGTAGAGTATGTATGCCTTACTAGACTTAGTAGTCAAATCGTTGCGAGGAGGTGGGTCCCTTCTCCCACAAACAAGGGGGTCTTATACACCAATTTTGTGTCTAGCGTGGGTGTGACCTTCAAATTGGATAATAATAATAATAATAATAATAATAAATAGTAATAAAATACTAGTATTGTTTTATATTTTAATTTTAGTATGGTTTGAGTTATAACTATTAATGTACTAAAAAATAAATAAAAACATTATTATTATATATTCTACTATCAAATAATAAAATATTTTACATTTTAATATATATATATATATATATATATATATATATATATATATATTAGTTAGTTTAATATATAGTATCAATATATTTTATATTATTAATATATTACAAGTACATATATATAATATATCGTTAATTATATTCATAAATATATAATGATTAATTTGGTAAAATACATGTAGTGGGTGGTGGATATAGGCCTATCAGCGTATATCTAACACATTAGTGAATGTGGTTGCAAATCTATTTCATATATGCCTATCTGCATATATCAACCACATTGGTAAATGTGATTATGCTAGTATTTATAACTAACACAACCACATTTATCAATATGGTTAATATACACTAATAAGCCCATATCTATCACCCACCACATCAATAACTATAAAATTTATTTTATTAAAGAATTACTATTTATAATTATTAATAACTATATAAATAATAGTATTCATAGTATTTTATATTTATATAATTATATTTATTATGTTAACACTATTTTGTATATTAATATAATATATAACTCTTAAATCAAATTTTCATAATATATTAATAGTTATATTTAAAACATTTGTATAATTGACATACAACATAATAGTAACATTTAGCTCTTATTAATAATATGTATTCTACCAAAATAATTATTATATATTTGTGAATATAATTACCAATCTATTTTATATATTTACTTATAATATATTAATAATATTAATTATATATATATATATATATATATATATATATATATATATATATATATATATATATATATATATATATATATATATATATATATATATATAAGAATCTATTATATTAAAATATATAATATATATTATTTAAAAATAAAATATATAATACTAATATATTATTAAATTTTGTTAATATATTAATAGTTATAGCTCGAACTAAACTATAATTGAAATATAACATAATAATAATATTTTATTATTATTTATAATAAGTATATATCTCTTACCTATATTGTCAAAATTTTTTACATATTTATTACTTTAGCTTTTAATATCTTCCATATATTTATTTTAAGTGAATCAAAAATATCGACTAAACCCAAGGGATTAATAAAAACATGTGATTATTAGTATTATAAATCGAAATGATAATAAAACCAAGAGTTTAATATTATAAATCCAATCAATTAGTAAACCGAACGGATAAATAACTAAAAAGATAAAGGATCAAGAACCCAAGGAATCAAATTAGAAAACAATGGATTAATATTAAATAGTAGGACTAATATTTAACATTTAATATTGAGGTTTTATAAACCCAAGGGATTATTAATATTGTAAACCTAAGCCATTAATATTATAAACAAAAATGATTAATAAACCCAAGGAATCAATAAACTAAGAAAAATAATATTAAAAACCTAAATGATTAATAAATGATTAATAAATTAAGAAAAATAAGCATAGTTGAGCATGTCTCATTTTCATATTGAGAAAACCTTTGTCACAATACGACGTTCCACCATGTTTTATTTTCATATTAACAAAATATTTGTCACGATGTGACGTTGGACCATGTTTGACCATTATTAGAAACATAAGGGATTTAATATAAACCCTAGGGTTAATATTATAAAATTTATGAACTATTTTTACCCTTGTATTATGAACCCTTAAATCGATAAACACAACATATTGATATTACAATCCCAAGGAAATAATAAACCCAACAGATTAGTGCGTAAAAGAAAAAGGTTTATAAACCCAATGGAATAACATTAAACATAAGAGATTAATATTATAAATCCGAAGTATATAAAAACCCTTAAATTGACAGGCTCTAGGAAGATACTAGTCATAGGGAATGAAAGTTGAATGTTTCCATAAGTTTGAGCCACCATTGAAATAGTACATATGTTGTCAAGTTGAAAGGATACAGGGATATGGCTACACTAGGGTTCAGATAGATCATCTTTTAGCCGACACATAAGACAAGGGAGGATGTGGCGGCATGCGATGAGAAGTAGGCGGACAAACCTCATGCATGAACCTAGTTTCCCCCAGACCATTACACAGATCATAACCCATATTCATGCAGTCGAAAATCCTTGGAATGAAATGATGCAAAATTTTTCTGTGCGTACCGAATGAACCAATCATTCGCCTTTGAAGAGCAAGAAGCAGCTTCGACAAGCAACCTATGGGATCTAGAACACCTGCTCCAGTTTGAGAAGGAAGGCTAGATTACAGGAAAGAAAAAAATATATTGTGGAATTTCTCCATTTTTCTTTTCGCTGGCTAATGGAAGAGGAATAGGTAAAATCAAACCGGTGGTTTAGGGCCCTCTGCCATTGGCACACTCTTTCTCGTTTAATCGTAGGATGGCTAAGATGTCTTGTTATTTTGGGCAAGGATGAGGCTAGATCGCTCTGCTTCAAGCCCCGAGGACACGCCTGAGAAATTTTTTGAAGCAACCCTCACCTTTGTAACCACATACGAAACAACGAGAAGGTATGTTAATGCATGCAGATCTCTGGCAACGGGTAATTCCTAGTATTTTTTAGATTTTTGTCAAACTCCCTATGGCCAAACCTCTCTTAGTTTGGGTATAAGAAGACAATACTATTTTGTAGTTGAAACAAAAAATATGGGGTTTGATGGGGTACAGAGTCCCAATTCAATACCTGGTTAGTGGCAGCTGATCTCTTTAGGATTGCAGGTCTCTGAAGGACCATGCTATTGGTGTAGAAATGACTATCTCCCTCAACCTTTGTTTGAAAGGGGGTGTTGCAGACTGGGGCACATATAGATCTGTAGGGGGAGAAAAGGAGAAAAAACCCACAAACCAGCAACATTAAAACAGAGTCCTATCCTAAAAAAATGTTCTACAAGGGAAAAAAGTCACAGGAATACCTCCAGAACAAGCAAGAAATGCCCCAAGGCCATACATAGTAAAACATCTTGGTCAAATTCCAACGCTAAAGATCGATATCCTAGAAACAGAGGCATACGTTAATACATATGAAGCCCAACCGTTAATATGTTGTTTTAACTATTTCTGGCCCAAACCAATAGACCTCTTCCATTGAATTTTCACACAATGGACCACAGAATGTGAAATCCACCTTTGTTCCAAAGGTTTTTTTATTCTTAAATTTAAATTCTCGGAAGACAAAGGTATTATCATTAGAAAGGGTCCTTGGTTTTGGGGACGAAAAGTCTTTTTATAACCCCATATTTTCCAGAATTTGATGCAAACACTATGATAGTCACTAGAATGCTGGTATGGGTTAGATTATACAACATTCCCATTCACCTCTGGAATGATTAGGTCTTCAAGGGTATTAGGAATAGTATCAGGTGAGACATAAAAATAGGAACTGAGAGAATAGAGGAGAGGATATACACATTTGCATGGATGTGCATGGAAGTAGATCTAAGAAAAGGGTTACCAAAAAATATCATGACGATCTATAAGCAACAAAACTGGCTGCAGTCACCTGACTATGAAAACACTACATTTAGATGCAGAATTTGCAGGATGATGGGACATTTACAAAACACATGTCCTGATGTGAAGAAATAAAATAACAAAAAGAAAAATAATGGGAAAAAAAAATGCTGGGAATATCCCCCTCCAGAGTCAGAAGAAGAGGATGAAATGGCTCCTACAAGAAGAAATAAGCCTACACAGGAACCAGAGGTACAAAGGAAGGATACAACAACACACATGGATCCTCAAACTCATCCAAAACAAAAAAAAGGAATACAGAGGACGCAGGTAATGGAGGGATCAAATGACACCATCCATCCGATACTTCAGATTCAGACAAGGACACCAAAACCCAGATAGAAGATAATCAGATTGTACTAGCAACATGCGTGCCATATTAGGGTGAGTGGCGCAAGGTTGAGAAGAAAAAAGGGAGAAAAACCCGATTAGTGGGATGAATACTGATATCCTAGTGGCTGAGGATAATTCGGGGCTGTCAGTTTATTTCCTCTCCTCTCTTCCTCTCTATCGTCTCTTCTTTTTTATTTTTTTATTTATTTCTTATTGAATGCTTTGGTAGCCTCACTACAAATCATTGTGTGCATGAGAACACAAGCCCTATGGGCACTTTTTGAATGCTTAATTGCATATACTACATGTAACTTTTCATTTCATAAATAAAAAGATGTTGATATTTTCCTTGGACAAAAAAAAACCCTTAAAAAAATACTATAAACCATGAAATCGACATGGTTGACCATGTTTGATTGAAACATTGAGACAATTTGTGTCACAATGCGACGTTGGAGCAAGGATGATCATGGTTGGCCATGATTCGTTTTCATATTGAGACAATATTCGTCACAATGTGAAATTTGACCATGGAATACCTTGATCGACTATGGCTAATGATGATTAAAAATGGTTTCCCATGGTTGATTTTCATATTGAGACAATTGTCTTCATAATGTGACATTGGAACATGCATTAATATTAAATTGTATGAATAATATTTAATCCCCAATATTTGGATTTAATAAACCGAAGGGACTAATATTACCAACCCAAAGAATTAGAAAACTGAAAGGATCAATGTTATAAAACCAATGGATCAACAAATTTAGGGAATTATTAATATTATAGACAAAAAAACATCAATAAACTCAATGGATTATAAATATTATAAACAAAAAACATCAATAAACTCAAGGGATTATTAATATTATAAACCCAACATATTAATATTATAAATAGAAATTATTAATAAACCCAAGCGATTAATAAACTTGAAGGATCAATAAACCAACAAACTAATATAAAAAACCTAACAAATTAATAAACCCTAAGAATTAATATTTCCAATTCAAGAGATTAACAAACCCAATGGATTATTAATATTATAAACCAAAATAATTAATAAACCCCAAAGGACTTAATATTATAAACCCAAGGAATTGGTGAACCCAAGTGATAAATATTAAAAACCTAAGGGATCAAGAATCCTAAGAGATCCATATTAAAAATAAAAGAGATTAATAAAGCCTAGGAATTAATATTTTAAATACAAATGAATGATACACTGAGATGATTATTAATATTATAAACCAAAACTATAAATCAACTTTAGGGATTGCTAATATTATAAACCCAATGAGTTCATAAAATAAAGGATCTACTAGGCCAATGGATTGATATTAAAAACCAAAGGGATTAATACTAAAAAACCAAGGGTTTATAAACCTAAGGGAATAATATTAAACCTAATATATTAATATTAAAAACCGTTAAGTATATAAACCCTTAGATAAATACTATAAACCGTGAGATAAACATGGTTAAGCATGCTTGATTTAAACATTTAGAAAATTTTAAAAATCCAAACAAACAAACTAATATTAAAACCCAAACAATCAATAAAGCCTATGATTTAATATTTTAAACTCAAGGGATTAATACACCCAAGGGATTAAATGATAAACCAAAAGAAATATTAATATTATAAAGTTAAGGAAAAAATAAACCCAAGCATTTAATATTATAAACCCAAGAAATTAGTAGACCTAAGGGAAACATATTATTAACCTAAGGGATAAAGAATAATATTATAAACTAAAGTAATTATTAAACCCAAGGAAAAATATTATAAACCGAAGGGATAAAAAAACTAAAGTGATCAATATTAAAAATAAAAGGGATTTATATTAAACACAATGGTCAATATTATAAAACCTATGAAGTATTAATACCCTTTGAATATGAATCTTTACATCAATAAACCTAACAGATTGATATTATAAACCTGTGGAAATAATAAACTCAAGGGTTTGGTAACTAAAAAAAGAGTTTATAAACCCAAGGGAACAATATTAAACCTATGAGATTAATATTATAAACGTGAAGTATATAAAATCCCTTAGATTAATACTATAAACTATGAAATAAAAATGGTTGACCATGCTTGATTTAAACATTGAGGCAATTTGTGTCACAATGCAAAGTTAGAGCAAGGATGACCATGGTTGATTTTCATATTGAGACAATGTTTGTCACAATGTAACATTTCACCCTAGAATACCTTGGTCGACTATGGATAATGATGATTAAAAATGGTTTCCCATTGTTGATTTTCATATTAATGTGACATTGGACCGTGCATTAATATTAAATTGTAGGAGTAATATTTAACCCCTAATTTTTGGATTTAATAAACTGAAGGGACTAATATTACCAACCCAAAGGATTAGGAAACTGAACAAATCAATGTTATAAACCTAATGGATCAAAAACGCACAGAATTATAAATATTATATATAAAAAAAAAATCAATAAACCCAATGCATAATTAATATTATAAACCCAACAAATTAATATTATAAATACAAATTATTAATAAGCCCAATCAATTAATAAACTCAGAGGATAAAAAAACCCAACAAACTAATACAAAAAACCTAATGAATTGATAAACCCTAAGAATTAATATTTAAAACTCAATAGATTAGTAAACCCAAGGGATTATTAATATTATAAACCAAAAGAACTAATAAACCCAAGGGTTATATTATAAACGCAAGGAATTGGTGAACCCAAAATTTAAATATTAAAAACCTAAGGTATCAAAAAGCCCAAAAGATCCATATTAAAAATAGAAGAGATTAATAAAGCCTAGGAATAAATATTTTAAACAAAAATGAATGATAAAGTCACAAGATTATTAATATTATAAACAGAATTAATCAATCAACCTTAGGTATTGTTAATATTATAAACCCAACGAATTAATAAACTAAAGTATCAATAAACCCAATGGATTGATATTAAAAACCCAAGGAAATAATAAACCCAAGGGATTAATACTAAAAAACGAAGGGTTTATAAAACTAAGGGAATAATATTAAACTAATAGATTAATATTATAAACCCTTAAGTATATAAACCCTTAGATAAATACTCTATAACTTGAAACAAACGTGGTTCAACATGCTTTATTTGAACATTGAGACAATCTTAAAAACCCAAACAATTAAAAAATCCTAGGATTTAATATTTTAAATTGAAGGGATTAATAGACTTAATGGATTAAATGATAAATGAAAGGAATTATTAATATTATAAAGCTAAGAAACAAATAAACCCAAGCATTTAATATTATAAACCCAAGAAATTAGTAAACCTAACGGAAAAAATATTTTAAACCTAAGGGATAAATATTAATATTATAAACCAAAGGAATTACTAATATTATAAACTTGAGGAACAAATAAACCCAGAAATTTAATATTATAAACCCAAGGATTTGGTAAACCCAAGGGAAAGATATTATGAACACAGGGGATAAAAAAACTAAAGCGATCAATATTAAAAAACACAAGGGATTTATATGAAACCCAAGGGTTAATATTCTAAAACCTATGAATAAACCGAAGTGATTAATAATCTCAAAGAATTAGAAAACTGAAGAGATCATTGTTATTAACCTAATGGACCAACAAACCCAGGTAATTATTAATATTATTAAAAAACATCAATAAACCCAAGGGATTATTAATATTATAAACAAAAAACATCAATAATCCCAAGGTATTATGAATATAATATACCCAAGAGATTAATATTATAAATAAAATTTATTAATAAACTGAAGCGATTAATAAACTCAAAGTATGAAAAAACCTAACAAACTAATATAAAAAACCTAAGAAATTAATAAACCATACGAATTAATATTTTAAACTCAAGAGATTAATAAACCCAAGTGATTATTAATATTATAAACCAAAAGAACAAATAAACCCAAGGGTTTAATATTATAAACCCAAGGAATTGGCAAGCACAAAATATAAATATTAAAATCCTAAGGGATCAACAAGCCCAAGAGATCCATATTAAAAACATAATAGATTAACAAATCTTAAGTATTAATATTTTAAATAAAAATGAATAATAAAGTCACATGATTATTAATAGTATAAACCAAAGCGATCAATCAAACTTAGGGATTGTTAATATTATAAACACAACGAATTAATAATCTAAAGTATCAATAAACTTGGTGGATTGATATTAAAAACCCGTGGAAATAATAAATCGAAGGGATTAACACTAAAAAACATAAGTTTTATAAGCCTAAGGGAATAATATTAAACGTAAGAGACTAATATTATAAACCCTAAAGTATATAAACCCTTAGATAAATATTATAAACCATTAAATAAACAAAGTTCATCATGTTTGATTTAAACACTGAGAGAGTCTTTAAAACCCCAACAAATAAAAACTAATATTAAAAACCCAAAACAATTAAAAGAACCCTAGGATTTAATATTTTAAACTCAAGGGATTAATAAACCCAAGGGAATAAATGATAAACCAAATCAATTATTAATATTATAAAGCTAGGTAACAAATAAACCCAAGAATTTAATATTATAAACCCAAGGGAAAAATATTATAAAACTAAGGGATAAATATTAATATTATAAACCAAAGGAATTATTAATATTATAAACTTAAGGAAGAAATAAACCTTTCATTTAATATTATAAACCCAAGGGAAAATACTATAAACCCATCGGATCAGAAAACAAAAGCGAGCAAGATTAAAAACACAATGGGTTTATATTAAACCCAAGCATTAATATTATAAAACCTATAAATAAACCAAAGCAATTAATAAACTCAAATGATCCATAAACACAACAAACTAATATTAAAAACCTATGAAATAAATAAACCCTGAGAATTAATATTTTAAACTCAAGAGATTAATAAACCCAACAGATTATTAATATTATAAACCAAAAGAACTAATAAACCCAAGGGCTTAATATTATAAACCCAAGGAAATTTTTCACCGAAGGGATAAAATATTAAAAACCTAAGGGATCAATAAGGGCAATGTATCAATATTAAAAACATAACATATTAATAAACCATACGAATTAATATTTTAGACATAATGGATTGATAAAATCACATGATTATTAATATTATAAACCCAAGCGATGAATCAACCTTAACGATTGTTAATATTATAAACCTGAAAAATTAATTAAAAAAAGAGATATTTAATTTCACCATCATTGCAACCAAAGAAAGAACATTGAAATTAAAAAAAAAAATTGTTGTCTTTAGATAAAAATTCCACTACAAAAATGGACATGAGTAGCCTTTTCCAAAACACAAGAAGACCAACGACAAAAGGAACACCAATTCAAATCAATACGATAATGATCATGATACTTAGATATTTCCAACCAATCCCTTCTTGTTTTCCTTCGAACGTACCTCATGTGCACATGCAACCAGTATTTTACATTCATTTTCATTTCATCTAGCACACAAATATGCTCATCAATAAAAGTAGGATGTAAGCCATGTTTTTTATTGAACTTGTTTCAAAGATACAAAATGAAACTTATTTCTCTAGAAATATTGTCCACCTCTTTATTATAATATATGGCATTATTATTTTCCATTTCTGCATTTGAAAGGAAAAATGACAAAACCAAAATTAATACACACACACATACACACACATCTAAGCAAACACATATATAGATATATATACATAAAAAATAACACCCCATTTTTATTATTGTTAAAAAATTAATCTTATAAACCTCATGCTATAAAATTATCTAACACTATAAAATTTTCTACAAATATAGGCCTCGTTTTTTTTTTCTGAATAAGTCTACTTCTATATTGATACAAAAAGATTACAACGAGGCAGAGGCCTCCGAGTGGCTAGCCCAATGATGTGGCATTCTTGCATTACACTGCTGCACATTGACATGAAAAACCAACGACTGTTTACAGACTATGAAAAACACTGAAGACCAGGACCTTGTCCGACTGTTAAACCACTGATACTTGTGTCTATAGTGTTGTCTGAAATGGAGGACTCTTTTTGACATACATGACCACAACAGACACATCCAAAAACAAAAATTACAAGCAGTTTTAGTGTGGCAATGAAACGTTGTCCTGAGGACAGTTACATGTATAACCATATTTAGAAAAAAGTAGCTGGGAGACCATTGATAGGTCGATGGAGAATGACAGTCAATATCCTGCAAAAAACTGAAAGGAAGAAGGAGGTTTAACCCCTTCTTGATACCTGTAGTAAAAAACTGGCGAGCTGAATCCTTTAAGCTTCATTGGTGGGCGAGGGCGCTTCTTCCACCACTGGGCAAGCATATGGGCAGAAGTCATCGTCATCTGGAGGAAGAGGAACTTTGTCAGAGAATCCACTGCCGGATGGAGCGCTGGGCTCTGCTTTCTGAAGCTCGAACTGAGAGGTGATTGCTTCCAGAGCACTTGGCCTACTGACGTCGGGTGAACAAAACAGAACTTCATCCTCAGGAGCAGGGACATTTCCAGAGGGCAGAGCGTGAGCAGTCGCGTTGGGGGCCGAGAGCAAGGACTGTGCAACCGGGTTAGGCCTCAGATTAATGGAGACAGAGGCAATAAACTCATGATGATTGAGGGAGCAGGGGTAGATGAAACGGGCAGAGTGAGAGTGAACATTGGAGGAGAGGCGAACCTGCGCCCCACGTCCACGACCACGACCATGTCTGGAAGCAACAGTGCGCCCTTCACCAGGGTCAGAGAAGTTCGACGAAGAGGCAGAGGAAGGAGACACAGGCGGTCTGATGACATGCCCCCGAGAGGAGCCGCACCTGCTAGTCATCCTAGGTCTCAGTCGAGGCATAGAGAACTTGGCAGGGCAGAAAAACGCAAGAGGAATGGTGAACGAGTTCTGAGGCTGACTGCAAACTGAAATTGCAAAACGGACGAGAGGAGACGTGAAAACCCGGAGAAAGCTGAAGACAGCAATTCAAACGACACCGTTTCCCTATGCTGCTGCACAGACAAGGCTCTGTATCAACCTGCGAACAGCAAGAGCTCAGAGGTAATACGCCAAGGATCGATGAAATGGGCTCCATAGCACCGAGGAGGGCAAGAAAACGAGGCGGAGTGAACTGCATTGAAACCGCATTAACTGTGAAAACCTGTGAGATGAGCTTGCGCTTTGAATGCTGAGGACTGGCGGTGGTGGTATACCACGTGCCCGGCCACCTCCCCATCTGCGTATTAAACCTGGTTACGTACACCCGCATCCGGGGAAATATAGGCCTCGTTACCAGTAAATATTGAAGACTTTAAATGAGTGATCAAAATCAAATGAGTGATATGAGCCTTATCACAATAGTGAACAAGAATTTTACAATTTTGTAAACTCAATGTTTAAAACGAAATATTAATAGTGTTAGTAATCCTATATTTGTATTTAAATTAAAGTGAATATATATATATATATATGAAATATCAATTTGGTGTCATTGAACCTAAATAAACCTAAAGTTATTAAACAAAATCTTTAGTCAAAATATTTACATTGATGTTTAATGTTGATGTTCACATTAGTGTAGAGACACAAAATTTGTTTAATATTAATATTAAACATCATTAAAATTAATTAATATATATATTAATACATATCAATTACCAATATTAATAATGGTAATTTTCGGTGTGGTGGAGAAAAATTTCATTGACGTTGGATATCATTGGAAATATTAATATTAATATCATTTAAGCCATAGTTTTCAAAATAATGATATAATATGAATTCACAATATCAATATCAATATGAAAAAAATTATTAAATTTGTTTTTAATGATTGTCTCATATAACTTTTTTTTTTATGATTGAATGGTTAAATTTTAAAAAATGTACAATAGCCACTTAAAAAAAAGACGTAAATTGAGCAACAAGAAAAATGATATAAACAAATTTCCCAAATATTACATTGAATATCATGAATGTATTCATCTCATTAAAATATTAAAGTAATTATTATATTAAAAGTGAATAAAGAGGACAATAAAAGAATTCAAAAAACATCCTGTAAATAGCTATTAGTATTAATAGTTGGATGTCATAACGATATGGACTTCAGTCACTCCTCTTCTTTCCTCCTAATTGTAACATATGCACTATATTTCATCTTGTCATAATGATGAAAAGAGAAACGTGGTGCAATGCATAAACCATCTATTAATTTCACTCTTGAGATGGATGTGAAGGTTAGGCATTGGTGCTCTTTATTCCCGATATCAAATGATGCTTGTTCTGAAGTCAATCCCCGTGACTTCTGGATTTTAAGAGCCCATGCCATCTTTAAAGGAATTTGTTTTTTATTTAATCCTATCACTGGTGTGATAGGTACAATGTTTGGATTTCTTGAATCAAATGGAACACCAACATACTTATAAAAAACAACTGTTGTGAAAATTGGAAGTTGAGGTGGCTTAGATGTAACGTCTCCCGCTTAAGGAAATATTTTTTTTTTTTTTCTTCCGAGTTTCCTTGCGACTTTTATATGAATCTAGTTATAGGAGTCCCGATTTCAAAATTTCTACTTTACTTCCCTTTTTATAGAACTCCGATAGCCATCTAGAATTTCCATTTTCAACAAACATTAAACATTTCACCTATTTACTTTCAACAATATATAGATATATATATACCTATATATATACCTTTTTATGTTGTTACAACCATGTATAATAATGAGAAGGTTGGTTACCTTGTTCATCATATAACATAAGCTATCTGGATATATATATATATATTTTTTCTAATAACTCTTATACATTCAACCGATATAAAAAGGGGATTCACTATAGATCACTCCCATGTACTTATATATATATCCCTATATATATATATATATATATATATATATAGCTAACCTCCTTTTGTTACTATCTTTCATCACCGTGGAGCTATATATATAGAACCATACCACATACCTTTATATACAAGTTATATAAATGATATATATATCAGTCGTCACCACATACCTTATGTACAAGTTATATAAATGATATATATATATATATCGGTCGTCCTTTGCTATAACCGAACTTACATAATTATCTTTTTGAAACGTTAGTTCGATGGGTAGGTATATAGATATTGCATCTATAATTATGTATATATATGATACAAAGATTGCCAACACACTCATATTGGTTTTTAGAATTAATTCAAATCGCCGCCATAACTGTATATCATGAAATTAATCACTTTATCGATTTTGTTGGGCCTTGCGCTTATACCACCCGGCCCTATGGAATCATACGTTGCCATTTAAACATTACACTGCTTAGTTTTAATTTAACGTCCGGTATGTAACTATCGGTTACTGTTCGAACCCTCGCTTTGAATTTTCTAACCCTAACGTGCTGTGGTTGGTATCGTTTGTGTGCACGTCAGTGGCCAGATTTTTTTGCGGCGGCTTCATTTTTAATTTTTCCTTCTTCTGTAGTTCGTCTCCCTTGGGATGATGTCCCGGTATGCAAACGTGGAACCCAGAGGTTAACTCGGACCACTTTCGACAGTGTACTCACGTGTCTGTTCATCATGATTTCTTACAGCTGCTGGAGAGTATTACTCACGTTACCTTCTGGTTTGCTGTGTGTAGGGGTCGATTGCCGGCGCGTCTCGCTGCCTACTGAGCTCGAGGTTGATGGTTAACCTACTGTCTGACATATCGGCGCATACGAGTAAGGAGGAGGACCGATCTTCTGCATAGGAGAATGAACTTCTAGGTTTAACACTCTATTCTTTGCAGGCCGAACGTAGCTACCTCATACCTCACCTGGCGCACCTCACTATTGCCTGGTACGGCCTGTCATCGTAGCTGCGTTTTCTTGATCAACCTGGGGATTTCCTGATAGTCCTGTACTGGTGCAATTAGGGTTACAAGGTTTTCTTTTAAATCTATTCTACTGTGCAGTGGGCTCACCCCATCTCTCCCTATTCTTTCTGAATGTGTCGCCGAGGCATTTTTCCCTCTCCTCGCCAGTGATGGAGGGTAGGGTCGGCTTCAACTGCTGTCAAGCTTCCTCGCTTCTGGTGTGGGGTTCGATCTTCACACAGAGTTTCGGTATGTTAACCCGTGACCATTTTACCTCTCTGAACCCTGTTACATGTTGTTTCTCTTACGCTCTCAGATTTAATTCTTTTCTTCATGATTTATCCGCGAACCCCACTCTCTTAGTCTCTTCAATTTTTGGTGATGCAGAGGGGTCGACTCAGCAGTATTGCAGGCGAGTTTTCTAGCCGGACTTCTAGCTATTGCTATGTTTAACTCACTCTTTGGAGACGCGGTTGTTCACTCTTTGAAGTTCGTCTTATCAAATTTCTTTTTTTTTGAAATTTGTTTTAATGTAAACGCAGATCTCTGGCTTTTGGTGGTAGCGTAACGTTTTGTTTCCATACCTCTTGTTAATTAACTCTACTGGCCTTCACGTTGGTTTTCATACACAATGTGAATTTAACCGACGGCTTGTTTTATTTTTTTTCATTACCGGCAGTCTTGTGATCCAATTTTCGTTTGGTGAAGACGAGGTGAACCTTCACACTGTCCAACAATGTTTATGGATAGACGATTCCTTACCAGTGTTGATTTCTTTTACCCTTTTCCTCTGTTCGTGTTTTTTTTTTTTATTGACCAGCGTAGTCCGAAGACGCATTGCCTGCGTCCAAGGTTATAGTGTATTATTTCTTAACCCTACACAAATGCAGTTTGGCTATTCGTGTTTCTTATATACACTACCTGTAAATTTTCTATTAACCTAAGCAATAGTCTATCTTTCGGAACTTTTGATTTTATTTCACATCTATATATATATTTCCAGAAGTAATGATACAAGTTATCATTAGATCTCGGCAGGAATATGACAGTGGAACGAACTTATTTGATTTTGCACTTGGCATGTATACAATCGGTTTGCGTTATATCTATATATATATCCGCATTTTGCCGAATGATGGTTTCGGTCACTATAGATACGTCCTATATGTTTCATTTATAATTGTAGAAATCGTTCATACCTTTCAGGGATACCTTTTTGCTGTACTCGTTTTGAAATATGAAATCATATATATATATGTATTGTTTGTACTTGATTTCTTGTTTACTTATATCGGGTAGTTATAGGGTCGCATTTCCTTTGTCGCCGAAACATATAACAATTCATGTATATATATCTATAATTCGTTGTATTTGATAGTGGTCAAGAATCGAATGATGTGATGTTCGACTTTATTAATATAAATACCATGTATATTGAATGCCGCGATATATATAAAATGGAAAGCTCCATTGATTGTGACACATTAATCATAGATCATTATTGTTGCACTAATGTTTATTTCGAGGTTTAGTGATGGAGTTTTTTTTTTTACAACAAAATATTCTACCATAGTTAAGTATGCTACAACCCCTCTATAGTTGGCAAACATTTTGTGTGTACCATGAATTCAAAATTTATATGCTAGCATACTAGCTTGTAAACTCTCTTTTTCTTTTGAGGTATATCTATGGGTATTCAATGGTAATTGATTAGAAACCTAATTGGTTATGAAATTACTTTATTATGTTACAGGTTTTCCATGAGAAAAATATATATATAGATGACAATCTATACTCATATAAATGGTATAAAGCTCATGTAGAGTAGAATTACTCTTTTTCTAGTACCCTTATAAAGGTTAGAATGCATATATATACAGTCTATACTCTAACATCTTATTGCCGTTGTATACCATGTATATTTCAATGCTACTATAATTTTTCTCTAGCATACACATAAGCAAATCATATCATTTTTGTGTCTACAAGGAACATAACAAAATTAATCACTTATAGAGGCCAAGTAACTTCAGATTTAAACCGACCTTGGTTTAGAGTTTCTGGAGTTTCTACTCTATAGATTTCTAGTCTACAACTAACCAGATTCTGGAAGGTATTTGCCTTGTGATGGACTTTGTTAAATGTAGTACTACAATAATCAAGCAATTTTTCTTAAGTTTTATATGTAGCTAATTCATACCATCATAACATAGAGTAACTGGAATTTTCAGCACATACCAAAATCTGCAATTGACCAACCTCCCAATCTTAGAATCCTCTTTATCTCCCAGGATTCACCCCCAAGCAGAGATCACCTCCTAGAACAGATCCACCTCTGATCTGCCTAGGAGCAGCTTATTTAAGCTCATATTTCCCCACAGCATGTTTCTAATTCTGCGTCCAGAATAGCAGGATGCTTTCTTTCCTGTTTAGCCTAGGCTTCCCATTTTGGGACTCTTTAAAGCTGCTTTAAGCTTTTCCTTAGCTTTTCCAGCTTTTTCTCACCTCTTCCCAACTACTCCTCTTCATTGGGGAAATTTAGATTCCTCCTCAAATCTAAATAAATTTCTTTCAAGGATTTTTAGAAAGATTTTTGGGGATTTGTTGCCTTATCCATCCTCATGGATTTGGCAAGTGATCTCTAATTCTCTTTTTGGTCAAAATGCACAATCATTTTATTTATTTCCTCAAATAAAATATGCAAATACATTCACACCATATTCATCCCTTGGGTCCACCCCCTTAGGATTTAAGTTCAAATGTCTAACTTTTAAAAAATTCAACACACAAATTGGGGGTGTTACATATTCCCCCTCTGAAAATAAACACCGTCCTCGGTGTTCTTATTCAACTCCTAGAGTTCATTTAAACAAAAATGGGTATTGCTCCATCATTTCAGCTTCCCTTTCCCAGGTGGCTTCTTCAGCAGTAAAGTGCTTCCACTGCACTTTTACTCTGGCCACTGTTCTGTTTCTCAATTCAATTTCTTCCCGCTCTAATATTTGAAGCGGTTCTGGCAGAAACTCCCCTTCTGGTTCCACCTGTACAACATTCCAATCAACTATGTGAGAAGCATCATGCACATATCTTTTTAATAATGAAACATGAAATACATTATGCACTCTAACATGAGGTGGTAAGGCCAGCTTGTAAGCCACTGGTCCCACCCTTTCTAACACCTCAAAAGGCCCACAATATCTAGGAGCCAGTTTTGCACAACTTCCCGCATAAAGTGTGCTCTTTTTGGGTTTAATGCGCAAATACACATGATCCCCCACTTTGAATTCTCGGTGCACCCTTTTCTTATCAGCATAGCTCTTCTGTCGGTCTTGTGTTGTCTTTATATTTCTCTGTATTTGTTTAACAATTCTTTCCATTTCTTGTAGTGCATCTGGTCCCAACACCAGTTTATCCTCTGGTTGACTCCAGCTCAATGGAGTACGGCACTTTCTCCCATACAGTGCCTCAAATGGACTCATCTTAATAGAAGATTGGTTGCTATTATTATAAGCAAACTCAGCTAAATGCAGATACTCTTCCCACTTTGATGGGCTATCCATCACATACATTCGCAGCATATCCTCCAAGACTTGATTCGTCCTTTTTGTCTGCCCATCTGTTTGAGGGTGGTAGGCAGTACTAAAATTCAGCTTAGTACCCATCCCTCCAAACAATCCCTTCCAAAATGCTGCTGTAAACTTAGCATCTCGATCTGAGACAATTACTTTGGAAACTCCATGAAGTCTTACTATCTCCTTCAGGAAAACATTGGCTACTTGAGCTGTTCCGAAAGTAGATTTCACTGGTATAAAGTGAGCAACTTTTTTGAGAGTGTCTACTACTACCATCACCGAATCATGTTGATATTTAGTCTTGGGTAATCCTGTTATAAAATCCATGGAGACTGTGTCCCATTTCCATTCTGCAATTGGCAGAGGATTTAATAGCCCTGCTGGGTGTTGATGCTCAACTTTGACCAGTTGACATTCCATGCACTTACTCAGATACTCCGCCACATCTCTCTTCATTCTTGGCCAGAAAAGCTTCTTTTTCAAGGCTGTTAACATCTTCTGGTATCCTGGATGTCCTGCATAAGGTTTCTTGTGATATTCATCTAGAATTTCTCTTTTCAATGACTCTATATTTGGAATATACAACCTGTTTTTGTAATAGAGAAGCCCTTTTTGGTTTTTAGTGAAATCAGTTTTATCCTTTTTCTGTAGTTGCACCAAGAGTGCTTCATAGTTGGGATCTTGATTTGCTGCTTTTCCCACCAATTCCTCTATCTCCATCTAGGCACTACTCCCAATGCTGTTTAAATGTTGACAAGCATTCCTACTTAAGGCATCAGCAACTTTATTTTCTTTTCCCTTGATATGTTTTATGTCCATATCAAATTCACTTAGAAAAGACAGCCATCTAGCTTGTCTTGCGTTCAGGTCAGTTTGGGAAAAGAAATATTTAAGGCTGATATGATCAGTCATCAATGTGAACTTCTTCCCCAACAGATAGTGCCTCCACATTTTTAAAGCATGAATAACAACTGCAAATTCCAAATCATATGCACTATAATTCTGTTCATGAGTTTTTAATTTCCTAGACTCATAGGCAATAACTGAATTTTCTTGCAATAGGACTCCTCCTAGCCCCTCTCTGCAAGCATCTGTACATACCACAAACTCTTTATCAAGATCAGCAATTTTTAATATAGGAGCTGAAATAAGTTTCTGTTTCAATTGTTCGAAATTGTTTTGGCATTTTTCAGTCCACACAAACTTGACACCCTTCCTTTGTAATGAGGTTATGGGATTTGCTATAGCAGAAAATCTCTCCACAAATCTGTGATAATAGCCTGCCATTCCCATAAATGATCTTACTGCTGAGACATCAGTGGGAACTGGCCATTCTTTAATGGCTTTTATCTTTTCAGGGTCAACAGCAAGCCCTTTTTCGGAAATAATATGGCCTAAATATTGAATTTTATCTTTATAAAATTCACATTTACTGAACTTGGCATACAACTGATTTTCTTTCAAAGTTTGCAACACTATTCTCAGGTGTTCCTTATGTTCTTCTTTATTTTTGGAGTAAACTAAGATATCATCTATGAACACCAGAGCAAATTTGTCCAAATACTTATTTAACACACTGTTCATCAGACACATGAATGTGGCAGGGGAATTTGTCAACCCAAAAGGTAGGACTACAAATTCGTAATGCCCATACCTAGTTCGAAATGCTGTTTTGCTGATGTCTTCCTCTTTAATTCTGAGCTGGTGATATCCAGTCCTTAGGTCTATCTTGGAGAAGACTGAAGCTCCTCTCACCTGATCAAAAAGATCATCAATTCTAGGAAGTGGATATCTATTTTTAATGGTCAGCTTGTTCAATTGACGATAGTCAATGCACATCCTAAAAGTTCCATCCTTATTTTTAACAAATAAAACAGGTGCTCCCCATGGAGACACACTTGGTCTAATGTAACCCTTATCCAATAATTCTTGCAGTTGCATCTTCAGCTCCATCAGTTCTGGCGGACTCATCCGATAAGGAGCTCGGGAAATAGGTGTAGCTCCCGGCACCAGATCTATAGAAAAGTCAATCTCCCTTTTGGGGGGAAGATGAGGGATTTCCTTGGGAAAGATTTCCTTAAGCTCTCTGATGACTGGTATAGCATCCAGTAACTCTTCCTCTGTTTTCTGTTCTATTTCTTCTACATGCACTGCATAGACTTGGTATCCTTTTCTAGCTGTTCTTTTCAATTGCAATGCTGATATTTGTCTTACCACAATGGGTTTTGGTCTCCCTTTTAGGGTAAAAGGTTTCCCTTCCTCATCTACACATTGCAGGGTTTTATCCCAGCAGTTCATCAGGGCTTTCTTCTTTTCCAGCCAATCCATTCCTATCAGCAGATCATAGGATCCTAATGGCAATATGTTTAGATCTACTTCTGTCGGGAACCCATTTAATTGTATTGCTGTTTTGGGCAACTTATGTGTGACTTTTCTCTTAGTTCCAGTGGCCAGCTGTACCAACCATGACTGCTGAAATTTTTCAGGTTTAATTTTACATTTTTCTACAACTCCAGGACTAACATAACTCAAAGAAGCACCTAGATCAATCAAAACAGTAACAGGTAGGTCAGAAATCTTACCCTCCATTTCCACCATGGTTGCTTGATGTTCTGCTTGCCGATTTTCCAGGGTGGCACTGATGGTTGGTATGTTTCTGGCTATGTCATTGACTGTTGTTGCCTCTCGCTCTCTGCTGATCATATGAATATTTCGATGGGGACAGTCCCTCATCATATGGGGTTCTCCACAACCCCAACATTTCAGGGGTTCCTTCATTCTGACTGTCCCTTCCTTTTTATTGTTCCTTTCTACTGGTTTTGAAACCACTTGGGACTGAGCAGTTTGACTTTCTTTTGGTTTGCTGAACTTTTTCCTTTGATGGTCTCTACCAAAATTCCTTAAATATGCTGGTTTTGGTCTCTTTCCTTTGAACTCACCCTTGTTCATCCAGCTCTTCCCTTGTTCAGCTTTACCTTTAAACTGCTGATAGCATAATCTCGCTTTTCTCACAGCTTCATCCATGGTCTTTGGGTTGTCAAACTCAATCTTCTCCTTGTACACAGTAGGCAAACAATTTAAAAACCTTTGCACCTTTGCTTTTTCTTCCCTAATGTAAGGAACATACCTCAGTAAATTAGTAAACTTAGTGACAAACTCATCAATAGTGAGTTGTCCTAATCTCAGTTCATGGAATTCTGTGGCTTTATCATCATAATAACGTTCATTCAAATAATGACTCTTGAACTTAGTCTGAAAATCTTCCCAAGTAACTGTCTTTTCATCAATGGCATGCACCATTTTCGTCTCTTCCCACCAGAGTGTAGCTTTTCCTTGTAGCTGGTACACAGCTAGTCTAGCCTTCAGATTGCTCTCATATTCATAAACTTGGAAATACTTGATCATGTTCAACAACCATGCTTCAACATCCTCCTCCTTCTCCCCATCATAGGAGGGTGGCTTGATCTTCCTAAATTCTCCCTGCAACTCTCTTTTCTGCTTATGTTGATTTCTAGCTGCATCCTCGTCCACAGATTCATCCATCTTTCTTTTTCCAGAGCCTTCGCCTTCCTGGTTGTTCCTGGAAGTTAGCTCCCTGATGAGCTTTTCCTGCTCCTTACTGGCTGATGACAACATGTCATTTTGGCTTCTTAATTCAGCAAACTCTCGTTGCATCCGGTGCAACATAGCCAGTACCGGCGCATTGGGATCTAGAGTAGCAAACTCATCCCGCAGATCCACATAAATCCCTTCACCTTCAGCCATTTCAACTGTACACACTTACAACACAGATTAGAAAAGTTTATAAACTTCAGAAAAACAAAATATGTAATAAGAAGTGAGCACAAAACGACAGCCCAATTTGTTGTAACTAGTGCTCCGATACCATTTGTAACGTCTCCCGCTTAAGGAAATTTTTTTTTTTTTTCTTCCGAGTTTCCTTGCGACTTTTATATGAATCTAGTTATAGGAGTCCTGATTTCAAAATTTCTACTTTACTTCCCTTTTTATAGAACTCCGATAGCCATCTAGAATTTCCATTTTCAACAAACATTAAACATTTCACCTATTTACTTTCAACAATATATAGATATATATATACCTATATATATACCTTTTTATGTTGTTACAACCTTGTATAATAATGAGAAGGTTGGTTACCTTGTTCATCATATAAAATAAGCTATCTGGATATATATATATATTTTTTCTAATAACTCTTATACATTCAACCCATATAAAAAGGGGATTCACTATAGATCACTCCCATGTACTTATATATATATCCCTATATATATATATATATATAGCTAACCTTCTTTTGTTACTATCTTTCATCACCGTGGAACTATATATATAGAACCATACCACATACCTTTATATACAAGTTATATAAATGATATATATATATTAGTCGTCACCACATACCTTATGTACAAGTTATATAAATGATATATATATATATATCGGTCGTCCTTTGGTATAACCGAACTTACATAATTATCTTTTTGAAACGTTATTTCGATGGGTAGGTATATAGATATTGCATCTATAATTATGTATATATATGATACAAAGATTTCCAACACACTCATATTGGTTTTTAGAATTAATTCAAATCGCCGCCATAACTGTATATCATGAAATTAATCACTTTAACGATTTTGTTGGGCCTTGCGCTTATACCACCCAGCCCTATGGAATCATACGTTGCCATTTAAACATTACACTGCTTAGTTTTAATTTAACGTCCGGTATGTAACTATCGGTTACTGTTCGAACCCTCGCTTTGAATTTTCTAACCCTAACGTGCTGTGGTTGGTATCGTTTGTGTGCACGTCAGTGGCCAGATTTTTTTGCGGCGGCTTCATTTTTAATTGTTCCTTCTTCTGTAGTTCGTCTCCCTTGGGATGATGTCCCGGTATGCAAACGTGGAACCCAGAGGTTAACTTGGACCACTTTCGACAGTGTACTCACGTGTCTGTTCATCATGATTTCTTACAGCTGCTGGAGAGTATTACTCACGTTACCTTCTGGTTTGCTGTGTGTAGCGGTCGATTGCCGGCATGTCTCACTGCCCAATGAGTGCGAGGTTGATGGTTAACCTACTGTCTGACATATCGGCGCATACGAGTACAGAGGAGGACCGATCTTCTGCATAGGAGAATGAACTTCTAGGTTTAACACTCTATTCTTTGCAGGCCGAACGTAGCTACCTCATACCTCACCTGGCGCGCCTCACTGCTGCCTGGTACGGCCTGTCATCGTAGCTGCGTTTTCTCGATCAAACTGGGGATTTCCTGGTAGTCCTGTACTGGTGCAATTAGGGTTACAAGGTTTTCTTTTAAATCTATTCTACTGTGCGGTGGGCTCACCCCATCTCTCCCTATTCTTTCTGAATGTGTCGCCGAGGCATTTTTCCCTCTCCTCGCCAGTGATGGAGGGTAGGGTCGGCTTCAACTGCTGTCAAGCTTCCTCGCTTCTGGTGTGGGGTTCGATCTTCACACAGAGTTTTGGTATGTTAACCCGTGACCATTTTACCTCTCTGAACCCTGTTACATGTTATTTCTCTTACGCTGTCAGATTTAATTCTTTTCTTCATGATTTATCCGCGAACCCCACTCTCTTAGTCTCTTCAATTTTTGGTGATGCAGAGGGGTCGACTCAGCAGTATTGCAGGCGAGTTTTCTAGCCGGACTTCCAGCTATTGCTATGTTTAACTCACTCTTTGGAGACGCGGTTGTTCACTCTTTGAAGTTCGTCTTATCAAATTTCTTTTTTTTTTGAAATTTGTTTTAATGTAAACGCAGATCTCTGGCTTTCGGTGGTAGCGTAACGTTTTGTTTCCATACCGCTTGTTAATTAACTCTACTGGCCTTCACGTTGGTTTTCATACACAATGTGAATTTAACCGACGGCTTGTTTTCTTTTTTTTCATTACCGGCGGTCTTGTGATCCAATTTTCGTTTGGTGAAGACGGGGTGAACCTTCACACTGTCCAACAATGTTTATGGATAGACGATTCCTTACCAGTTCTGATTTCTTTTACCCTTTTCCTCTGTTCGTGTTTTTTTTTTTATTGACCAGCGTAGTCCGAAGACGCATTGCCTGCGTCCAAGGTTATAGTGTATTATTTCTTAACCCTGCACAAATGCAGTTTGGCTATTCGTGTTTCTTATATACACTACCTGTAAATTTTCTATTAACCTAAGCAATAGTCTATCTTTCGGAACTTTTGATTTTATTTCACATCTATATATATATTGCCAGAAGTAATGATACAAGTTATCATTAGATCTCGGCAGGAATATGACAGTGGAACAAACTTATTTGATTTTGCACTCGGCATGTATACAATCGGTTTGCGTTATATCTATATATATATATCCGCATTTTGCCGAACGATGGTTTCGGTCACTATAGATACGTCCTATATGTTTCATTTATAATTGTAGAAATCGTTCATACCTTTCAGGGATACCTTTTTGCTGTACTCGTTTTGAAATATGAAATCATATATATATATGTATTGTTCGTACTTGATTTCTTGTTTACTTATATCGGGTAGTTATAGGGTCGCATTTCCTTTGTCGCCGGGACATATAACAATTCATGTATATATATCTATAATTCGTTGTATTTGATAGTGGTCAAGAATCGAATGATGTGATGTTCAACTTTATTAATATAAATACCATGTATATTGAATGCCGCGATATATATAAAATGGAAATCTCCATTGATTGTGACACATTAATCATAGATCATTATTGTTGCACTAATGTTTATTTCGAGGTTTAGTGATGGAGTTTTTTTTTTTACAACAAAATATTCTACCATAGTTAAGTATCCTACAACCCCTCTATAGTTGGCAAACATTTTGTGTGTACCATGAATTCAAAATTTATATGCTAGCATACTAGCTTGTAAACTCTCTTTTTCTTTTGAGGTATATCTATGGGTATTCAATGGTAATTGATTAGAAACCTAATTGGTTATGAAATTACTTTATTATGTTACAGGTTTTCCATGAGAAATATATATATATATATATAGATGACAATCTATACTCATATAAATGGTATAAAGCTCATGTAGAGTAGAATTACTCTTTTTCTAGTACCCTTATAAAGGTTAGAATGCATATATATACAGTCTATACTCTAACATCTTGCTTTCTGCTTTTCTGCTGTATACCATGTATTTTCCAATGCTACTATAATTTTTCTCGAGCATACCCCTAAGAAAATCATATCATTGTTTTTTTTTTAAAGAAATATAGCAAAATTTATCATCTGTAGAAGACAAGTAACTTCAGATTTAGACCGACCTTGGTTTAGAGGTTCTGAAGTTTCTACTCTATAGATTTCTAGTCTACAACTAAATAGATTTTGGAAGGTGTTTGCCTTGTGATGGACTCTGTTAAATGTAGTACTAAAATAATCAAGCAATTTCTATTAAGTTTTATATGTAGCTAATTCATACCATCATAACATAGAGTAACTGGAAATTTGATAACATACCAAAATCTGCAATTGACCAACCTCCCAACCTTAGAATCCTCTTTATCTCCCAGGATTCACCCCCGAGCAGAGATCACCTCCTAGAACAGAACAACCTCTGATATGTCTAGGAGCAGCTTATTTAAGCTCATAATTCCCCAAAGCATGTTTCTAATTCTACGTCCAGAATAGGAGGATGCTTTCTTTCCTATTTAGCCTAGGCTTCCCATCTTGGGATTCTTTAAAGCTGCTTTAAGCTTTTCCTCAGCTTTTCCAGCTTTTTCTCACCTCTTCCCAACTACTCCTCTTCATTGGGGAAATTTAGATTCCTCCTCAAATCTAAATAAATTTCTTTCAAGGACTTTTAGAAATATTTTGGGGATTTGTTGCCTTATCCATCCTCATGGATTTGGCAAGTGATCTCTAATTCTCTTTTTGGTCAAAATGCACAATCATTTTATTTATTTCCTCAAATAAAATATGCAAATACATTCACACCATATTCATCCCTTGGGGTCCACCCCCTTAGGATTAAAGTTCAAATGTCTAACTTTAAAAAAATTCAACACACAAATTGGGGGTGTTACATTAGAGGTAGGCGTATAAAATATATCCTTCGCATAACCAAGTGCACCATTCACCAAACCAAATTCAACCCACAAATTATATTTCAACATAACATGTTGACCATGACACAACAAAACTTCATGGCCCAATTCATCATCATCAACACCACTGATTTTTGAATGCCTTGAATTATGGGCAATACATCATGCAATTGAAGAATTTAATAATTTTAACATATTCCTGTTATGGAAGGAAAGTAAATTATTTATTCGAAACATGTGAACTGCTGCATTAAATAAATCCATTTCTCTAATATACAACCTCATATCATCGTGTGAAATAATAAACTCCCAACCTTCAAGAACAGGTTTTCCATTTCTTATGTTATTGAGGATTCGACAAAAACAACATTGTTTCTAAGTATTCCCATGATGGAAAAATATTATGTCATGAGTGACAACAATGTTGAATTTTTTCCACAAGAAATTCCCTATTGTATTACCTACATAAAAAATATTATCTCTCATAGGAGGTAGTTGGACAAGGTCACCCACAAGGATGATGGATCGACCACCAAAGGACATTTTTTTTTCTACTCAAATGCTTCTTGTAATGGAGCATATATTTTCATGAATAACATTGATGCTAGAAAGGTCATTTCATCAGTCAATATATATAGAATATGACTCATTTATTCTTGGAATACTTCTAGTGTTTTCCCCTGTAGTGGTTTCATATCTTTAATGAGAAATTTTGGAGCTGAGTGTATTTTTTTTGCATGTATATTAAAAGAAGATATTCCTACTGGGGCAAGCAAAAGTAAATGAATTATTTCATTACTTGAAAAATTATAAATATCTTCAAAAATAGAATGGATAAGGAAATAATTTTCAATTTATGCAGTTCCTTGAACAATCATAAGAAGAGCTTCACATGAAAATCTAATATTAAGAAAAATGCCTCAAAACAATTTCAAAAGAAAGTCATTATTTTTGCCAATAAATCTCGAGATGCAAATGTTCTATTAGAAAGGACAACAACATCACCCCTTGATTGTCCATTCCTTTTAAAGTTAATACCTTCTTTAGCCACATCATTAGAAATAGTTGTACTTTGCTAGTCAAAGGATATATCAAAATCCCTTCGACCAAGGGTGTGAAGATCAGAAATATTCACATTATTTGGTGGAACCAAGTGAGAGAGAAACTACTATTATTGAAAATAATCTTCAATATTCATTCCCTAGTTAGAAAAATCATCATCTTCTTCATCTTCAATTGATATGAATCTGAATGTTAGTTTTGTTGTGCTAATTTCATCTTCAGATTTATATTTAAAATGTTGATCTTTGCTTCATGTGCATATGATTCCTTGGTGTTTGCGAGTGTTAAAACAGGTAAATTTATCAATTTTTTATGTTAAATTGAATATCATAAAACATTAAAAACAAATGTTGAACAACAACAATAACATATACAACACACCATCACAATGATCCATTAACACATATTTTTGATGAAGGAGTTTACCCCTCTTGGGCTGCATATCCTTGGTCTAGCTTCCATGGATTGGGCCTCTATATTAAATAAAATGTGTAGAAAGTGTTATTTACATTCACCTAATGCTTTTGAAACCTACTTTAATTTGTCCAGAATGTCCAAATCATTCAGAAATTACTCTTCTTGATCCCAATTTGGTCAAATTTTCCAAAATATATGGCCAAAATAGTTTCGCCTAGGAAATATCCAATAAAATTGGAGATGAATCCAATTAAGGCCACAAAATTTGTGGCAATGCCAAAATTGGCAGTTCCACCGAATTAACTACCAAAATAAACTGCAGTTTAACTAAATATAATCCTAGTTTAACTGGGGTAAAGTGTGGATTAGCGCTATACGAGAGTTTTAACATAACTCAGATTAATTATGAAATAAACACATTTAAACTTGGGTTAGGGTTAGCTAAAACCATATTAAACTTTAAACTCACACTTATGAAACTCTACTCTGCTCTCGGTCGTAACAAATGGTCGTGTGTGAAGGGTGTTGGCCCACGGGGCTGGCCACCTCAAAATCCCCGCTACATGAACCTTTGAAATTCAAATACCACTTGTGACCTATATATAACAAGGATCAAAGCTTTGGTAAATCGATATGTTTGTTCATTGGTGTTGGGGTGGTCCTAGGTTCGACACTGACCTCTGCCCATCCCTTCGTACATTGTAAAGATATATATATATATATATATATATATATATATATATATATATATATATATATATATATATATATATATGCTAAACCTTCGAAATATGAAAATCATTTTGGACCTTGGATAAATATAAAATGTGCCATAATATAGTTAACGTACCTTTAAATGTTTAAATTCAACCAATTTTATTCATAATTCAGGCTATGTATATATAAAATGCTCCCACCACCTTTGATAGCTCGAAATTCGACCTTGATATATAATGCAACCTTCAGATATAATGCAACCATGCAATTTAGACTTTAGATAGTGTTAGGTCCCTATATTACTAGTATAGGCCCTTATTGTTGTTAGTGTAACCCCCTTATTGTTATTATTGTACCCTTGTAACCCCCATATTTTTATTATTGTGCCCTTAAATTATTATTGTTAGGTTGGCTAGGATTACATTGTGGCCCCATGGACTCCCATATATAGAAAGGAGGTTTCTTTAATTTGTATCATCCAAGAATTGTTCATTCATGTAATGTATTGGAGGTTTCCCCCTCAAAGTGGCTTATTTCTAAGGTGTTGATATCTCTTTTCTTCTATTTTTGGAGTTGGTTTCAAAAAAATTGGTATCAGAGCTTTGGATTCTATGGTTTTCACTGCTCCAAACCAATCAGTGTGGTATTTTCGCTATAACATTTTTTCTACCAAGGTTCATAAGCTCAAATTTTTAGAGTGTGAATCTGAGATCCCAAGTAACATCGTCGCAAAATTTTAGAGCTTGGTTCGCAATATTTTTGGAGATATTATATGTGGAAGTTAGGGATTTTTGCAGGCTCTTGAATTTAACCTAAATAGCTCATTGTGGAATTTGCGCTATAAAATATTTTCTACAAAGTTTCAGAAGCTAAAATTTTTAGGGAGCGAAGCCGAAATCCTTAGGTACATCTTTGAAAATTTTCAGAGCTTGGTTCGCAATATTTTTGGAGATAGGATCTATGTAAGTTAGGCCTTTTTCAGGCTACCGAACTTCATCTCAAAGAGGTTATCGTGGGAAAATATTCATAACTCTCTCTCTCTCTCTCTCTCTGAGCATAGGATTGGAATACTGTAAAAAGTGGCTGTAAGTAAATGGAATTTAGTTTCCTTTCTATCAATTTCAGATCTAAGGGAGGAAAAAGTGACACGTGGCAAGTCGTACAAGTTCACTCTACTGAACTAGTCCATAATTGGGTCATTGTGGGAGATTGAACATAAATTTGCCTTGAATAATCCAAATCAGGTCAGACCTGTGACATTTGAAAGAAGCTTCAGAGGGATACTACAAGGCCAAATTTAATATGTTGAGGATCTACAATTACAGAGATAATTTAGTTTCAATATAGAGCTCCTCAAAAGCAGGTAAAAGGTGTGTATATTTTTTTTTCCTCAATTGCATAAGTCTTGTTTGAAGAATTAATTTGAATTGATTCCAAGGGCATATTGTAGAATATATATCAGTATTAGATTCTAAAATGGCCCCTAAAAATAATTCAACACCCATTAAGCCTTTAGAAGGCTCTACTATGACTCATGAAGACGAAGAATGGAAACATGACATATTAAATTTACAAGAGCAAGTGCAACAAATTTCTCTCTTGCAGAGAGCAACAAGAAATGACATGGAAGTTTTGAAGAAAGGCATGGAAACTAAGATGGATGGTTTGAAGAAAGGCGTGGAATCTAAGATCGATGGTTTGAAGAATGGAATGGAAGCTACAATGGATGGCATGGAAGCTAAGATAGATGGCATGGAAGCTGGCATGGAATCGTGATTTCATAAACTCTAATGTTGGTGGGAAGAACCACCATATTCCAAAAAGAAGACATGGAAGGTTTGACAAAGTTGATACAAAAAATGTTTCATAGTGGTGAAAATATATTAGAGGAAACTCATGATGAGAACAAAATAAAAGCTAATCGTGATTTCATAAACTCTAATGTTGGTGGGAAGAACCACCATATTCCAAAAATGGATATGAGGAAGTTTGATGGAAAGGATTATGTAACATGGATACTACATATGGAGCAATACTTTGTTCTCAATAATGTGCAAAATACACAAAAGGTATGCATTGCAACTTTAAATTTATAACAAAATACATTTGTATGGTATCGATGGCTTTTCTCTCGTAAAAAAATTGTCACTTGGTCATTTTTTACAGAGGAAATGATAGCACATTATGAGGATACAAAGAGAAACACCTTCTTTATCCAATTGATAAATCTCAAAAAAAAGGGTTTAATGCGGGAGCACATTCAGGACTTCCAAAAATTGAATATAAGGGTAACTGATATTCTAGAGGAACACAGGATTGATCTCTTCAGAGGTACTTTAAAGGATAACATACAACATGAAGTTTGATTTTTGGAACCTGATTCATTGGAGAAGGCATTCAGGATGGCAAGAAAAATTGAATTTAAAATTATGGCGGCAAGGAAGCCTACCACTCACTTCTATAAAGAGGGAAGTGTTGCTACTCCTAGATTTCAACAACCTATAAGGTTGACACCACAAAAATTGGAAGAAAAAAGAGAAAAAGTGATTTTCTACAGTTGTGATAGCAAATACACTAAAGGTCATAAGTGTGATGAGAAGAAATTATTTTACATAGATTGTGAAGAGGAAGAAGAAAATGAACAAGAAGAGGATATACACCAGGAACCAACCTAGAAGAGGAAGAAATGAGTCTGACCATATTGTGTAATGCATTGGCAGGAATTACCACTCCTCGAACTCTCAAGATAGAAGTACATATCAAGAAGAAAAAGGTAATAGTGTTGATTGATTCAGGTAGTACCCATAATTTTATTAATTGTAAGGTAGCCAAGGAATTGAATTGTTTCCTATACCGAGCACCAGAATTTCAAGTGATGGTTGCAAATGGAGGAACTATAAATTTCTTGGGAAAATTCCATAATATCAAGCTAACCATGGGGGAATATGTATTCAATATTCCAATGCTTTCCATTCCTATGGGAGGTGTTGATGTTTTACTAGGAGTACAATGGTTACAATCTTTGGGGATGGTAGCTTTTAATTTTCAAGAAATTTTCTTCAATTTTTTTCAGAAGGAAAGGAAGTTGAATTATGGGGTGTTGCAGGGAAGCCAGGAAAAATAATAAGCTCTAATTTTATGACAAATCTTCTAAAGAAAGAAAAAAGAGGTATAATTTCAAAATTATGCTCACTAGAAGTTCCAACATCAAAATCATCTATTTTTGCAGATCTCCAAAAATTTTTGGACAATCATTCCAAGGTTTTTGAAACTCCCAAGGAATTCCCACCTATTCATGATCATTATCATGCTATTTATTTTATTCCAGGAATTTTTCCTCCAAGCATCAGGCCTTATAGATATCCTTATGTTCAAAAGAGAGAAATAGAACGTATGATTGCAGAAATGTTAGAGGCGGGTATAATTCATCCTAGTCAAAGTTCTTTCTCTACTCCTGTAGTATTGGTACACAAGAAGGATAGATCATGGAACATGTGTCCCGATTATAGGGAGCTCAATAAGCTCACCATTAAAGATAAATTTCCCATTCCTGTGATTGATGAATTATTGGATGAATTACATGGAGCAATTTATTTTACCAAGTTGGATCTTCGTTTAGGATATCATCAAATTAAAATGAAGACTAAAGATATCCCAAAAACAACATTTCAAACTCATGAGGGTCATTATGAATTTTTGGTCATGCCTTTTGGCCTTACCAATACACCTTCTACATTTCAAGGGTTGATGAATTCCATTTTCAAACCCTTCCTTAGAAAATTTGTGCTAGTATTTTTTGATGATATACTAATCTACACCAGGTCTTGGAAGGATCATGTTGAACATGTTGACAGGGTGCTCAAACTATTGCAGGAGAAACAATTATATGCAAAAAAATCCAAATGTTTCTTTGGAGTACAAGAGGTGGAATATCTGGGTCATATTGTATCTCACGAGGGTGTTAAAGTAGACCCTAATAAAATTAAATCCATTAAGGAATGGAAAGTCCCCACAACCATAAAGCAGTTGCGAGGATTTCTTGGGTTAACAGGGTATTATCGCAAGTTTGTTAAGAATTGTGGGAGAATAGCAGCACCTCTAACAACATTATTGAAGAAAGATGCATTTTCATGGACTCCTGAAGCAACTAAGGCCTTTGAACATCTTAAAGAGGCAATGTGCCTAGCACCGGTCTTAGCTACGCCAGACTTCACAAAAACCTTTTATTGTGGAATGTGATGCCTCAGGAAATGGAATTGGTGCAATTTTAATGCAGGAAGGAAGACCCATTGCTTTTGAAAGTCGTCCAATCAAAGGAAAGTATTTACAAAAACCTATTTATGAGAAGGAAATGTTAGCAATACTGCATGCACTAAAGAAATGGCGAACTTACCTAATGGGAAGACACTTCAATGTAAAAACTGATCATGATAGTCTTAAACACTTTTTGGAACAAAGACTATCGTCAGAAGAGCAGCAAAAATGGGTCACAAAGATGTTGGGTTATGACTTTGAAATAATCTACAAAAAAGGAAAGCTTAATGTTGTTGCAGATGCACTCTCAAGAAAGAATCAAGAGGTGGAAGCATTGCTTTGTGCCATTTCTATTATCCAACCAGATTGGATAACCGAAGCAAGAGATGAATGGAAGAAGGACAAAGATGTATGGACACTCATTCAAAAATTGCAACAAGATCCTAGTACATCTGATACATTTAGTTGGAAAAATGATTCCTTATGGTACAAAGATCGCTTATATCTTTGTAAGAATTCCCAACTAAAACAAAAGATTCTTTTGGAATTGAACACTTCTCCTTTAGGAGGACACTCGGGATTTTTAAAAACTTACCACAGGGTGAAGAAATAATTTTTTTGGGATGGCCTTAAATCTGATATTCAAAATTTTGTGGCGAAATGTTTGGTTTGCCAGCAGAATAAAGTGGAAACAATTAAGACCCCGGGACTTCTACAACCTTTATCCATTCCAAGTCAACGTTGGGAAGAGATTTCAATGGATTTTATCACAGGTTTACCTAAGTCCGAAGGAAAGAGTGTCATCATGGTGGTAGTTGATAGACTTACCAAGTATGCATACTTTTGTGCATTATCTCATCCATTTAAAGCAAGTACAGTTGCTACTACATTTATGGACACAATTCAAAAGCTACATGGAAGCCCAAGGGATATTGTGAGCGACATAGATCCCATTTTTACTAGAAATTTTTGGACGGAGTTATTTTCTTGTTTGGGTACTCAATTAGCTCATAGCTCATCTTATCATCCTCAATCTGATGGTCAAACTGAGATAGTAAATAAATTTTTGGAAGGATATCTTCGTTGTTTTGTATCTAATAAATAAACACAATGGGTCAAGTGGTTACCTCTCGCTGAATGGTGGTATAACACTTCCTTCCATACTGCAGCAAAAATGACCCCATTTATGGCACTTTATGGATATCATCCACCATCCATCACATCATATTTAAGAGAAAATTCGAAGGTTCAAGCAGTGGAAGATCACATCGAGCATCAATAAGAAGTTCTCCAACTCTTAAAGGACAACTTGAATTTTTCACAAAATCAAATGAAACAATAGGCAGATCAACATCACAGTAAGAGAAGTTTTGATGTAGGAGATTGGGTATTTTTATGGCTACAACCATACAAACAAATTTCCCTCGAGAAAGCTAAGAAATATCATAAATTATCTCCAAAGTACTATGGTCCTTACAAGGTGTTGCAAAATATTGGTACTATGGCATACAAATTGGAGCTTCCTGCTTCTTCACGAGTGCATCCAATTTTCCATGTTTCATGCTTAAAGAAGGTTATAGCTGAAAATATTCCAGTTAAAAAAATATTGCTAGAACTTGATGAGGAAGGAAAAATCATATTGGAACCTGAAGTGGTCACAGAAACCAGAACTCGACAGCTATAGAATCGATCAATTTCACAATATCTCATCAAGTGTAAGAACTTACCCACTGAAGATTCTATGTGGGAGGATGAAAATTTTATACAGAAGCACCCAGAGCTACTCAAGCATTGACGACAACACTCTTTTGAAGGAGAGGGGAATGTTAGGTCCCTATATTACTAGTATAGTCCCTTATTGTTGTTAGTGTAACCCCCTTATTGTTATTATTGTACCCTTGTAACCCCCATATTGTTATTATTGTGCCCTTAAATTATTATTATTAGGTCGGATAGGATTACATTATGGCCCCATGGACTCCCATATATAGAAAGGAGGTTTTGTAATTTGTATCATCCAAGAATTGTTCATTCATGTAATTTATTGGAGGTTTCCACCTTGAAGGAGCTTATTTATAAGGCGTTGATATCTCTTTTCTTCTATTTTTGGAGCTGGTTTCACAACAGATAATGTCCACCAGAGGGGGCACGTGCTGGCGCCTCCCTGCACCACGTGTATTTCTCTGGTTGGACCATCTTAACCATATAAAAGAAAATTCAAAATCTACCTAAGGAGAATATATATAAAAAAATTTCACCTTCAAAACTCCATGACGAATCCTACAGGGGCACTTGTCACAATGTGATTGGGAAAACTGAAGAAAATCCCCATAATATATTTAAATTTTTTGACTAGGCTACCATGTCACCAACCTGTCACTTCTCCAAATTTGTTTAGTTGTTTAGGAAAACAAACAATATTCTCTATATTATTGATCTAGAATTTTTTTTTGACAAAATGAATTGCGTTGTATTTCTGGAAACGAGGTATTCACTGTCATTTAGTTTCCAATCAATTTCGATCACCGGCATCTTATTTCCAACACTGCTCAACATTTATGTTAAATGTTGAAAATATGTCACATCTTGTTTACTTCCTCTCAAAGGCAACCTAATAGATTCCTGAAACATATCATTACAAGCATAAGAAAATTTAATGAAATCAACTTGTTCATTTGATGCATCTTTTTGAAAGCTTTCATTCAAAACATCTCTATGTTTGTTCATTAACAATGTCAAATTCTTACTTGAATTCACTATCCTCTTCATTTCTCCTACATGTATAAGAGGAAAACGTGTCTTCTTATTATGCGCTCTAAGTATGTACTCACTTCCATATTTAAAAAAGTGATACTTATTCTCGTGGCTATGAAATACTACCTTCTGTCATAAAGATAACGACCTCGCAAAATAATACCTGATATCTCAAGAGGCACCACAACAAGTTAAAATTCATCAAGAAAGTTTGAATTGATGGTGAATATTAGTATGCACTTCCTTGTGACCTAAAAGTTTGCATCTTGCATATCCAACCTAAAGGATAAGGTCCTTGATGTCTAACAGTTTCAAGGCCGAACTTCTTAACTATGTATTTAGAAATCAAGTTAGCTTGAGACCCACTATCAAAAAGTGTTTCTATCTTGGTATGTTTAGAGACGACTCTAATATGGAAAAGTTTAATTCTCGTATCTTCACCTTCAGTGACATTGGAAAAATTTGAAGAACTAGTGATTGCTATGTTATTACCTTTCAAACACATGGCTGTAATATTTATTTCATCTCCTAAATATGAACCTAAGTCATGTTCAATGATAACAACAATTTTCCCCTTTTCTTTGGCTTTCAGTTTTTTTGGCTTGAATTCTAGATGACGTTTCCAACAATGGTCTTCATCATGGCCATTTTTCGAACAATGTTTACATGTGATTTTCTCTTTCTTTCTTTTGATAGGGCTATTTCTCTTCCCTCTTGCATAAAACTTTCTCTTTCCTTTCGCCTCACTATCACGTTTTTCATCTATATTTTTTTTCCCTCTTGATTTGAAATGTGTGGCTTGAACACAAATCTCATCTAAGTTTGCGGGATTGAACATGAGAATAGTTTTCCTAAGATAACTATGGAAAGTTCCCCCAATATACTTTAACAAAGTTTCTTGAGGATACAATAATACCCAAAATAAGAGCTCTTATCCTAAATTCATGACTATAATTTTGCAAACTTTGCCCTTAAAATTGTCTAAAATTTTACTAGTCCATAATGGTCTTATGCATGTAATCTAGAGGATAAAATTTCCTTTTAATGACAACAATAGAACTTGACCAAGACATAGAGATATTACCGTAGTTTTTAATATCTTCTTGAGTCCTTTCTTCGCACGATACACGTGTTTATCCTTCCATCCTCAAGGAAGCCGACTGAATATTTATGTCATCTTCATGAAGGTTCTAAATTATGCAATACACCTCCAATGGAAATATCCAATTTTCCAACCTCTCTACATTTACCTCGCCATTATACACTGGAAGCTCAAATTTGACATCAAGTTTGAGTAAGGGAGTTTTTCCTGTTGTGGTTTTTGAGTGAGTATGGGTATTTTTTGGCTGTGGAAGTGGAATATGATGCTGATCGTGCTAATGAGGATGATGATGAAGATGGTGGAGATGGAGGAGGATTTACTCCACTTCCTTTTGAATCCTTCTCTTCATCCTTCTTGCCTTCTGAGGTTCCATCTCCATGTGGAGAATTATAATTCTCTCCAACCATACTGGTGTCCCTCTCTTCAAAAAGGATCCTAACCCTCTTAGTTAGTTCATAGAAATCCTTATTGTAAGATTCCTCTTCTAAAAGACCTTCAGTCTCTACAAAACCTGGCATGATGGGTATGTATTGCAGGTTAGCTTTTGTTGTAACTTGTACCTCTTCAATCTTAGCTTCTGGTGTAACTTGTACCTCCTCAATCTCATCTTCTTAAGATAAAACTTGAGGTGCTTCAAGTGCAGCTTTGAGTGAAACTTTGGGTGGAGATGGTGCCATTGTGGCTCTCCTTCTTCTGGTCCTAATATCGGGACTTGTAACCAATAATTACCTTCTCCTATCTGCAGCTTTAACCTTCTAAGCATCACAAATTTGCAACCATTAAAACCTTACTTGCACAAAACTCAAGCAACTATCAAGAAAATAACATTTGCAACTTTTAAAATAGGCTTTGATACCAAATTTATCTTAATTTGAATGTTATTTTTTTTGTGCTAATTTCATCTTTATGTTTATATTTAAAATTTTGGTCTTTTCTTCATGTGCATAGGCTTCCTTGGTGTTTTTTAGTGTTAAAACAGGTAAATTTATCAAGGTTTTATGTTAAATTCAAGGGCATAAAACATGAAAAACAAATCTTGAACAACAACAATAACATGTACAACAAACCATCACAATGATCCATTAACACAATATTTTGATGAAGGAGTTCACCCCTCCTGCGCTACATCTCCTTGGTCCGGCTTCCATGGCGTGGGCCTTTGTATTAGCTCAAATGTGCAAAAATTATTGTTTACATTCACCTACTACTCCCGAAACATTTTTCAATGTGTCCATAATGTATGAATCATTCATAAATGACTCTTCTTGCTCCCAATTTAGTTGAATTTTCCAAAAGATATGGCCAAAATACTTTGGCCTGGGAAATCTCGACTAAAACTGGAGATGACTCCCGTTAAGGCCGCCAAATTTGGGTTAGCGACAAAATTGGCAGTTCTGCTAAATTAAACGTGAAAATAAGCTATATTTTAATTAAATATAAGCCCAGTTTAACTGCGGATAAGTCTGGATTAGCGCTATAAGTTTGTTTTAACATAACTCATATTAATTATGAAATAAATGCATTCAAACTTGGGATAGGGTTAACTAAACCCATATTAAACTTTAAACCTATGCTTATGAAACTCTGCTCCACTCCTGATCATTGCAAATGGTCATGTGGGTCCAAACCGTCATGGGATGAATCTTTGAAATTCAAATTCCACTTGTAGCATATACATAACAAGGATCAAAGCTTTGGTATGGTGGTGTGTTTTTTGGTTGGTGCGGGGGAGGTTGTGAGGTCGACCCAGACCTCTACCCTTCCCTTGGTACATTTTGCTCCAATATATATATACGCCAAACCTTATAAATATGAAAATAATTTTGGACCTTGGATAAATATAAAATGTGCCATAATATATGTAACATACCTTTGAATGTTTCAATTCAACCAATGTTATTCGGACTTTGGGATATGTATATATAAACTTCACTCACCACCTTTGATAGCTCGAAATTCGACCTTGATATATAATGTGATCTTCAGATATAATGATGCCATGGAATTCCAACTTTGGATAGGGTCCACTAGAGTGGGCACATGGTGACCGTTGGCTGCACCACATGTCCGCCTTTGGTTGCACCATCCCAACCATATAAAAAAAATCAAATTCAACCCTAGGAGGATATATATAGAAAAATTTCACCTTCGAAACTCCCTGACAAATCTTGTAGAGATATTTGTCAGAGTGTGATTGGGAAAACTAAATAATATTCCTAGAATATATTTAAACTTGCTGACGGGGCTGCCATGTCATGAACCTGTCACTTCTATAATTTTTTCTAGTTGTTTAGGAAAATGAACAAGAGCCTCTATCTTAGTCATCTAGACTCTGTTTTTGACGAAACAAATTGTGCTAGATTCATGGTAATGAGCTATTCGTTGTCGTTCCGTTTCTAATCAATTTCGAGCACTTTAATTTTTGAGCTTTCACACTAAGCACCTTATCATTAATATTATCAACAATTGATAGATTTCAATCAACATGCCATGCTCAATATCGGGAATTCCTCCAATTTTCAATAATAATTTTAATAGAACGCCCAATTTCCACAAAATGTTATGAAATGGATTGTACAGGATAAATTATGTCCAAAAAATGGTTTAAAATTCATCTGAACCCTCACTAGGAATAGAATAAAATTGTGGCCAAATCCGAAAAATAACATGAACATATCTTCGCTTCCATGGATCTTATTTACGCTTCCTCCCAAATGTCCAAGATATCATTGTTTCTATCAAAGATAGATGTTCAAGGAAAAAAGGTATCTTGTGATAATGTTAAAAAAAAAGTATTCTCAAATAAATATTGCATGCCATCCCTTTATATTTTCCTCAAAACCTTTCTTCCAACATTTAAGGAAACAATTTTTTGATGACAAGCAACAAGAGGTAGGTTAAGCAACATATGGCATGTTTCTTGTGCTCCAATGTCATGGTCAACAATTATTTCTGCAAGAAACCTTCTGTAAGCACATAAAGCATGATCCTAAATAATATATAATGATAAATTTTAGACCTGTTTTCTGTTTTTGATTCATACATAGCAATATATTTTAGGAAAACATAATGATAAAGCACTAGTTGCAAAATCAACATTTGCACACCACATTATTAGAAGGTCAATTTTATTTACATTGAGCCTATCATCATTTCTTGTCGGGTCATATATTTTTCTTCCATTATCATATATGAACAATCTTGATTCCTCAGAAAGATCCCGTAGAGCATTGTATCTACATGTGAGAATAGTGCCCTTTTTGCGCAAGAAAGAATATACAATATACTTTGTGTGCCTTTGGACATGGTTTAAAAATTATTCATAATCATCATGAGGATTAGAATAGAAAATATGATCAATATTCAATAGGAAAGGGTCATCATTGAAGCTTATTGGAACCATTATGTTGTGACGATGTATGTCAAATGGGTTCCATGCAGTTAAATAATTATCAAATAATCTCTTTGCAAGTTGTACATCAAAAGCATTTAACCAATCAAGTCTTTCCATGTCAGTAACACCTTCCAATGATAAGAAACCATGGATATGTGTTGAACCTCTATGTTTCCACTCATATCTGAAGAAAACGAATATATAGTTACTAAAAAAATATATAAATAGAATCATAATAAAAAAATTGACAATGAATATAAAATAAATTGAACAACACAAACATGTACATGAATTCTTTCAATTTAATAAATGTTTAGATAAATTCCTCTCAAAATATATTTAATCTATGGTGCATAAATGAGGAAACAATATGATGGTGCTAGACAACATTCTTAATTTTCATACAATACTATTTTAAAGAACGATAATGTGAATGTACATGCATGAGGTTATGTAACTCTGCCCAATTTGTATTAGCTACACTCAAAGTCAAAAACAAATATGGAAGTCCCAAATTAGTAATCATCTTAGTCAATTCAACTTTCCATTTAGTCCATTATTCCCTCGCACCTCTCAGAGAAGAACCTAACCGCATAAGATGCTCAACGAACTAATTATCTGGTAAATCAGAAAGTTGGTGATGCAAGTTTTCAATTGTTTTCTCTGAGTTGTCATATAAATGTTTCTTCACAAAAATTGCAGCATTTTCTTAGCTCCGATGTTTCATTCTCATTTTCAATAGGTAATATCTAAAGCGAGGATGGCTTTCAAACCTCTGATCATAGTATCCAAGAATATGCAATGCATACTCATGAATTTCAACACTACAAGTACGTGGTTGCAACCAATAAAAATAATCAGTGGGGAACAATGTGGGGAATTCCATATCTAATTACCCCTCAGTATTATATTCATTCACTAGGGAGGTTCCAATATTGGGCCAATCCATTTCTTGAACATGTGAAGAATCACAATTATCAAGAAATGCTCTAATTTCTTCCACTTTTCTCCGTTCATTTGGTAGGCAAGCAAAAAAAGAAGAATGATGAGAGGGAAAATACTCAGTAGGAAACCATTCATTATTAGTTGCATTGATCTCAAATTCTTCAATATCACAATCAACAAATTTAAGCCCGGAGAAGACATCTGTTGATATTTCGGGCAAAGAATTCATCGAATCATAGTCAATTACAACATCTCAATAATATTGATCACATTCAATTTTGAAAAGAAATGCAGCCATAAATTGATATATTTTTACATAACATTCATAATATTTAGACTTAGCGACATGTCCCCTCACAATTATAAAGTCAAGATCTTCAACATGTCAGGGAAGAATTTGTGCAATTTTATAAATATGTTCAGGAAAGCTAATTGTATGGCTGCTATACTTATATTTCCCAACTTGAGCATGTGAAAAATAAGATTCACACATTCTATTATCATTTCTCCAACTTTAGTAAGAAATCTTAAAATATGATGTTTCTCCCTGTGATCTATGTTATTATATCTACAAAAACGATGGGCACCTCTTTCATTCTCACATCGTCCTCAAATAGGTCCTTCAAAATCTCTCAATTCCTCGATTTGGGGATATGATTCTTGGCACATATGGAACATTTGGAAAAGTGACAAGTTATCTATCTTTTATCGAAGTCCTTTATACATTGGAATCATGTTTTCACCAAAATTAATATGATATCGCTCGGTCGGACCATGTGGAGAACGATGTGGAAGAGTAAATTTCTTCTAAAATTTACTTGATTTTTAGCACCATGACATTCCCTTCCAAAATTTGAAACATGTGGAATGAATCTATGACAAGGCCTTTCCAAATTTATGGTTTACATTTTTGGAAGATAAGAGGATGATAAGGTGTCTTTACCATAAAATATTTTAAGATTTAGTGTCCAACTAATTATAAATTAATAAATGAAAAAAAAAACAAGAGCATTAAATATTTACATTTCTTTGTTGATGTGGATGAAGGCTATGAGATGGTTTCTCTTCACTTCTAATATCAGTGGATGGAACATTTGGGGAGTTAGTTTCTTTGCCTCTATTCAAATGAGTTGTTTCTTGTTTCAACAAAATAAAATAAATTATAAAACTAAATGTTCAACCAATAAATATTAAAAAATGGAAAACAAATCAAATATGTTGAATATTACATTAGGTTGAAAATTTGATGTTTTCGATTCCATTTCTCCAACCTCCTTGGATGAAATCATTTTTTTTCAATAGAAGGTTATAAAATACAATGTACAACTAAAATTAAATGAAAAAATGATAAAATATCAAATGAATTCAACATTTATATTTTTTTGGTGATTAGAATGAATGATATTATATGGTTCCTCTTCACTTCTAACATTAGTATATGGAACATCTATGAAGCTGATTTTTATTCCTCTATTGAAATGAGTTGTGTCATGTTTGAATAAAATAAATTCTTCAATAAAATTCAATGTCCAACCTACTCAAAATTCAAAAAAAATTAAAAATCAAATCAAATACATTGAACATGTACATCATTTTTCCTATTTGATTATTGAGGAAAATGGAGTGGAAGTCTATCACATGCTTCATATTCACTTCTCATATTAGTATATGTAACACTTGGGGAGTTAATTTCTAGAACTATATTAAAATGAGTTGTATCCTATTCCAAAGGAAGAAAATACTTCGTAAGTTTAGTAATAAAAAAAATGTAGATAAAGGAATCTAATAAAACAACCACTATTGCAACAAACATCAAAATATCATTGTGTTACCTCCATTGTCCCACATGAAATGCTATCAGGGATGACTAATTCTCTTGGTGAGACAACATTATTTTGAGAAGGGGGATTGGAGGATCTGATGTTTCGAGAAACTGGCACCAAATTATCAAAGAAATGGCCAATTAAAATATCATCCAAATCATCACACACAATGTCATCATTTTCTCGACCATGGATGTTTTTCAACCTTTGGCCTTGCACGAAAGATGAAGTTGAAGAGGCATAATGGTTAGGGTGAAAAATTTCATGTAAATTATCAATATGATATTCTTCCCGATTGTGAGATCTTTCCCATATATTATGAAAAATTTTAGGAGAGCATCAAAAAAAAAATTTATTATTACAAGGATCATATTCTCAAAATGAACTATCAATGGGAAATGTTCTTTCCATGATATCATCCATAGTACAATAATTACAACGAATCATAAAATAATTTTGAAGAGTGGTTTCACTCATTATTTTATGATATGTACCTCTCCTATGCTCATTTATTGTATCCTTATTTTGTTGATACTGTAAACGACTACTTTCATTATACCTATCATGTGATGATGGTGAGAGATTTTTCTTTATTGTATGCTTTCTTGTGCCTTCAGATGACATCTCTACAATTAATAATAACATATTTATTATGGAATCATAAACATGGAACATATAATATATCCAATATAAATAAACACAAAATAATGACAAACGAACGTTTTTTTTTTTTTTTGCAGCCATATAAAAACATTAAAAGTGTATATTGTCTTTTTCCAACCATATAAACTTATGTAAATGTAAAAGGCTATTTCCAAATGGCTAAAAAGAAAATTGTATTTTTCCAAATGGCTAAAGCAAAAAGGCTAAATTTTCATGTTTCATATTAGAATCATAATGGGAAACCCATATGAGTGGAAGAGAATACTATAATAATTATATGACTTAGCAGTATATCTAAATATCTGGAACTATATACCATAAATATAGAAATGTAAATACTTAAATGTACATAAAGATATAACATTGCTTGAGAACCAATGAGAAAATTCTAATACAAGGAACAAGTATGAAATGACTCATAGTAATTATAATTATAAAAATAATGTAAGATGGATAGCATCCAAACACATTCAAATGAAATGAAGAGAACTAAAGGGTACATAATAAGAAATATTTTCTAGCAAATTACAATGAGATTAAATATCCAACATCCGATACATAGACATTTAGAAGAAATTTTAGGAGGAGTCATATAAGTATCCATAGAATCGTAATTTTAAATTATTAGCATATAGACCCAAAAGTATGTAAAGTAAGAAAAATGGAAATATTTTCCATAACTAAAAAGACTATAGAAAATGAAAATCTATAGAATAATTCCTTATAGGACTAATAGCCTAAGACTCCATGTCTATATCTAATGTTGAAATATCATCAATAGAATCCATACTGGGATCAATTGCAAAAGCAATTCTAGACTCAATCAAATCATTACAGTACTACAGCGTTGGAGACAAAATCCCTTACATATGTTGATTAGTCGAATTATGAATATCTATTGGAAAACATAGGCCAACCATCATGTCATATAATAGGAAAGGAACTTCAGTTCATTTTCACATAAGAACCACACTGTGGACTATTGGAAATGGAAGATAACCAAGACATTTTATATTTATATATGTACGAATTTCTTCCAAAAAATTCCATAAGAAGCCCCAACAATCCTCGAATTAGTTAATTCTTTGTTCAACACGCGAGTGACCAAAGTGAAAATTATCTATTTCTTCAATTGGCCATACATAAGTGGATCCATCATTGACAAGGCATATCAACTAATTCCTCTATATTGCTAATGCCATATGACGTATGTCTATGATTGGAACAAATGAAAAATCCCATTCATTTTTTATTACATCAAACAAGTAGATTGTATACCCATATCGAGGATAATATTCATACTCCTTGTCGAGATAGAGCCAAAATAATTTACATTTATAACAAAATCCATTCTTAGGGGGTGAAGTGCCACCAAATGGAAGATCAACCATTTTCTAAAACCTATCAATATTGTTTTAAACATAAAATTTATGCTACATTCTATCATACATATATTTTAGAACAACCCAGTCATATTTTTTGTTGCTTACATTTTCTAATAACGAAAAGAATCCCTAGTATCCAATTCATATTGGTAAAATGTTTTCAAGGGACTTGTAAATAGAATCATTACAAAATAGTTGTGTGAATGGGAGAATTATGTTGGTAAGGATAAAAATACCATTGGTCAAACAATAGACTCTACTTTTTATCTTGAACTATGAATCACAAATGAAAATAAGTTATGTGCCCATACTGATTAATGTATTCAATAGAAAAATAAGTGTCTTCATTATTGAGGAAAGTAACCATAAATCCAAATTCGGTTCTAGAGATACGCTTACGATGAAATAAGAAATAAGGGCTTTGAAAAAAATTCTTCCACTGCTTACAAACAGTGCTAAAATTTATCACAACCAATAAAAGGATCCAGAGGAGGAAAAATTCAAGAATTTCAAATGGAAGACAACTCCAAATAGTTGGATCCATGATCAAACAAGGAAATCACCTAACATAAATGAAAACTCACATGATATCAACAAAAGAATTTTCCATTAATTTTGAATAGAATTAAACATAACATGCATACACAATTTTCCATCTAAAAATATAGTAAAATTCACATACACATATTGTATAAAATAATATGACCAATCAGAACATTATTACAATAGTGAAAAAGGGCTCACAATTTTATAAAACTAATGTTTACAATCCAATATTATTAATGTTAATAAATATATTTGTATGTCTCTATTAATGTCTATGTTTAATATTGACGTTCATTTTTTATATTCAATATAAATATTAACATAAAACCATTTTTTTAACATTAAAAAAAGTAATATTATAAACCTCATGTTATAAAATAACCTAATGCTACATGAACCAAATCATATAAAAATACCATTTTTTTTAATTCTAATGTCATTGAACCTCCATAAACATAAAGTTTTGAATCCTTTTATTTCATGAAATATGTATATTAATCTTTAATCGCAATGTTCACATTAATGTATAAATGCAACATTTAATTTTATATAAATTTATATATTTAACATTAACATCTTTATTTATTATTAATTTGAATATCAATCTATATTATTAAATTATTAATGTTAATATCAACCAATATAAAATTTAATATTATTACTGTTAATTTTAATATTTAATATTAATAATATTAATATTAATAATTTCTATGTCAATTTTAAACATTTATGTTTATGAGTGTTTATTAATATTAATAAAAAACATAAATATTGAACTTAATAACAAACATAAACATTGACCTTTCTATAGAGTTGACACTAATAGATGAAAAAGACTAAATTGAATCCACAAATAATTAAAAACAAATAATTTATAAAATTTGGCCAAATATATAATTCATACAATCTATCTATTGAATTGATGGGATATATATATATATATATATATTTAAAAATATTTATATATAAAATATAAATCAATGAAGCATATAAAAAAAACTTAAAAAAAAACATCTATCAATTAAATAAAATAAAATTCCTCATGATAATGTATGACCTTTAAATGATAATGTGATTTCCACGAAAATTTTTATAAACAAAATAAATTTAATTGAATAAAATCTTTGCAATGCAAAAAAAATATAATAAATCTCATAATCTATTGAATTAAATGATAATGTGATTTTCAAGAAAAGTTTTATAAAAAAATAAATTTCATTGAATAAAATATTTGCAATCGAAAAAATAATAATAAATCTCATGCATTCACTAGATTGAATCTAATAAATCTATTGAATAAAAATCGAACAATACAAATTAAATCTTAATAAACTAAATTATTACACATAATTAATGTAACACCCCCAATTTGTGTGTGGAATTTTTAAAGTTAGACATTGAACTTTAATCCTAAAGGGGGTGGACCCCAAGGGATAAGTATGGTGTGAATGTATTTGCATATTTTATTTGAGGAAATAAATAAAATGATTGTGCAATTTGACCAAGATGAGAATTTGAGATCACTTGCCAAATCCATGAGGATGGATAAGGCAACAAATCCCCAAAATCTTTCAAAAATCCTTGAAAGAAATTAATTTAGATTTGAGGAGGAATCTAAGTTTCCCCAATGAAGAGGAGTAGTTGGGAAGAGGTAAATAAAAGCTGGAAAAGCTGAGGAAAAACATAAAACAGCTTTAAAGAATCCCAAAATGGGAAGCCTAGGCTAAACAGGAAAGAAAGCATCCTGCTATTCTGGACGCAGAATTAGAAACATGCTTTGGGGAAATATGAGCTTAAATAAGATGCTCCTAGGCAAATCAGAGGTTGATCTGTTCTGGGAGGTGATCTCTGCTCGGGGGTGAGTCCTGGGAGACAAACAAGACTCTAAGGTTGGGAGGTTGGTCATTTGCAGATTGTGGTATGCTCTGAATTTTTTTGTTATTCTACTTTCTGATGGTATGATTTGGCTACATATATAAAAAAATAAATTAAATGGTGTGATTGATGTTAGTACTACATTTAACAGAATCCATCCTAAGGCATTCACCTTCCAGATTCTGTTTAGTTGTAGACCAGAAATCCATAGAGTAGAAACCCCAGAAGCTCTAAACCAATTGTGGTCTAAATATGAAGTTACTTAATCTATATGGATAATGATATATTCTCTTGCTTCCTGTAAATACAAATGTGATAATTGTGCTCATAGGTATGATAGAACAATATGGTAGCAGTACTGAAGTTTACATGGTGCAAAACAAACAGGAAAGAAAGTAAGATAGTAGAATCTTACATTCAAACTTGTGACAGGAAAAGCATAATTCTATTCTATATGATTATTATATCAATTATAAATGTATATCTTACATTTCTAGCTCTACCCTTAAGCCTTGAAACAAGTATAGTAGCATAAGACTTAAATTATAATTAAAGTCCTATAGTCAAACAATAGAGAATGCATGTAGGTATACATCAAAAGAAAAATATAATTTAAAAGCTAGGATTTAGAAAATGTATTCTTACTAATCGAAAGATTGAAGCTACACTATAGAGGTATTACACCATTCAAAGCAAATATAGTCTATATTGGGTGTTGAGTTCATCTCTACCCCTCGAAATACATATTATGGCAAAGGATTTATGCTATGACTAAAACATAATAACAAGCAATTATTGTAAACATGTATAGGCTTCAAAATTTCCAAGTGCGCATTTAGCGCTCAACCAATAGAAACTGTTACCATTTGAATTCCAATGAATTATAGATACATGAGTACTATAATTACATATAAGAATGACCCATATATGTTAACAAGAACCATTAAAACAAAATTGATATTTCTATATGAATCGAACCCCCTATATTAGAAGGGACTATGGGTGAAAAACCGATATATATTAAAATGAGCTATATATACGACTCCTATGTGGCAGAACGAATCTCTATGTAGGCGAACTACAATAAATCATGACTGTTAGTAATTATAATAGTTACAGACTTAAGTCAACCAAAAGAACACCACTGTAAAAATGTTAAATCAAGTTTAATCATTCCATATACATCTGCATAAAAACAAAAATAAACATGCCACGAGCTTAACCTTGGATCTGTTCAGACCAATTGCAATACCTATAAACGTGAGAACACTGGAAGATAAAATCGGCAACGCAAGGAAAAATAATAAGTTTATTTTAAATAGCGAAAGACATCTATACGAACTACGGAGGTTCTGTTGACTCGTGGTCAAGGTATACTTATTATGAAAACATGCAAAGTGGGTCAACGAACTTAAGGAAGGCTGCGGCATTTCCGGTTTTTTTTATATACAGAACAAAGCTATGAAATAATACAAAGAACCTTTGGCGTTTAACTAAACAGAAGAAAGACGAATTAGTAATGGTGGAAATTAGCCATACGTAGGCATGACAGCCTATTTAAAAGAATGGGTATAAGTTTAGCTCTGTCGGCCTAATAATAATAACACGATTTTTACTAGGTGAACTCGTAGGATCGATTAGATTCAACTAAATGAAATCGTTATTTACTTCAGTAATAGCAGGTGAATGATCATTACTGGGAAAATGCCAGAGGATCGGCCAGTGAAAAAAAAAACAAAAGGAAACGATAACCTTTAATTCGTCCCATGACCGAGATCCGTTCGGCTCATCTCTATAGAGGTGATATGGCGACCTTGCTTTCCACACCTGCGCAGACATTAAGGTCAGAGAAAAAAAAAGGAGTGGACGCATAAAATTATGCCGAATAGAAACAGTGAACTACGAAATATATTACAAGTCTGTTAGTATTAATGAACCGGAAACTAGGGAGAACAGATGTAGATAGAAAGAAGTTAACAATAAGGACGAAACTAAAAACGCCATGCCGGCCGCGTTATTTCTAGAATTCTAATAGACTTGCTTTATTCCTTAACCAGTGCGAAAATAGGAAATGACATAATTATAATACCTGTCGAGCATTTCCTGAACGTAGAAAGAAATTCACATGGTTAAAGAAATGGTTTGTCCCTACAGCATTAGAAGCGCAGTCACGCTATAAACGTCTTCATCCATTAAAGACCGTGACATTTCAATTGTAAATCCTCGGAGGGTAATAGTAACGCTCAGAACGCGAGTGAGAGCGCTGAGCCGTAACCTGCATGTCAACAGTGAGGCGATTTCAAAATATGCACATTGCACCTCCACTTGTATCAAAAACCTAATCTCTGAGAAATGAGAAATTGATAATACACAGCGACATGAAATTTAAGAAACTGGTTACCATCTTAATCCCGAGGGAATCTTGGGAACGGGTATGGCGTTGCACCAGAAGTAGAGCCGAACACAGGATATGAAATGACAATGCCCAGGGGAGGGTTTAAAATGTGAACCGAAACCCTAACCCTAAATCTGCAGTAGCACCAACAAAAGTGAGTTGCAGGTTTGGCGTATAGATCATAAACTCAACCCTAATCCGCGTCGACCTCTAGTAGCACGGAATCCTTAGATGGGTTTTATAAATCAGAATGAGTAGGTAAGACTAGTACCAGACGTTAACCTTGCAAAGTTCCTCGCCTCTGCATGGGACGCGTGTATTATTCTGTCCATGAAACTTGATCCAAAACGATATGTGAAGTACAGAAGACCAAGGGATTGCAGACCGCCGCCGCCTCGATTGCACCACTTGAACACTCCAGCACATAATCGATCTCAGAAAAAAAAAACCTTATGTGGCAACTCGACATGAAATCTTACCTCTGGTGGTTACACACACATAAATCGGCAAGATAGCGTGTATAATACATCTCACTGCATATGGTACCTGCACTGTTCATGACGGAGGTTAATTATCAATGGTAGTACGCCGACGTTAAAACCTGTAACACACATACGCCACCGTAATACACACGTATCGTGTAAGTTCTCCATCATAATCATTTACGCCAGCTCAATTTATCATTTCATATTCAACCTTTACCTGTATGTGGCGGAAAACCATAATAATACAAACCCTGCTATTCGAATTACAAAGGAATAACATCATGGTATGTTATGTGACTTTTAAAGGTAAAGAAATGAGTTAAGCCTTACATCATGCGAGGGGTTAAACATCGTATAGAATGAAATGACCCGAATGGTTAGTGGATTAACCACCTATATAAAAATATATGTGTATATAGGTCGGGTATATGTTGCACTTTAGATTTTTTTATGGGTAGAACAGTAAATACCTATTTATTTATACATATAGATATATATATTTATGTATATAGATATATAAATATATATACCTAAATCAACCTATATATATATGTTGTATTTAATAAAATTGCACTTTAGATGGGTAGGATATCGAATATCTATATATATATATATATAAATATATATATGTATTGGATTAAATAAGTGGCACTTTAATTGGATTTATTACATTGCACTTTCGTTGAATTTAATAAGTGGATGGGTGTGAACTTTGGGTTGAAATTCAACCCTTGTGGATCAATGGTATTTAAACTAGAAGTGGAAAATTGCTAGTAGGGAAAGAATACTTTGAAAAAAATAAATAAATAAATAAATATTTGGAGGTGTGACAATTAATATTGTATGATTGATCTTATTAATAATCTAAATTATTCCACATAATTAACATTGTATTAATGATCTTATTAATAATATTGATATTAATATTATTAATGTTACTAATATTGTTTTTTAATATTAATTACAATGTCGTTGTTATTATTAATATTGTGTTTAATATTAATCATCATCATTATAGTTCTTAATATTAATTATAAATATACCCCGGATGCGGGTGTACGTAACCAGGTTTAATACGCAGATGGGGAGGTGGCCAGGCACGTGGTATACCACCACCGCCAGTCCTCAGCATTCAAAGCGCAAGCTCATCTCACAGGTTTTCACAGTTAATGCGGTTTCAATGTAGTTCACTCCGCCTCGTTTGCTTGACCTCCTCGGTGCTATGGAGCCCATTTCATCGATCCTTGGCGTATTACCTCTGAGCTCTTGTTGTTCGCAGGTTGATACAGAGCCCTGTCTGCGCACCAGCACAGGGAAACGGTGTCGTTTGAATTGCTGTCTTCAGCTTTCTCCGGGTTTTCACGTCTCCTCTGGTCCGTTTTGCAATTTCAGTGGCTCCTCCTTTGTTTGCAGTCAGCCTCAGAACTCGTTCACCATCCCTCTTGCGTTTTTCCACCCTGCCAAGTTCTCTATGCCTCGACTGAGACCTAGGATGACTAGCAGGCGCGGCTCCTCTTGGGGGCATGTCATCAGACCGCCTGTGTATCCTTCCTCTGCCTCTTCGTCGGACTTCTCTGACCCTGGTGAAGGGCGCACTGTTGCTTCCAGATGTGGCCGTGGTCATGGACGTGGGGCGCAAGTTCACCTCTCCTCCAATGTTCACTCTCACTCCGCCCGTTTCATCTACCCCTGCTCCCTCAATCATCATGAGTTTATTGCCTCTGTCTCCATTAATCTGAGGCCTAACCCGGTTGCACAGTCCTTGCTCTCGGCCCCCAACGCGACTACTCACGCTCTGCCCTCTGGAAATGTCCCTGCTCCTGAGGATGAAGTTCTGTTTTGTTCACCCGACGTCAGTAGGCCAAGTGCTCTGGAAGCAATCACCTCTCAGTTCGAGCTTCAGAAAGCAGAGCCCAGTGCTCCATCCGGCAGTGGATTCTCTGACAAAGTTCCTCTTCCTCCAGATGACGATGACTTCTGCCCGTATGCTTTCCCAGTGGTGGAAGAAGCGCCCTCGCCCACCAATGAAGCTTAAAGGATTCAGCTCGCCAGTTTTTGACTACAGGTATCAAGAAGGGGTTAAACCTCCTTCTTCCTTTCAGTTTTTTGCAGGATATTGACTGTCATTCTCCATCGACCTATCAATGGTCTCCTAGCTACTATTTTCTAAATATGGTTATACATGTAACTGTCCTCAGGACAGTGTTTCATTGCCACACTAAAACTGCTTGTAATTTTTGTTTTTGGATGTGTCTGTTGTGGTCATGTATGTCGAAAAGAGTCCTCCATTTCAGACAACACTATATACACAAGTATCAGTGGTTTAACAGTCGGACAAGGTCCTGGTCTTCAGTGTTTTTCATAGTCTGTAAACAGTCGTTGGTTTTTCATGTCAATGTGCAGCAGTGTAATGCAAGAATGCCACATCATTGGGCTAGCCACTCGGAGGCCTCTGCCTCGTTGTAATCTTTTTGTATCAATATAGAAGTATACTTATTCAGAAAAAAAAAATATTAATTATAAATATTATTATTTTTTTTTTTAGTAAAAATCAAAATCTCGAAGTTATTAGTATCAATGTTATAAATATATGGTTTCTAGTATTGGCTTTGAAAATTATAAAACCTCAACGTATAAAAATCTAAAAACTTAAATTTATAAAAACTAAATATATAAAATCTTTAAATAACCTAAATTATAAAATCTTAAAAATAAAACATGGTTTGTTTAATACTATATTAATATTAATAATTTTTTGATCAATTTAAATACTTATATTGATTATTAATGTTAATTTCAATTTTTATTATTAAATTATTAATATTAATATCAATCTATATTAATTTAATAATATTACTGTCAATTTTAAATATTTAATATTAAAAATATTAATATTAATATTAATAATAACAATAATATTAATCAATATTAATATTAACAATAATAGATAAAATATTAATCTGTAGAACTATATTCATTAATAAAAGAGATTACACACATTAATACATGAGATAGTCTTAAGATAGGAAATCTATCTTGGAGGCACAATAACGTGGTTGAGAGATTCTCTCAACCACACACTAAACTAGGAACAAATATAGTTCTAGCTACTTCCTATAATATAGGAACAGACTCCTCAAATAGAGAGTTACAACCACAGACAAGTAGGAACTACATATTCCAACTCCCTCCCTTAATGAATACTTGTCGTGATATCAATTCACAAAGTCTAGTTGTGGTCAATCATAAGACAAAAGGATATGTCGACGTCCATATAAACGAACAACCATCCACCGGAATGCATAGGTACCAACCGCTAGTCTCGTAGGATTTCCTTCGTATACGTGATTTTGTCAACCATTATCACTACATATATGTACCTGTATCTAAAAATCCACCACCACCGGGAAAATCACATCTGTAGAAAATCCAACAACTATGTCTGTGACTCAGATCTACCACCACCGGGCGAATCGCATGTGCAAAACCTCCAGAAAATATGTTTGCAACTCCGATCTACCACCACTGGGCAACTACACAACTCTAATCTGCCACCACTAGGCAAATCTGATCTACCACCACTGGGTAAATCCACAACTTCAATTTACCACCACTAGGAAACTTTGATCTACCACCACCGGGTAAATCCACAACTTCAATCTGCCACCACCGGGAAAATCTGCAACTTCGATCTGCTACCACAGGGAAAATCTACAATTACGATCTGCCACCACTAGGAAAATATGCAACTGCCACCACTGGGAAAATCTGCAACTCTGATCTGCCACCACCGGGCAAATCCACAACTCCGATCTACCACCACTGGGTAAATTCACAACTCCAATCTGCCACCATCGAGAAAATCTGCAACTTCGATCTGCCTCCACTGGGCAAATCCGCAATTTCGATCTACCACCATTGGGTAAATCTGCGACTCCAATCTGCCACCACCGGGCCAATCTGCAACTTTGATCTGCCTCCACCGTGAAAATCCGCAATTCCAACCTACCACCACCAGGTAAATCCACAACTCCAATCTTCCACCACCGGGCCGGAGATGGTTTCTGGCTAACCATAAACCATCATATTTCAACTTTTGCAGTTTCCAGGTACATAAAATGACCACTACAACAATTTCCTAGACTTTCTTATAACATGCTAGGGAGTCTATCCCACAAACCCACACTAACTCAAACAAACACTTACTTTGTTGTCCATCATAATAGTTGTTGTTGCTCCTTTACCTCATCTTCTCATAGTTCACATCTCGGGCATTCCTGTCTTTGTCAAATAAATTCTTAGAACTCCATGCTTAACCTGTCATTTATTAGAGTCATGAATTCTAACAAAATAACTTTACCTACATTGAGTTAGCTAGGCTCAATAAGGCTCAATAACTTTAAACATAATTCCAAGAAACTAAATAAAAAATATAAACTCTTTGGATTAATTTCTCTATCTCTGCCCAAAGATGATTATTTCCCAAGCATAATGGCAACCATTTTTCTCCAATGATACTTCTGAGGGGTCCACTGATAAAGAACCGGATTGACGACTTTTTAACTGGAATTAATACAGTGCATTCCAGCACTGATGATCCAAACATAGCCACTCACAGCCTCACGAAGAGACATAATTTTCCCTTCAAAAATCCAGGACTCCACCGATCCGATCCTCCATTGTCCACAAATTCACTGTCAACATGCATAAAATTCCCCTGGCATCACAACATAATGCCACTTCCCCTGTTCACAGTATCAAGGTTGGGTGACTACTTTCAAGCATGCCTCCTCATGCTCGCTAACGTGCTGCAACAACTAAGACCCATTGTCAAGCTAATCTCCTAGAAATTGAACATGCAGATCTGTTTCCAACACACTAGGCACACACAAACTCGATCATCCTCCAATCTATGATGTACTTCCAAGCACTATCCTTTGATGCCATTTTCATTTTCATGTCTTCACCATATCTGGTAGTAAATCATTCTTGAAAATAAATTTGTCTATTTGGAATGGAAAATTCCAACATAGATTCATACTCGTGACAATAGTTTTCCAAGCTAAATGTCACAACAATACAACATCTAATTTTTTTAACCAGATTTACACAAATGCATTTACATGTTAAGTTGACCGAGCTCAACATGAAAACAAAAGAATTCATGAAAACAATTTGTTTCATTAAAACAAATATGTTGGAAGTTTTAGTTTCATCTTCCCCTTGTATAGAAACATCATCACTTCAAGGCAGCTCACCACACTGCCCTCGGCTTACTTCACTGTTGTGCGAGGAGACCATGCTAGAAATGTGTTCAACCTTGAACTAGATTGATCCCAAACAAAGGAAGCTCGAAGCCTCCCCACAACTTTGCGTGCTTCTGCACATCTTTTGACACCTACAGAAGACTCAACAATCTATTGACCTCTTCGCTACACAAGGCCATGTTCACAACACCACAACCCAACAAATATTCCAACCTGAAAGCTGCATTTGTTCAACTCAAACATGTGGTTGAAGCCACCATCGATTGGTTCCAACGAGAAATTAAAACGAATTGAAACCAAAATAAAAAAATAGCATTTCAGGACTCAGCCCTTCTCAGTGGCCTCGTCCACCTTCTCGTTATACAACAACTGAGTAGTCAAATTTAAATAGCAGTAATTACAAATCGGAATTGGAAGACTCACAAAATCAAAAGAATGCGATGGTGTAATAATAGGTTGAAAAAAGAGATGAATTTTTGATGTGCTCTTAAAATATTCACCCTCCTAACATACGGTTGCCTCCATAGAGAGATGATGAGTAAAAACTTCCACCCAAATCAGTATTAATTTAATCACTTCTACTCGGATAAATAGAGGAATAGAGTCCAATGCCATTTCCGATAGGATCTGGAGCAAGTCGGTCATATGAACTAGGCACTATTTGCTGACTTGGATAGTGTGTGCCACTGGTAACAAGCTCTGAATAATTATAATGGGTCCGAGCATGTCCTCTGCTTCTAGACTCATCATATAGAGGATTTTCATCCAATGTTGCATATGGACGCTTTGTTCACTGGCTAATAACATCATATGCATATGAATCATGCCTAATACGGCTGTGATCCAACTCTCTATCTAGTCGACCAATATATGTATCTTCGGCGAGGGGAAATGAGTGTCTTCGACTGGAGAGGCCTTGCTCCACTACGTAGCAAGCTCCCATGCTTTAGGCCATAACCATCCTTGTACGTGACAGGTTTGGCCCCAACAGCCTGGTTAACGAAGTCTCCACCTCGTCTTGTTGGAGAAGCATAACTTGGGCATGAGGCAACATATACCGCTTCCCCTTCTTTCCTGCAGCCAGTAGGAAGCAAACTTGGCAAACAGCTGCTCCAAACGCCACTGTGTGGATCTCATTTTTCATCTACATCATTGTATCATAAATGGAAAAACCTTCATCTTCCAAGGCAACCGTCTCACCATCCTCACGTCATGTTCCAATCAACTGTCTTGGATCCAATCATTGCAAATAAAAAAACTCTGATATAACAAGCTCTGTGACAACCTCACACCCCATGAACATGTATACTGAGGACATTTTTGAGAAACTGGCGTTCCCATTATCGAGGGGACATTTTCGGTTACGTAGCATGAATACTCGAGACAATCCATTTGTTCGATACAACTATAATTCCCATCCTCTAGACCTCTAGAGATGCGTGCATGCTATGAGCCTAATCGCTAAACTGCTAAAGACACAGTATTTTGAGAGATTTGCATATGCAGCAGCTAATGACTCCTCTCGTGAGTTTCATTTTATTGGGTAGTCGTTACCAGACAATCCCTTGGATGATGCAGCCATGGCTTGGTTCTGCAATGCGACACTGAACACAATCTGGCATTACCATGGAGGAACTGATCTAGCTTCTTCATGCCTGACGCAGTGCTGAGATTGGAGAATGTGACTGCCTTTCTTGATCGCTTGCGCCCTCGGCCTCTGCTTCTAATTCTGATTCCACCAAATAGATAGAGACTTATGCGAGGACGGTTTAACTCGACATCCTTCTAGTTGGCATATCCACGGGGAAATCCAATCATCGAGAGGCATTCTCCCTACACACGACCTCCTCTCAGGTTCTCCCTCCAATCGCACCACCATCACTCATCGATCGCCAATCTAAATCGGAATTTGAATTGACTGATCTCAGTTCCAAAGGTCATGTCTTACTCGACATGACCTTTGTCACGCCTTCACCAATAGCACTCCAGCTTCGTGCAAGAAGGACAACCAAAATTTAATAAAACTATACAAATAAAGTAATTTATTTCCCTATGCCCAGGAAGGGCCAGAGGCCCTTACGAGATCTGAAGCTCTGATACCAAGATAAAATATCAATATGCAGAACTATATTCATTAATCAAAGGGATTACACACATTTATACATGAGATAGTCTCAAGATAGGAAATCTATCTTGGACACACAATAATGTGGTTGAGAGATTCTCTCAACCACACACTAAACTAGGAACAAATACCGTTCTAGCTACTTCCTATAATGTAGGAGCAGACTCCTCAAATAGAGAGTTACAACCACAGACAAGTAGGAATTACATATTCCAACTATAACAATAATATTAATCAAAATATTTATAATAGTAATAATATTAATAATTTGTATGTTAATTTTAATAATTTATGTTTATTAATATTTATTAATATTACGGAAAAGCGTAAATATAGAACTTAATAACGAATATAAATATTGAATTTTCTATAGAGTTAACACCAATAATTTAAAAAACTAAACTAAATCCACAAATAATTAAAAATATATAATTTAGCCAATTTAACCAAATATATAATTGATACAATTTATCTATTGAATTGATAAAGTATATATAGAGTAAACCAATAAAGCACATACAAACCTATAACAAAAAAAATAATCAATTAAATAAAATAAGTTTATTGAATAAAATCCATATAATATAAAATTAAAAAACATCAAATAACTAATTTAAAAATAATTTGAACAAGAAAATTAAACAACATAAAAATGTAAAAGTGGAAAATGCATCATATTTATTGGCATATGGGGCCCTTACAGAGATTTGAAGCTATTTAAGGATGTTATTTAGTATATATATTAGGGTTGTTATTTAGGGTTGCTATTTAGTATATATATTTGAAGCTATTTAGAATTGTTATTTAATATATAGTTTAAAATGAAATGAGATTTGATTTTTCAATAATATGGATTTAAGATGGTTAACAAGATTTCAGACAATAATTTAATAATTTATTTATTACAATTAAATAATTTTTAAAAACTATCTTTTAATTTATTAAATTAAAAAAATTACAATAAATTATTTGTTTATATTTATGAAATGTAAAGTATTTAAATATAAAAATTATTTTAAAGATAATATATATATATATATATATATATATATATATATATATATATATATATATAATTTCACTATTTTAATAAGAAATTCTTAATTTATATCATCTATTTCGTAAAAACCCTCATTATAGTTATCAACGTTTTAACAATGTCCATTACTAAAAATTCTAACAAAATAATAAACTCCTTATTATATTTATCAACATATAATAACAATATCCCTTATCTTATTACTCACAATAGGCTGAAGGGAAGGACGTTAGCATGACCTCGCTGTTATGCCACTTAAAATATGTTAATAATTTGAACAGCTAAGACACTACATATTATATATATTCAATTGGCAAAAGATTTTAGGTTGAACTATTATGATTATTTTCAAACCACCATTTGGGTATTAGGTTAATAAAAAAGTGCAGAATTATATATCAATAACATTATAACAAAAAAAAATTGGGTCAATACAATATTAATTATGTTTAATATTGTAACGTAATGAGAAGAGTTTCAAAATGATGTTTAATATTGTAACGTAATGAGATGAGTTTCAAAATATGAGAGACTGTCAATACCGTGTGAGGCCTAACTGATATATATTTCGTTTACATGGTAGAAAAGTGTGGATATGCTTATTCAGAGTGAGGAGAACAAAGGGTGTGGTTGCAATTCCCATGAAATGGGAAAATTAAAAAAACATAAAATAAGTAATTTGAAAATAATTTGCACAAAAAATAATTAAACAACATAAAGAGCGTCAAAATGGAGAATGTATTATATTTATGGGTAAGTGTGGGCCTTGTAGATATTTCAAGCTATTTAGGGTGGATATAGATTTGAAGCTATTTACGGTGGATATTTAGTATATATTAGTATTGTTATTGAGTATATATGTTAATATTTAGTATATATTAGTATTGTTATTGAGTATATATGTTAAGGTTTATATTTAGTATATATATTAAGGTTGCTATTTAGGGTTGCTATTTAGTATATATATTTGAAGTTATTTAGGGTTGTTATTTAATATATATAGTTTAAAATTAAATGAGATTTGATTATTCCATGGCTTTTGCAAATAAATAGATCTAGGATTGTTACTAATAGAATTTAAGATTTGGCATAATATTTCAAAAATTCATTTATTACAATTAAATAATTTTTTTAACCATTTATTAATTTTATTATTTTAAATAATTATTGTAATAAGTTATTGGTTTATATTTATCAAATGTAATAAGTATAAAATTAAAAATAAATAAAATATATAATAAAAATACCAATCCAAACACGATTAAATGTTGGCAACTCACAGTCCTTGTGCTATAAAAAAAAAATTGATATAAATATTTGTATAACAAATGTAACAATCATTCCTTCCTCCATGAAAGCTTGAATTTCACCTATGTTAATTTCACAGAAATAGGGAGCTGGAAAATTTTTAAACGAGTAGAAGAGAAATTTTGAATATGGTGAGCCAATAGAAGAATATATATTAAAAAGACAGATTTCAAAATAATTTGTAGATTGTAGCAAGCAATTAGCAAACAAGTTGAAGGGGAAACATGGGAAGAAAATAAAAACTTATGTATGTTTCATTCATCAACCGCTAAATATATTATTCATCCTTAGCTTTACTTGGTAGTTTCGTGGGACAAATAATAGTTATCGTGCACTCTAAGAATCACTTTATTTCTCTTGGGCATGAAACAACAATTAAAGGTATTTTGGGAGAGAACTACTAAAGACAGGAGAAGAACCAAACATTACCAATAACACATAAAATTCATAGAGCTTATGGAGTACTGGTGAGTAAATATAGCAATATAAGCAAATGTAAAGAATGTATAGGTTTCTAATGTGGACCAGAGTATGAATGTATAGTAGGATATACTATATGTGTAAAAATTAAAAACTACAAAAAAATACATTTGGGATTAATTGTATTAGCTATTAGATTTGAAGAAATTTAGGATTGTTGTTTTCTGTGGGCACGAGGTTTGGCTCGCTTACTAGGTCGCGTGATCCTTAATTTTATGAAAAAAAGTTTAATGGTTGAAATTTTTACACACCTTTTTTGCCGCGGAAACAAACTCGCAACCAGACCTCTGTATCAAATCAGGCCTGTGAAGCCTCTCTAAGGGTATTGAACCTATACATACCTACTAACCACAATAAATTTATTTAAACTTACTAAAATTAAGACCTAATAAAATTAAACATCAATAAAATATAAAAATTAACAAATATACAATGATAAACTAACCAAACGTGAATGCCAAATTGAAGAAGGGGAACTTTGGTTTTCTGAGAAAGTGTTCAAATTCTCTTTAGAATGTTGTATATATGGTTTTGTACAAAGCTATTTTTGGGGAGCTTGAAGAACATGGTGTTCCAAATATATATAATATTAAATAAAATTAACTAAATAAAATTTAAAATCCTAGTAACTTAAATATCAATAGCCAATTATCTCGCACAATAAAACCAATATGCATATAAAAAATTGGTTATTGCATGATTTCATAATTAATTTTAGTTATGGCTTCCCTTTATTAATCATTTTCATTACAACCATGCTCATAGTTAATATTCATTACAATATGGTCGTTACAAAGATGGTTGCCATGTGTCCAAACCCTCACATACAAAGCGATTGCATACCACTCACTTAATGAAATGAATCCAACTTTAGATGCATGTTTTTTATATTTTTTTAATTTATTTCTTAGTAATTAATCATTGTCGTTATACCTATTGATTTTATTTTGATTTTGTAATTGTGGAAATGTGGCGATCAGGTTACTAATAGTGTTCGTACAAACATAATGGCTAAAACTCTTCCCATGTCACCATTTCCAATTGTAAATTACATCTTTTCTAATGTAATGTGTTAGGGTCCTATAATAATAGGATTCATAATTTTTGAATTGACTAAGATAGTCTTGTAAATATTTGCATTCCTTTCTTTCTGCAAGATTTTTTCCCATATTTGAAAATAATAAAAAAATGAAAAGACGGTAAAAGTCCTAAAAGAAAGATCAAAGGACTTAGAAAAAATAGACCCCAAAAGAAAAAGGAGATAAAAAAAAGACCTAAAAGTGAGCATGTCAAAATGACACTACTATTTTCTTTTACTACAAGAATAATGATTATATGAAAATTGTCAATAAATTCCATAATCCATGTTTAGTTAAACAGTTTAATCTTAACCTAACATGCTTTGAATTTCATGCTTTAGATAGAGAATAAACATATGTCAGAAAGTATAAACCTGACATATCAGTAGTTAAGATAGAGAATAAATGAGGAGCTCAAACAGTTTAATCTGAGCCCCTGGATGAAATAAGGTTAAACTTAAATAGTTTTTATGCTTTAAAAGAAAATGGATTTAGGGTTCCAAGCTTAAATGCACTTATTAAAATGAAGTAAAAAATTTTATAAATAAAGATGGGTAGGTAGAAAGCAAGTGTGCAAGCATGTAATAAAGTATCATGAGGCAAAAATCACTAATTTCCCTTCTCCTAAAAATATTCAATACCTTAAAATATCAGTTAGAAAGACTCAGGGCATTCCTCTGACTTTTTTTGGGACCAGACCAAAGGCTCGATGACTGATTGGTTAAAAATATTTAATTTCTACACAAAACCCACATTCATCAGCATTAATCCTTCATTCATAATCATAATCCCTTTTTTCTAAGTAAAAACTCATGTTTACTTAGTAAAAGAGAAACGCTAAATAAATAATTTCATTCACTTTCAAAAATCATTTATAAACCCTCAAAATGCATTTATCCTAAGTTAAAGTGTGAAGTAATACAACAAAGACAAACTATGTTATTTACACTTTACTTAGAGTTGAACATGTGTTTTTATTAATACATTATCCCTTTACCTTCATATTAATTTCTAATTTAGTTATTAAATCCCTAAAACTATTCCCTCCCATATAGTATTAAACCCTTATGTTTAAATAACCCTCAAACCCTATTTTACATTTAAACCAATGTTCAAATACCCCATGTGCGAAATATTAAATCCCACCCTATCCCATTGGTGTAAAAACATATATATAAGAGTTTATCCCACCCCCTATAGTTTTAAACAACTGTGAAAGGTTGAGAGACTATATAATAAAAAAACCTGCGCCCATATGTATAATTGAAACATTGGAAAATGTTTAAATTAACAACTAAAACTTACCCACTGCATCATATTAAACCTAGGGTTTTAAACTTTGTTTAAAGAGATTATTTCTAAATTTTAAACCTCCCCATCGCATTAATATATCCTAGCCACACTACCAAACATCGATGCAACTTACCCAATCAATCTAGCTCATTCGCAATCGGGCCCTAACATCCGATGGTTGAAACTCATTATTGCAAATAAACATGCGCGAAATTCCCCATCTCATTCCTACATGAAATGGGCGGTATTGGGATTTTCTCCCTCCTGCATGTGGTCAATATTTATTGGATCGTGCTGGTTTACTCCAAAGCCATTTACCACCCGAATGCCATGCGATAACCATTCATGGTTTTCATCCTTTGAACCTGAAACCACCAGTTTCGTCACTTGGCCGCCATTAATGGTTGGCGCCATTTTAACCTAATATGACTAATAAACGTATGAAACACATTAATTTCCTCTCCTACAATGTGTAAACCCTATATAAGCCCCCCTGGCTATAAAAAAAGAATTTTTCTGCCATTTTTCTTCTAAAAGACTGCAAATTTTGGCGTGAATCTATTTGAAGACTGCCAAGAAGCTTTGCATAGTTCCAGAGATCAAAAAGATACCACAGAAGCCATTCAACCTATTCAATACCTTCAGAAACCGTCTTCAAATCCTAGTACCTGCGTATAACAGGTATTCTTCAAGCAAATTAACCCTATTTTAATCCGAAAAGACTTGGTAAAAGAAAAATTGCATTTAGAGTTCAAATTTAACCACTAAACCCTATCAAAAAGTTAAAGAAATTGGCCAAAATCTGTCAAAATTTTCCAAAAATACCTGTTTATGTTGTGCCCTATTTTAAAAAACCAAATTGAACCCGTAAACCTTCTGAAGTTATCCTAAAGCCTCTGTACCCAATCTCAAAAGATTGTTTAGTCTAATCATTCACTAAAAAATTCAGGGAATCCTTGTTTCTTGTTTTAAACCAGGAAAAATATGTAAAAACCTATTGAAGATTGAAATTGAAGAATAAATCCAACAAAGAGACCATACTTTTCCCATTTCTATCCAGGAAAATTCTGCTAAAGTAAAAATTACTTCCACAAACTATCTAATCTTGCAGAAGTAGCCAAAAATGTCTAAAAAGAAGAGTTTTAGCAATCGCGAAGGTTCCAAAGTACCAAAATCAATTCCAACCATGACTTATAAGACTGTTATTGTTGTAAATCCTTTACAACCCCCTGTCCTAAACATTGAGCACATTCCTTTAGCTGATGTTGACTACAAAATAGCACACCCAATTTTTGAATTTAATCTGCTAGACATTCATAACTGGAGCTCTGAAAATCCTTAGATAATGAAGAATAAGTCCATATTTTTGAATCAAAGCTGCCCAAATATGTTTTCCCAGTAACTCAACCATGTCAGGAGGTCATTAGGCTATGTCAACAGTATTATGTGCTTGAACAGAGAGCCATAGTAAATGCCAATGAAGAAGTGCTTTTCACCATTACTTCTGAATCCATCAACCAAATGTTACAACTCTAACCTGATCCTCAAGCAATCCCTTTGTCCATAGAGGCCATTGCCAAGCTATATATTGGCCAATATTTTCCCAAGAGATTCCTAACCTTCCAAACATTTATGCCTTTACATGTATAAATTCCTCAAATTAATCCTCCATATTCCACTTCAAAATTTCCAAAGGGTTCAAGACATGTAATTTCCAAAGGGTTCATTCATTCTAGGGCATTTCACTAATGATTACACATATGAATCCATTTTAGGTTTATTATCTACATTTACCCCAGGAAAACCTCCATCTGTTATTTTTTATTTTTTTGGATATATTGCAAAAAATATCCATGACCAGTTAGTTAAATTTCCAATTAAAGGAGTGTTCAAATACACCTCTTTCCTCCTCCACATGTTGTTATATTTTCAAGAAGATAAATTTCCATTTTCTCTTCAAAAGTTTTATGTAGAGGGAAATCCTCTTTCAGTTATTTTCTGGACTTCTTTGATCAGGAAAGAGTCCACAGATTTCACATATGTAGAGTTTTCAGATTCATTCATCCATCCATTGATCAAAATATTAACAAATGCAGAGAATCCAAGGATAAATGATGAGATGAATAAGATTTTACAATTGTCAGAGCAAACCAATACTGGTGATTGGTACCTATATGAAAAACATACTGAGATTAGAGTGTTTGGATCCAATTTGTTGCCCTATAAGCTGCCCAAACATGTATCCATGAGAGTTTTTTCCTTGGAGTATATCAGGCAAATATTAAACTATGATTTTATCAATTTCTTGGCAGCAAAGAAGGAAACACAATTCAAATTGAAGAATAAAGTAGGACCATTCATTTGCAATCAGAGGGATATAGAAGTAGAAGAAGCTAAACTGATATTAGAGTGAAGATTTCAAGAAATTTTTCCTTGGAATTATGATCCACAAGGGATTATAAGTAATATGAGGGTTAAATGTAAGTTAACACCATTCATTCATGAGACAAAGCCAGGGATAGAAAAATATGTTGATCAGACTGAGTGGATAGAGAATACTTTAATAGATGTAGTGAAGAAAAGTGATACTAGTCACACTTTAGAGACTGCTGATCAAACAGAGAAAGCCACTAAGAGATTAAGAGAAGAAGGTACCTATGTTGTTGAAACCACTACTAAAACAAGCTTAAAAATCAAATATAATAAAAGGCTCAAAACAGATTCAATATGTAAAGAAAAGGTAACCATTGATGTTGAAGAAACAGATCTTATAAATACCAACACAAATGTTGCCACTTTCTTCATCAATGAGCCAGTTACTAAGAATTAGAATGAAGAACAAGTTGACAATGATAGTGCACAGTTAATAGAAAAGCAACAAAGCATGGAAGCTTCATCCTCACAGGCAGTTGAAGAGAAATATCTAGACATAAAAAAATAATTTACATATCAAGTTAAAGAATGAAGAAATCAAAAACAATATCTACTCTCAATATATAAAACAAACACCAAGTGTGCAAAACAGACTTCTGTCTGCCTTTGATTATTCAAACAAAAAGTTAATCATGTCAATATTGTAGCCTATAGTCAATCCCCAAAGATAGTGGCAGATTATAAGAAGATTGATTTGGAAGTCCAAATAGAAAAGATTCATGCTCTTGATTAGATTGAATTCCATAGAAAAGCTTCAGAAATGTTGTACTCTACTGTTACAACTAAAGCCATGAGTACTCAGAAACTCCAGAACACCATCTCAAACATGAAAGATCAGATGAAATTGGACAAAGCATCTTTGTATGCTAAGGATATAAGAATCAAATCTTTGGAAGAATTAGTCATACAGATTGAATTTGACCTAGAAAATGTCAAGGCAGCAGAACAATTAATAATGGAAAAGAATGAGGATATTGTAGCTTTGAGGAAACAGCTTAAATTTCCTCAAAGTGAACATCCTCAAACCACGAAAATAATAGAAGGACAAAATGACAAAGATGATATGATGAACATAATATTTCATCTTACAGCATAGATAAAAGAAATGTAGATTCAGATGGACAAGCTTGTCCAGGAAAAAGAAACACCAAAAACACAGGAAGCACCTACAGTCATCCATATGGTTACTATAGTTGTGCCATCAACTCTAACTGAAGATTTGGCACCTAAAGTTCCATTAGATACTGTAGTGCCAGTGACATCATCCACAACATCAGCTATAGAGTCATCTACAATAGCAGTTCATCCTCCAGATGAGGCCAACAAACTGGTAAAGGCCATGGAAGAAATGTCTCTTAAGACAAGTGAAATTAACAAGTTGAAATAGATGATTGAAAATCTTGAAGATCAAAAGAATTTGGCTCAAATTAGTGCAAAAAATCATGAGCAAAAGGCCATCAGATTAAATGAAGAATTGAAGAAATTACAAAAGGAATTGAACTTGAAGAAACATATTTCCTATGTGAAAAATTATTTGTGAAACAAGATCATAGAAGCCATAAATGATGTATGGCCCTCCATTCAAGTGATTTTTGAACAAATATACCTACTCAAATCAGAATTAGAAGAGATCCAAAAGACTAAAGAGGAATCAGATAACAAACCAAAACAAGCTTTAGAACTGATAAAGTTTCTCAACAGCAAGAACAGGCAAGAATTGGAAGAACCTAAAATTACTGATAGAATTCATACTATCCTTGAGATAAAGAAGGTTATAACCAAAAAGAACCTGATGAAGCAGTTACAAAGAAAGCAGGGAAAATTTTAAGGATAGAAAATTACCTTGAAGTTTAAAAAATTGGCGAATCTCACTAATTCATAATATGTAAACTATAGAATTTTTATTGATGTATTTCTAAAATTATTAAAATTTATAATGATTTTATATATACTCTCTATATAATGTTGGCGATTTTTAACATTAAATAATTTTATATTGTACAATTTAGGCGAATCATTTTTCTAAAAAATGAAAATTGGAGAATATTTCTTTTTGAAAAAACATGGAAAATTAGCCCACTTGCGAATATTAGACCCTAAGTTTTTCCATCATGAACATTACCATAACCAGGTTTAGGGTCAAATTTGAGAATTTAAGGCAAAGAATTTTTCTTAATATTTTGGTCGTCAATGACAAATTAATGCCTAAGGAGGATTATAATAAAAAGATCAGAGAATATTCCAAGGAGCAAGTTGAAAAAGCAAGTGGTGGACAAGGAATTCCAATAGGAAAACTATTTCTCGGGAGTTTTAAAGACTTATTTTACTTGCAGCATGAGATAAAACACTTTTTTGTTATTAAACCAACTTTTTCCAGGTACACAGAAGCAGATGAAAACTTCAGGATGTTGAAGAAAATACAAATTCCAAATGAGAAGATTAGCATTCATTAACAGATTTACTGTGAAAAGTAAGAAGGAAAAAAGACAACAGTGAAAACAGTTTGCTGATTTATCAGTCAAAACAGATTTTTTGTAGCAATAAATATGTTTTACAAATGGTCAAATAATATCAGAGATTAAAGGGTATCAGTGAAAGAGTATCAGATAGGCAGATCAAACTTCAAAGCAAACTTGAAATACCTAAAGCCAGCAAGGAAGACACCAAGGTAGCTAGTTGCACCTTATCCATAATCAGTTTCTATTTTATTTGAATTAATAGGATAGCTTGCTAATTTGTTGAGCAACTATCTCTATTATTGTTGTAAAGATATTTTTACTTCCCTTAGATAATTCCTAGAAGAATTATAGGATATTTTGCAAACATTTATGTATAAATAATTCACTCTTTGAAGTATTATTGTCGAATAAATTATTGAATATTTCTATAGTCTTTTTTGTGGACTTGAAGACTTTTTGTGTTTCAAATTTTGAGTAGCAGACTGGATCAGATCAGCTAGCATCATATTTCAGGATTCATGTGATGAGTTATTTGGAGTGAAGTATTTTCTACTTGTCATTTTTATCTTCCTCTGTTACATGAAATCCATGATGTGTTCTAAATTTGAATGAATGAATAGGAGGATTACTTGAGGATTTTTTAAAAGCACCATGTCTTAACTATTTTTCATTTCTATGTTTTCTTCTAATTTCCAAAGTAATGAACCCTTAATTGCTCCCTCTTTCATTTTACCTCTTCATACTACTTCCCTCTTCCGGATTAAATAACCCTTCATTCATCTTTATCTCGATCATATCACCTCACAAAATAACTTTCCAAGATCTCCAGGAGTTATCTATCTTGTCCTGAAAACATTTGACTTTTTGGCCTTGATCCTAGTTCTGTCTACTTGACTTTTGACTCCTCAGCCCAATGGATAAATATATTTCCCACTATCCATCTCTTCAAGTGATTTTTCCCACCAAATCAATCAAAACCAAAACCAATTGCACAATCATAACAAGCCTAATATTTCATAAAACAAAATAAAGTTAAATATTATAGAGAGAGCCCTCTTTGAACCCTAGGAAGGCTAGGTCCTAGAGTTTAAAAGTTGGTCTATGGTTACCTCTATTTTTCTCAGCTAAAAACCAAAAATCTCATAACTAGAGAATTACTGGAGTGATAATATACTAGCAACCATACTGGAGACCTAACCGATCCTTAGTTGTTAAATAAACCTTAAATGAAATCATTTTTATCAACTTTTTGCCTTTAATATTGTTTAACTAGTTATGAGTATAAAAAAATTTAATTCTAGCTTCTGGGAAAGTTTATTGTACCAGGTCTAATTCGGACCCTAGACTTGTTGTTATGGAAAACCCATACAAAATAGGAAAAATGAAAAAACAGGTGGAATATTTAGGTAATAAATTTTCCTTATTCAGATGAAATTCTCTTCCAAAACATTTGAGAAACATACAAGACGTAGATTTTGATTTAAATTTTGAACATTCTTTATTCAGAAATAAATCAAAAACTGATTTAAAAAAAATTGTTATAGATCTTTATTTTATTTCATCTCTTGAAATTAAAAAGGAAATTGTTTCAGTAGATTCAGAATCTCAAATTTTCAAAACTTATGATAAACTTGATGAATTGAAGGCTACTATAATTAAGGAAATAGATGAATATCTCTTTCAACATTCAGTTGAACTAGCTGCCTTATCAAAATATACACCTAAACCTTCTACTTCTCAGTTAGATACCAACCTTTTAGAATCTGTAGGTTCATCTTTTTATGCCACTACATCATCTATAGTTTCTACTACCATACAGTATACATATCCATTTATCTCTAGACTACCTCTACATCCTAGAATATTATTTCCTCCATTCTCTACATCTAATCCATCCACTAGCTTCACCACTACTTCTTTAAGCACATCATTTTCATTTCCTAGTAGTTCCATATATATTCCAGTTTCACTTCCCAGTACCTTAACTTCAGCCTTTAGTTCTTCAACTTCTTTTTCTAGTTCAACACTTTATAATCTAGTTTCATCAGCCACTACTTCCAGTTCCACACCAAGTACCTCTACCATACCTCCTAGCCAAGATAGAATTCATGCTATGGCTGCTAGGTATGCTCCCCTTGTTCTTCCAAGACTTTTTTATGACATGCCCCAAGATTATCAAAGTAAAATACCATAGTTTTATGCTACTACACATTATACTGCACAACAACACATAAGCAAAATGACATATTACTTTGAACTCCATGAGATAGACGAATCAAATGTACAAATGAGGTTGTTTGCACAAACATTAACAGGAGAAGTAAATAAATGGTTTAAAGGTCTTACTGCAGGTAGTATAGCTGATTTAGCTGTTTTCCATAGATTATTTTCAAATAAATGGGAAAATAAGAAAAACCCCTTACAAATATTGTCTGAATTTGATGCAGTGAAGAGAGTTCCCAATGAATCAGTACAATACTACTGCACTAGACATAAGAGTGTTTACAATTCCATTCCTGCAAATATTAAACCCACTCCTAACTCTGTCTTGCTCAAATTCCCAGATCAGTTTGACACTGACATGGCATATCAGCTAAGAGAAATAAATTCAAAAACCTTGGAAATAATGCAAATAGATGTTGTAGGTGTAGAAGTAAACATCCTAGCTAAGAAATCTATATTGAGAAATGAAAGGAGAGCAACCATTAAAGAAGAAGCCTCTAGTTTAGACACAAAAATAGATATGTTAGCTAAAACCTTAGAGAGGATGATGGATAGGTTAGATAATATAGAAAGAAGACCTCAATGGGATAATCAACAACAAATCAGAAATCCCAATTTTAGAAAAAACACAAATTTAGGAAAATCAAAAGACTTGGCCCCAAACCAAACAATAATACCTCCCTTTCAGGAGAACTATGCTGAGAATTCTCAAAAATATAATGATGATGAGGATACCATAAATTTAATGGGAATAGATGATAATAACACTATCTTTCTCACACAGAAATATCAAGATTTATTTGAACTCCAACAGCTCCAATCAGATTCAAGTGAATCCTTTGATTACAAACAAGGTTATGAATTTTCCATTAACAAAGTACATATTCAATATAACCTAAGAAGTAAGAAAAAAATGAGTCTTCTACTAAGAAAAAATCTCAAACATCAAATAAGAAAACAGTATAAGCTCCCAAAAAAAAATTTCTGCAAATTCTCCCTAGGGAAAATAAGTAAAACTCTGGTTCTTCCCAAAAGGTTTCTAGCCCAAAGATTTCACCAAGCCCTAAGATTGTTGAAATATCTGATGAAGTTGCTCAAGCTACAAAAGATTCACAAAAATATGCTACTCCTAAAGCATCTAATTCTGATAAAACAAAAACCTTAGATACTGAAATGCTCAATTCTGATCCTAAATCAGCAAACCCAAAAGCCGTTATTGCAAAAATAACTTTCGACAACTCTAAATCTGAACAAACATCTACTGCTTCAAAAACCACTCTTAAAAATAAAACAAAAAGAAGTAAGACTCGATATACTCAAACTAAAACTGAAAATATAATTGTAGAAAGACAAGATAAACCATCACAAACTATAGTTACCAATGAAGAATTGATCCTAATACGTAAATCTCAACCTTCATTCAACATACAATCTGAAATTGCTAAGCTGAAAATACCAATTCCTCTAACATAATTGGTAAAACATGACTTGTATAAATCAACCATAACTGAAACATTAAACATAAATGATGGAGAAGATTCCATAAATCTGAATGATGATCAGCCAGAGTTGATTTTTGGCCCAGATGTGAATGGAAATCATTTATATGGAGCAGTTCCTCCATTTTACAAAAGTTTAACTATTCATGATTAAATCCTACACAATGCAATGCTAGATTCAGGAGCTTCACATAATTTAATGCCCAAAGCTATAATGGAAACCTTGAACTTAGACATCACAAGGCCCTATAAGGATTTATTCTCATTTGACTCAAGAAAAGTAAAATTTCAAGGTTTAATCAAAGATCTGTGTGTAACTTTAGTTCAATATCCCGGTAAGAGTATATTAATGGACATTGTAGTAGTTGATATCCCACCTAAATATGGAATGTTATTATCTCACTCATAGGGATCAAAGTTACATGGATCTTTACAATTGGACATGTCTTATGCTACTATATCAGTTTTTGGTCAATCTAAAAGTTATATAGGGAAACATTAGTGAAATATATGGTAAGTAGTGTCGAAATGTCAATAAATTACCCAATTTATACCACACCTATTGATTTAGACTCATTCATCCTATGTAATGCAGCAACTGATAATGAAATCAAGACTGAACTAAGAGAAGAAAAGAAAACACCAGAAAATGACAGTATCTCTCACGAATCTTTATGGAATTTAGACTTTGACAGTTCAGTAAATAAATTAGGAGTAGGAGCAGGAATATGGATAACTATAGAGAAAAATCATGCAAAAGTCCATGCTTTTAGACTGAATTTCAAATGCACAAACAACATGGCTGAGTATGAAGCTCTCATCCTAAAAATTCAGATAATCAAAAATTTAGGAGGTAAAAGAATAGCAATAATGGGAGATTCAGAATTTATTTTTAAAAAAATTAAAGGTGATTATTCTGTTTACAATCCTAGACTTGGCCGATATAGAGAGACTATTTTATATTTGATTAATGATTTACTGGAATGTAATTTCTCTGCAATACCAAGGAGGCAAAAGTTACAAGCACATTCTTTACCAAATTTTGCTATTACTTGTAATTTACCTTTTCAACCCAATCATATGTATACTACAGAAGTAAAACACAGGCCAATAATTCCAGAAAACCTCAAATATTCACAAATTTTCTCACAGGACCAACAAATTTATCATTTTTTGAATAATGAAGGTGAATTTCAGAATTGTAAGATAGACAATGACTGTACTATAGATCAAGATTTAGATGTCAAAATTGATTAAAATAATGTAGGTTTAAATAAAGTAAAGTTTCCTAAACCCACTAGATTTAGTCAATCGTATATAGATAAATTAGAGAGAGTAGCAATTGATGAAATAATTGATGAAGAATCTTAAATATTAAATCTCAAAGACAATTTCTTACCAAAGGGTTTAACTCGTTTAGAATATCTATTTGACTCCAATGATGTTGCTAGAAAACCCAAAATGGAACTAGTTAGATCTAATATTGAGGAATGCAATATTGGCATAGAATCAAAACCCAAAATGATCAAACTTTCCAAAGACTTACCTCAACAAGAAAAGGAAAAATATATTTCTCTTTTTAAGTAATTCCAAGATGTTTTTTCTTGGAGTTATGAGGACCTTAAATCCTATGACACCAGCATAATTCAACACCAAATCCCTATAAAAGAAGATCAAAAGCCCTTTAAAAAAAAGTTTAGAAGGATCAATCCTCTGTTGATGACTTTGATAGGAAAGGAAGTGAAAAGAATGTATGATGCACAGATCATTGCACCAATCAAGTATTATGATTGGTTTCTAACCTAGTTCCAACAAAAAAAAAAAATAGGAGAGATTAGATTATGTGTTGACTTTAGGAATCTAAACAAAGTATCCTTAAAAGATAATTACCCTTTACCAGAAATGGACCACATCTTACAAAGGGTAGTTGGTTCTTCTAGGATTTCATTGTTAGATGGTTTTTCAGGATACAACCAGATCTTAGTCCAACCAGAGGATCAGCCCAAAATAGCTTTTACTACTCCTTGGGGCACTTTTATGTATGTAAAAATGCCATTTGGTTTAATGAATGTAGGGGAAACCTTTCAAAGAGCTATGGATATAGCCTTTACAAAGGAAATTCATGAATTCTTAGTAATTTACTTACATGACATAACTATATTTTGTAAGACTGATTATGAGCACTTAGATCATCTTAGACAAGTTTTTATAAAATGCAGAAAGTTTGGCATCTCATTAAATCCTAAGGAAACCTTATTTCGATTAGAAGAAGGCAAGTTACTATGACACATAATATCAAAAGAATGAATCAGAATAGACCCTACTAGGATAGAAGCAATTATTAACATCAGTCCACCAAGAAACATAAAATAGTTACAAGCCTTTATAGGTAAGATTTATATTTTAAGAAGATTTATATCCAACTTAGCTGAGATAATTAGAAAACTAAATAACATGCTAAAAAATGATTCAGTTCTTAAATGGACTATTGAGGCTAAGCAGTCATTTGAATCCATCAAACAGACTTTAACCAAAAATCTAGTCCTTATAAGTCCTCAATTTAAAAAGGATTTCATCATTTTTTCATTTTCTTCTGAACACACTATTGCTGCAGTTTTACTACAGAAAAATGACCAGGGTTATGAACAACCCATAACTTTCTTTAGTAGAACACTTAGAGATGCACCTTTGAAGTATAATACTATGGAGAAACAAACCTTAGCTTTAGTAAAGTCTATTTAATACTTCAGAGTTTAAATTCTCTATTCTCATATCATTGCCTATGTCCCAAATGCTGTAGTAAAAGACATTCTTACTCAGGATGGTCCTAATGGAAGAAGAGGTAAGTGGATTTCCACTACCTTAGAATATTACATAGAGATAAAACCCACCAAGTTAATAAAAGGTCAAGGTTTAACCAGACTCATGGTTGAATCAATTTGTAATTCCCTAGACATAAATTTTATCGCCCAAGTAGATGATCAGGAAGAGATGGTGACTCTAGAGATCAGTGCAACCTTTTTAGACTCACCATGGTATTCAAATATCAAATTTTTATTACTAAAATTACAAGCTCCTCCTGAACTATCAAGAACCAAAGCCATATTTTTAAAGCTTAAAGCAGTAAGATTTTGTATTCTAGACATTGTACTATTTTGGAGAGATCATCGTGTGATTTTATTAAATTGTTTGTTAAAAGAATAAGCTAACAAAATATTAGAAGAATTTCATGAAGGTGATTGTGGAGGACATATTTCCTGGAAGACTACTGTAGACGAGATTCTGAGAGCTAATTTTTACTGGCCTACTTTGTTTGTTGATGTAAAAAGATATGTGACATCCTGTCATAAGTGCCAAATATTTGAGGGTAAGAAAAAGTTGCTACCCCTACCCTTAAAACCCATCTCTACTGAAATTCCATTTCAACAATGGGGTCTTGACTTCATTGGAGAAATTCACTCCCATCATCAGCCCAACATAAGTGGGATTCTGACAGCCATTGACTATTTTACTAAGTGGATTGAAGCCATACCCTCTAGGTAAGCCACAGATACTATCATTATCTCTTTCCTAGAAAGTAACATTCTTTGAAGATTTGGATGTCCCCAAAATATAATTACTGACAATGCAGCAGCATTCAAATCCAAGAAAATGATTGACTTTTGCCACAAATACCATATCACCCTAGGCCATTCTACTGCATATTACCCTCGGGGTAATGGTCTAGCTGAATCCTCAAATAAGAGTCTTGTAAACATCATCAAAAAGTTACTTGAAGATAATAAAAAGACTTGGAATAAGAAGTTAGTCAATGCCTTAAGGGCAGATATACTTACTACGAAAAAATCCATTGGTACATCCCCTTACCAACTTTCTATGGAATGGATGTTTTTTTTACATCCTCCCTAGGAGTACCAGTGATGAAGATTATCCAAGAGTTACAAATTGAAAAAAATGGCATTAAAATAAGGATCAATCAAACTATTCACTTGAAACAAACAAGAGAAGAAGTTTATATGAAGTCTCGAGTCATCCAAGATAAAATCAAGAAAATTTTTGATAAAAAATTTAAAGAAGATGATTTCTACATTGGAGATAAAGTGTTGAAATGGGATTCAAGAAGAGAAAACAAGGAAAACATGGAAAATTCGATTTTCTATGGAAATTACCTTATGTCATTTATGGTTACAAAGGTAACAATGCTTTCTACCTAAAAGAAATAGATGGGTCAGATATGTCAGAAGGAGCAGTAAATGGCAGAATGTTGAAGCACTACTACTCTCCTCATATAAAAAATAGTTAGTTTCATTTATTTTGATCATTATACGTATACATTGAAGATTTTATATCAGATTGGATGTTTTCCTATAAAATTTGAAGCCCGGAGAGAAGGCCCTAAGCTTTGAGAGGTAAAATATCATAAGTATGAATCATTGCAGATGCCAGAAGATACTGACAAGGTCATCACAGTCAAATTCCAAAGGCTATTGATCTTAAATTTCTTGACATTTCACCAGGAAATGCCATCCCAAGTGGAGCCACTTTAGGGTCCTATAATAATAAGATTCATAACTTTTGAATTGACTAAGATAGTCTTGTAAATATGTGCATACCTTTCTTTCTACAATATTGTTTTCTCATATTTGAAAATAATAATAAAATGAAAAGAGGGTAAAAGTACTAAAAGAAAGATAAAAGGACTTAGGAAAAATAGACCCCAAAAGAAAAAAGAGATAAAAATAAGACCTGAAAGTGAGAAAGTCAAAATGCCACTACTATTTACTTTTATTGCAAAAATAATAGTTATGTGGAAATTGTGAATAAATGCCATAATCCATGTTTAGTTAAACAGTTTAATCTTAACTTGTCATGCTTTGAATTTCATGTTTTAGATAGAGAATAAAGATATGTCAAAAATTATAAACTTGAAAAATCAGTAGTTAAGAAAGAGAATAAATGATGAGCTCAAACATTTTAATCTAAGCCCTCAAATGAAATAAGGTTAGACTTAGATAGTTTTTATGCTTTAAAAGAAAATGGATTTAGGTTGCAAGCTTAAATGCGCCCATGAAAATGAAGTAAAAGATGTTAGAAATAAATATGGGTAGGTAGAAAGCAGTTGCGCAAGCATGTAATAATGTATCATCAGGAAAAAATCACTAATTTCCCTTCCCCTAAAATATCAGTTAGAAAGGTTCGAAGCATTTCTCTGACTTTTGTTGGTACCAGACCCAAGGCTCGATCACTGATTTGTTAAAAATATTGAATTCCTACACAAAACCCACATTCATCAGCATTTATCCTTCATTCATAATCATAATGCCTTTTTCCTAAGTGAAAAATCATGTTTACTTAGTAAGAGTGAAACCCTAAATAACTAATTTCATTCACTTTCAAAAATCATTCATAAACCCTCAAAATGCATTTATCCTAATTTAAAGTGTGATGTAATACAACGAAGACAAACTGTGTTATTTACACTTTAATTAGAGTTAAACATGTGTTTTTATTCATACATTATCCCTTTACCTTCATATTAATTTCTAATTTAGTTATTAAATCCCTAAAAATATTCCCTCTCGTATATTATTAAACCCTTATATTTAAATAACCCTCAAACCCTGTATTTTACGTTTAAACCAATGTTCAAATACCCCATGTGCGAAATATTAAATCCCACCCTATCCTATTGGTGTAAAAACATATCTATAAGATTTTATCCCGCCCCCTATATTTTTAAACGACTGTGAAAGTTTGAGAATATATATAATAGAAAAACCCACACCCATATGTATAATTGAAACATTAGAAAACGTTTAAATTAACACATAAAACTTACCTGCCACATCATATTAAACCTAAGGTTTTAAACTTTTTTAAAATGATTATTTATAAAGTTTAAACCTCCCCATCACATTAATATTTCCTAGCCCCACTACCAAACACCGATGCAACTTCCCCAATCAATTTGGGCCGTTCACAATTGAACCCCAAGATCCGATGGTTGAAACTCATTATCGCAAATAAATATGTGAGAAATTCCCCATCTCATTTCTATGGGAAATGGGCGATATTGGGATTTTCTCCCTCCTCCACGTGGTCAATATTTATTGGATCACGTCAGTTTACTCCAAAACCATTTACCACCAAAATTCCATGCGATAACCATTCGTGGTTTTCATCCTTTGAAACTGAAACCACTAGTTTCCTAACTTGACCCCGATTAATTGTTGGCGTCGATTTAACCTAATATGACTAATAAACATAGGAAATGCATTCATTTCCTCTCCTACTGTGCATAAACCCTGTATAAGCCCCCCGACTATAAAATAAGCATTTTTCCACCATTTTTATGCCAGAAGACTGCAAATTTTGGCCTAAACCTATTTGAAGACATCCAAGAAGCTTTGCATAGTTCCAGAGATAGAAAAGATACCACAGAAGCCATTCAACCCATTCAAAACCTTCAGAAATCGTCTTCAAAGCCTAATACCTACGTATAACAGGTATTCTTCAAGAAAATTAAGCCTGTTTTAATCTTAAAATACTTGATAAAATAAAAATTGCATTTAGAGTTCAAATTTAAGCACTGAACCCTATCAAAATGTCCAAAAAACATGCCAAACCCTATCAAAATTTCCCAAAAATTCATTTTTATGTTGCGCCCTGTTTTAAAACACCAAATTGAACCCAGAAACCTTCTAAAGGTATCCTAAAGCCTCTGTGCCCAATATCAAAAGAACGTTTAGTCCAACCATTCACTAAAAAACTCAGGAAACCATTGTTTCTTGTTTTAAACCAGTAAAAATCTCTAAAAACCTATTGAAGATTGAAATTAAAGAATAAATCCAAGAAAGAGACCATAATTTTCCCATTTCTATCCAAGAAACTTCTGCTAAAGTAAAAGTACTTCTAGAAACTGTCTAATCTTGCGGAAGTAGCCCAAAATGCCTAAAAAACAGAGTTCTAGCAATCTTGAAGGTTCCAAACTACCAAAATCAACTCCAACCATGAATTCTAAGACCGCTATTGTTGTAAATCCTTTACAAACCCATATCATATACATTGAGCACATTCCATTAGTTGATGTTGACTACAAAATAGCAAACCCAATTGTTGAATTTAATCTGCTAGACAGTCATAACTTGAGCTATGAAAAATCCTTAGATAATGAAGAAGAAGTCCATATTTGGGAATCACACTTGCCCAAATATGTTGTCCTAGTAACTCATCCATGTCATGAGGTCATTAGGTTATGTCAACAGTATTAGGTGCCTAAGGATAGAGCCATATTAAATGTGAACAAAGAAGTGCTTTTCACCATTACTGTTGAATCCATCAACCAAATGTTACAACTCCAACCTGATCCTTAAGCAGTCCCTTTGTCCATAGAGGCCCTTACCAAGCTATATATTAGCCTATGTTTTTCCAAGAGATTCCTAATCCTCCAAACATTTATGCCTTTACATGTAGAAATTCCTCAAATTAATCCTCCATAGTCCACTTCAAAATTTCTAGAGGGTTCAAGACATGTAATTTCCATGCTTTCATTCATTCTAGGGTATTTCACTGATGAATCCATTTTAGGTTTCTTATCTACATTTACCCCAGGACAACCTCCATCTGTTATTTTTTTATTTTCTGGATATATTGCAGACAATATCCATGACCAATTGGTTAAATTTCCAATTGAAGGAGTGTTCAGATACACCTCTTTCCTCCTTGACATGTTCTTATATTTTCAAGAAGATAAGTTTCCATTTTCTCTTCAAAATCTTGATGTGGAGGGAAATCCTCTTTCAGTTATTTTCTGGACTTCTTTGATTAGGAAAGAGTCCATAGAGTGTACATATGCATAATTTTCAGATTCATTCATCCATTCATTGATCAAAATATTAAAAAATACAGAGCAGCCAAGGATAAATGATGAGATGAAGAATATTTTACAATTTTCAGAGCAAACCAAGACTGGTGATGGGTACCTATATGAAAAACAAATTGATATTAAAGTGTTTGAATCCAATTTTTTGTCCTGTAAGATGCCCAAACATGTATCCATGAGAGTTTTTTCCTTGGAGTATATCAGGAAAATATTAAACTCTGATTTTATCAATTTCTTGGCACAAAGAAGAAAACATAGTTCAAATTGAATAATCAAGTAGGACCATTCATTTGCAATCAGAGGGATGCAGAAGGAGAAGCAGCTAAAAAGCTATTGGAGTCCACATTTGAAGAAAGTTTTCCTTGAAATTATGATCCACAAGGGATTCTAAGTAAGATTAGGGTTAAATTTAAGTTAACACCCTTCATTCATGAGACAAAAACCAGAGATAGAAAAATATGCCAATCAGACTAAGTGGACAGAGAATACTTTAATATCTGCAGTGAAGAAAAGTGATACTAGTCACACTTTAGAGACTACTGATCAAACATAGAAAGCCACTAAGAGAGTAAGAGAGGAAGGTACCTATGTTGTTGAAACGACTACTGAAACAAGGTTCAAAATCAGATATAATAAAAGGCTCAAAACAAATTCAGTAGGTAAAGAAAAGGTAACCATTGACGTTGAAGAAACAGATGTTGAAGAAACAAAATTTTCCATTATCATCATCAATGAGCCAGTTACTAAGAATCATAATGAAGAACAAGTTGACAATGAAAGTGCACAGATAATATAAAATCAAGAGAGCATGGAAGCTTCATCCTCACAGGCAGCTGAGGAGAAAGATCTAGAAATCAAAGAAAAGTATAAACATATCAAGTTAAATAATGAAGAAATAAAAAACAATATCTACTCTAAATATCTAAAACAAACACCAAGTGTGCAAAAAATACTTATGTCTACCTTTTATTATTCAAAAAAAAAATTAATCATGTCAATATTGTAGCCTACAATCGAATCCCAAAAGACAGTGGAAGATTATAAGAAGGTTGATTTAGAAGTCCAAACAGAAAATATTGATGCTCCTGATCAGATTGAATTCCATAGAGAGACTTCAGAAATGTTCTACTCTACTGTTACAACTAAATACATTAGTGCTTAGAAACTCCAGAACACCATCTCAAACATGAAACATCAGATGAAATTGGATAAAGCATATTTGTATGCTAAGGATCTAAGAATCAAATCTTTGGAAGAATTAGTCATACAGATTGGTTTTGACCCAGCAAATGTCAATGCAGCAGAACAATTAATAAAGAAAAAAAATGAGGATATTATAGCTTTGAGAAAAAGCTTAAACTTCCTCAAAGTGAACATCTTCAAGCCAAGGAAATAATAGAAGAAAAAAATGAGAAAGTTGATATGATGAACATAATATTTCAGCTTACAGCACAGATAAAAGAAATGGAGATTTATATGGACAGGCTTGTCCAGGAAAAATAAACACCAAAAACACGGGAAGCACCTATAGTCATCCCTATGGTTACTACAGTTGTGCCATCAAATGTAGCTGAAGAGTTTGCACCTAAAGTTCCACTAGATACTATAGTGAAAGTGACATCAGCTACAAAGTCATCTACAACAGCAGTTCATCCTACAAATGAAGCCAGCAAACTAGTAAAGGCCATGGAAGAAATGTCTCTTAAGACAAGTGAAATTAACAAGTTGAAATAGATGATTTAAAATCTTAAAGATCAAAAGAAGTTGGCACAAATTAATGGAAAAACACATGAGCAAAAAGCCATAAGATTAAATGAAGAATTGAAGAAATTACAGAAGGAATTGACCTTGAAGGAACAAATTTCTTATGTGAAAAATCATTTGTGGAACAAGATCATAGAAGCCATAAATGATGTATGGCCCTCCATTCAAGTGATTTTTCAAGAAAGAGACCTGCTCAAAGCAGCATTAGAAGAGATCCAAAATACTAAAGAGGAATTGGATAACAAACCAAAACAAGTTTTAGAACTGATAAAGTTTCTCAACAGTAAGGACAGGAAAGAATTGGAATAACTTGAAATTATTGATATAACTGAAACTATCCTTCAGATAAAGAAGGTTATAACCAAAAAGAACCTAATGAAGTAGTTACAAGAAAAGTGTGAAAACATTAACATTACCATAACCAGATTTATGGTCAAATTTGAGAATTTAAGGCAAAGAATTTTGCCTAATATTTTGGTCATCAATGATAAATCAATGTCTGAGGAGGATTATAACAAAAATATCAGAGAATATGCAAAGGATCAAGTCGAAAAATAAGGTGGTGGACAAGGCATTCCAACTGGAAAAGTCTTACTCAGGAGTTTTGAAGACTTATTTTACTTGTAGCTTGAGATAAAACACTTTTTGTAATTAAACCAACTTTTTCCAGGTACACAAAAGCAGATGAAAACTTTAGGAATCTAAAGAAAATAAAAATTCCAATTGAGGAAGACTGGCAATCATTAATAAATTTACTATGAAAAGTAAGAAGGTCGAAAGACAACAGTGAAAAAAGTTTGTCAATTTATCAGTCAAAACAGATTTTTTACAGCAGTAAACATGTTTTACAAATGGTCAAAGAGTATCAGAGATTAAAGATTATTAGTGAAAGAGTATCAGATAAGCAGATCAAATTTCAAAATAAACTCGAAATATCTAAAGGCAGCAAGGAAGACACTAAGGCAGTCAGCTGCATATTATCCACAATCAGTTTCTATTTTATTTGAATTAATAGGACAACTTGCTAATTTGTTGAACAATTGTCTCTATTATTGTTGTAAAGATATTTTTATTTCCTTTAGATAATTCCTAGAAGCATTCTTAAATATTTTGTAAACAATTATGTATAAATACTTCACTCTTTGAATTATTATTGTGGAATAAATTGTTGAATATTTCTATGCTCATTTTGTGGACTTAAAGGCTTTCTGTGTTTCAAATTCCGAGTAGCCGACAGGATCATATCAACTAGCATGATATTTTAAGATTTATGTGATGAGCTATTTGGAGTGAAGTATTTTCTACTTTTCATTGTTATCTTTATTTGTTACATCCAATCCATGATGTGTTCTAAATTTGAATGAATGAATAGGAGGATTACTTCGGGATTTGTTAAAATCACCTTGTCTTAACTATTTGTCATTTCTATTCTTTCTTCTGATTTCTAGAGTAGGGAACCCTTAATTGCTCCCTCTTTTGTTTGACATCTGTATACTACTTCCCTTTTCTAGATTAAAGAACCTTTCATTGCTCTTTATCCAGATCATATCACTTCACAAAAAAACTTTCCAAGATCTCCAAGGGTTATCTATATTTCCTTGAAAACATTTGACTTTTTTGCCTTGATCCTAGTTCTATCTGCTTGACTTTTGACTCCTCAGCCCAATGGACAAATAGATTTCCCACTATCCATCTCTTCAAGTGATTTTTCCCACCAAACCAATCAAAACCAAAACCAATTGCACAATCATAACTAGCCTAATATTTCATAAAACAAAACAAAGTTAAATCTTATAGAGAGAGCCCTCTTTGAACCCTAGGAAGGCTAGATCCTAGACTTTAAAAGTTGGTCTATGGTTACCTCTAGTTTTCTCAACTAAAAACCAAAAATATCACAACTAGAGAATTACTGGAGTGATAACATAATGCATAAATCTCAACAAACATCCATGTTTCAACACATTTTTTTAAGTTTTAATTTTATTTTCTCTTAATCCTCATTATTTTTTGTATTCTCCCTAATCATTATATGTGGCCATAAAGGCTAGGCCTAGTAAATTTTTAATCATACTTTAGTAAAAAAATTAATTTAAACAAGGTTTAAATGCTAGATTTAGATATGCAAGGAAGTTATCACTTGAAATTGTATTCGTTCATGCCTCAAAATGACGAGAATATATTGGCATATTTCAATTTAGACCATCCAATGAAAATCATTAATTAGAAAAATCATTAAAGTAGCCAATTCCAACTGGGGGTGCCTAGAACATGAGCTTTATGCAAATTGTTTCATTTTAAACATCCATGAAAATAGGCTTTCATCAAAACATTTATGAATTATCAAGTTTTTGAGTGAACAAATATGGCATTCAATTATCAAGATCTTTGCATCAAAATCTAGTTTGTTGCAAAACTTCAAAACGTTGCATAGTATTTTATAAAATACAATAATTTTCAAGCTATTTATTGTATGAGCTTCAGCTAGGCATAGTTCGCCATAGTCATTGTGGCTCTACTATTTTTGGGAAGGTGCGAGGCTATACAGTGTGATAACAGTGGCATAATAGTACATCCCCGGCCTCCAATTATTTAGAACAACTTGCCATCCTTGAGGGAACTATTTTTTAAGGAATAACAAGGTTATATCATGATTCACACCAAAGTGAATATGTAGATAGATCAGAGTGATCACCCCACTATCATATCAGTGTTGTCATATCTAGGTGAGTAGATTCTCTCTAGAAACAAGTGGTTTGCGGCCACTTACAGCCCCACTAAACCTCCAAAGTACTAATTGTTTGACGGTTTTTAGGTGTCAGACATTTTCATAGGGTGGTATCTAGAGAGAATTTTAAATTATGTTAAATGGAGCTCTTCTTTGTTGGTAGTAGTGTATGAGAATTTTAAATTATGTTGATTCTAATAAAGTCCTGATGATGGATCCCAGTTGGGGTTAAAAAAGTTGACAGATGTTCCTCAATACTGTGGATAATTCGGAAAGCATCTTAAAAAATGATCACCACAGAAGTTTAAAAACCATAAATATGCTTATTTACTTTGAAAAATTTGAATCAATTACAACGAATATGACAATTAATTAAGTATTATTGAAAATAGGCTCAAAATTTTATTATATTTATTTTAGAAAAATAAAAAAGAAATGAATAATAAGGGTAATTATTCAGAAAAAGTGACTTAATTGAATAGTGAAAGAATTCCAAGAACCATGGTAAACTACGGTAAAGGCAGTTTTGGAAGTTACCTTCCCCAGGAGAATAAATGAAAGATTTTGAAGGAGGGAAGGGGTTCTGCATAAAAGGAGAAGAGGGTTGCAATTAAAAAAATTGTAGAGAGAGAGCAGTACAACACTGGTAGGAGCTAGTGGAGCTCTAAGAACCCAAGAAAAATTAAAGCTGGATAGAAGTCCTGAGGCTTAACTAGATGAATTATTCCTGCTACCTGAAGACCTGGTGATGAGTACGGGGGGAGAAGAGGACATAATTTCCTCTCTCACGGTTTGGAGATAACAACAGTTAAGTGTTATTGACTAGAGGTAAGTAATTACATCTTTTGAAACTCTGTGTCAATTTTGAAAAGTTAAGAAAGGATTATACTTAGGGAAATACGGGTGTTGCTTATACGTTTTATGAATAAAATAGTATACTTAAATGAATTAGGAAAAGGAATAAACACCTGTACATGATGTCAGTATCAGAACTGTGAAGAGACAAGAAAGAAAGCATATTCACGGTGTGAATATCATAGAAGAACTCACTAGTTGACTCTAAAGAATATGAAAAATCATTGTCTGTATTTTCTTCTGGCGATTAAAGGAAAGAACATAGAGGAAAGATTCAAAATAGGAAATAACCTTTAAGTTTAAATGTCGTTGTAATTACGAAAAATAATATCTATATATCGATGCCCAAGTTTAGGAAAAAACCCTAGGGTATCACGGTTGAGTCCAGGGTCTCCTGTTACTCAGATATCCAAGAAAACAAGAAAAATATGTAAAGCCATCTTTACATTCATTCCAAAAGATAGTTAAACACAATAAATTACAATAGAAACAAAATCGAAAATAAATTACAGTATAACCACCTATATATATATATATATCGCTGTAAAAGTTGTAGAGAACTATAACATTGCATGTGCAAGTTAGAGAACACACTGTTACCAATAATAATTAATTAAATTATACCACTTACATAAAGGTGCTTCACTCTCAAAGTTTGGACAGAAAGAGGACACAAAAAATAAGCATTTTGCATGTCTTGGTAATGAGAGAACCGAGAGGCTGAAATAAAACATTACTTAAGTAGTTAAAATAAATTCAAATCTAGGCTCGACAACTACGAGCTAATCTGAAACTAATTCTCAGTAAGAATTTCTGAAGAATGCGAAAATAAGGTAGCCGAAAAATCCAAAGGACAGAAAATATAATGAATGTGAATTCTTGATAGTATATTTTTAACTTGCGTTAACTGTTTTTGGATATCGGCAAAGGAGTAGCACGAGATGGAGGCCCCTTGCTACAAAACTACCACAATATGAGTAAATTTCATTAATACTCATAAGGGTGATTATAGAGAAAGAAATAATGGAAAAAACCCCACATGCATGTGAGAAAAGGAAAGAGGGCCAACACTTACCCTCGACAGATATGGTGGCCGCCTAGACAAAAAATGAAATTGAAAGTAGAAACCCTCTATCAATGGCTCCAATAGGAATGGCAGGGTTGAAGAAGCTGCGAAACCTTGGGACACATTTAAGATTTAAACCTATATAAACCCTCTTAAGGAGCCTAATAAAGGGACTCGAATTAACCATAATCATATATGTATAAATAGATAAAAAGAAATAATAACAAGTCGAATGTCCGCTTCTAAGTAAACCTTTCCATAAACAGTGAAAGAACCAGATTAGCTAGCAATAAAATAAAATCTAGGTATTGAACATACATATGTTCCCTAAACTTACATTCAAGGCTTTAAAATTAATAATAACCATCATAGCGCAATGCGTAATGAGTTGAATGAGGAATTTCACAAGAAGAACATGGTTTACCTCCATGGATGTGAATCCCTGGTTGAAGAGCAATGAACCTTCTCCGGTGACAACAACAATGCAGGAGAATGCCAGGGAAGGGTTGCATCATTACCCTAATAGGCCACCAATAGTTCTAAACCATCGATATCTGCAGGAACGACCAAAAGGTGTAGCAGTAGGATAGACTTTCACCAGTTTTCCTGTCTGTGTTTCTCAAGACTGTGAATCATTTAATTCCATATTCGTGATCCATATAATGTTTAACATGATCTCTGATATGATATATATGCTAGCAGATTTTTTATGCTACGTTTTGTTAATGTGAATCAAATTCAATATATATGCGATGTATTCCATCTAACATCGAATAGCCCTACACGTATGCTCTGTAATGAGTTGAATTATGATTAAATGACTCAAACCATAATATATGTTTTGCAAATGAATTATATACAAGTATTATTGGTTTCCAAGCTACTTAGTATAATGAAATAATTTATGGTAAATGTTATTGATCTTAGCTATGGTAATTTTTTTTTTTTTTAAGTTATGTGTTTATGTTACAATTGGTATCATAGCCAAGGTTAAACAATTGGCTAGCTGGACCTGAATATTATTTTTTTTTACCTTTTCTTAAACTGTATAGAAAGAAAGATAAATTAGTGACAGTAAATCATAGCAAGATTATGCAATGAGGAAGGGATCCAGTCAACAGACACCCAGAATGATGGGGGAAGTTCCACCTCTGACTAATCCTGAGATTATTCTTGAAATGTGGGTTCAGCTAACTGTGAACCAACACCAAAAAACTAGTAGTTTGTTGGAAGAACAATAAAGGGAAACCGCTAGATTTTTGGAAACAGTCCAGCAACTCCAAGCCGATATGGTACATGTTAGGGGAGATAATGAAATATTGGTGAGGGAGCAAGAAATAATATGTAAAGAATATTTCAAACAAACAAAACCATCCCACTACACATCCAAGCCTAGACAGAGATACTCAAGTAGAGGGGGTACATCAACAACAAGTTCATGATCACCCAGCAGTAAGTCTTATTCAGCGAAGTAATAAAGGCGGAACTTATAATGAAGCAGAATTTGTAAATGTAACTAATCAATAGGAATTAAAGAAACAAAAATTTGAGTTACAAGGTGAATTCTGGAAGATTAAACCTCCCACTTTTGACAATTCTAGAAGATTAAACCTCCCACTTTTGACAGGGAAGTAGAAGAGATGGAAGAGGACTAGATAATAAATATGAACAAGTATTTCAAAGTCTATGAGTATAACAGAAAACTCAAATATTGTTTGGAAATTTATCAATTACGGGAGAAAGCTACGTTGTGGTGGGAAGAAGTGAAAAAAGTGTGTGGGATCGAGGATCAGAATGTGACCTGGAAAGAATTTCAACAGTACTTTAAGGACAAATATTTAACAGGACAATTCTGGGATGAAAAATCCTGAGAATTTAATGACTTAAAGTTGGGTCAGCTGTCCATGGATGAATTCATCACCAATTTCACTTCATTATTAAGATATTTACCCTATCTTAGAGATGATAAAGCAAGGGTGCAACAATTTCTAAGTAGTTTTCTCGCTCACATAAGGGAATAGATAGAGTTTGTGAACCCAAGGATGATGGATCAAGCAATCATAAAAGCGAGGATGTGTAACCGGCAGTCTAAGGCAAAGGACGAGCTTGGAAAAAAACAGCCAAATAAGAAAGTACATAAAAGTTCCACAAACTTTAAAAATAATAGAGTAGGCAGTTATAGAAATTCAGTAAAAAATTCATCAAATAAGAAATTTGGGAAAAATCTGCAAAGGCTTAAATGGACCAGTGAAGAAAGAACAAATGAAGCCTCTAATAGGTTAGTGTTTAGCCAAACTCAGAAACTTGCATTGCAATTTTGGGGTTGTGGCGAGGCACAATACTTAAAGAACTTTCCACATCGTGGAAAGAATGAAGTAACGACTATCTTGAAAGAAGCATCCACGGTGGGGGATGTTTCTTGGAATATACCATGGATTCATATTTCTCTTGAAGATCGACAAGTGGATTTCTAGCTAAGTATGACAGAATTGGAAGGTAAGTTACAATCTCAGACTGTTTCTATTTTAGTAGATCCGGGTGCTAGTTTAAGTTACATAAACCCCTGAGTTGTTGAAAAATGTAATTTTCAAAGAAAGAAATTTAAAAACCCCTGCCTGGTACAGTTAGCCATGAGAGAAAAAAGACAAGAATGTGCTAAAGTGGTGAACTATGTATTACATATATAAACCCAACAGATAACTATAGAACTGAATATCCTTCCTTTGGGTTCATATGACATTTTTTTGGGGATACACTCGTTGGAAAGACATTTTTCCTTAGTGGATTGTAAGGAGAAGATCATCCATTTCAAGGCTGAAAATGGAACTCGTCAAGAGTTGAAAGGGATCAAGAGACCACTTCGGTTGTGCCCCATTACCACATCCCAACTAAGTAAATTTATTAAAAAAGGTTTTCAGCTATATGCAATTCAGGTGGGATTTACCAACTCTAAGGACAACACTGTAATGATGGAGAATGTACCGGTTGTACAAGAATTCAAGGATGTTTTTCCTTAAAATATACATGGCTTACCCCCAAGGTGAGATATTGATTTCACTATAGAGTTAATACCAGGGGAAACACCTATATCAAGATCCCTTTACAGAATGAGCATGCCCGAATTGACTTAGTTGAAGATGTTGTTACAGGAATTGTTGGATAAAGGATATATCAGACCAAGTGTGTCCCCTTGGGGTGCACTAGCACTATTTGTGAAAAATAAATATGGAACATTGTAGATATGTATGGACTATCGACGGTTAAATAAGCTAGCCATCAAGAATAAATACCCGTTTCCCCGAATTGATGAGCTTTTTTATCAAGTAAAATGAGCAACGATATTTTCCAATATTGAACTGAGGTGTGGGTATCCTCAAATCCAAATCAAGGTTGAAGATATATCGAAGAAATCTTTCCGTACTAGGTATAGACATTATGAGTTTCTGGTATTACCGTTTGGATTAGCTAACACACCAACCACTTTATGAGCTTGATGCATGGGATATTTGACCCATATCTAGATAAATTTGTGTTAATATTTATTGATGACATACTAATTTATTTTAAAAATGTTGAAGAGAATAATGAACATTTGCGTATAGTACTGAAGGTACTATGAGGACACTAACTTTATGCCATGTTCAATAAATGTGATTTTTATAAAGAACAGATCCAATACTTGGGCCATATAATATATGTTGAAAGAATGGATGTGGACCGAGAAAAGATTAAAACAATCATGGAATGGAAAGTTCCCAAGAAAGTGGCTGGCATACGGTCATTCATGGGCCTATCTAGATACTATCGACAACTTGTTTATGTTTTTTCTAAAATAGCCTTCCCTATTACTTTCTTACAGCAGAAGGGTTGAGTATTTAAGTGGACTGCGGAGTTTTAAGAAAGATTTGAAAAGTTAAAAGATTGTTAACCACTGCACTTGTGCTAAAAGTATCAGACCCTAATGGAAGTTTCAAAGTTTGTACAAATGCTTGTAAAGAAGGAGTGGGGGAAGTATTAACGTGGGAAGGTAAGGTTATAGAATACGAATCCAGAAAATTAAAGGATCATGAACAAAGATACTCTACTTATGATCTTGAGTTAGCAGTCATAGTACATGCCCTACAAATTTGGAAACATTATTTGTTGGGGAAACTGTTTATATTAAGAAATTATCATAGCAGTTTGACCATCTATTTCAAACAAGCATATTTAAAGGCCTGAAAATCAATATGGAATGTGTTTCTAAGCAAGTTTGATTTTAATATTCAGCATGTGAAGGGGAAAGAGAATTGAGTGGCTGATGCATTAAGCAGAAAACTGCATGGGATATAAGAACTGTATGTAAATCACGCAGAATCAAAGTTCTAAGAGAAAATAATGGAAGCAAAAAAAAAAGATCTTGAATACCAGTTTTTGTGCGAGTAGGCTAAGAAGTCTAAAGAGAATGGTAAGACATCAAATTATGAACTTAATGAAGAAAAACATTTAACTTTCCACAAAAAATTATGTGTTCCAAATCAGATGAGTCTAAGAGAACTAGTATTAGATGAATGCCACCAAAGTTCATACACAAGACATCCCAGATACCAAAAGTTGTTGACAACAATTAGAAAAGATTATTTATGGTCTGGGATGCATGAAAGTATTGTTGAGTATTTAACTAGGTGTTTAGAATGTCAGCAAGTTAAAATTGAACACCAACATCCAGCCGAATTATTACAACCCATTCTGGTACCAGAGTGGAAGTGGGAAGTTATCTCTCTTGATTTCATCACCAGACTACCAAGGAGTAAAAGACATAATGACTCAATAATGGTGGTAGTGGATAGACTTAGCAAGGTGCCTCATTTTATATCAGTATAATCAACTTACAAGACTTTACAAATAGCTGACATCTTCCTGAGAGAGCTATTTAGGTTACATGGTATTCCAAGAGTGGTCATCTCTGATAGAGATGTGAATTTTACATCATCCTTTTGGAAGGCATTGTTTACAGGCCTGGGAACTCAAATCTAGTTCAGCACAGCCTATCACCCTCAAACTGATGGACAGGCTGAAAGGGTGAATCAATACTGGAAGACATGTTACTCATTTATGTGATGCAACAACCGACAAAATGGGAGGAGTATAGTCATTTGATTTAATTCGCATATAACAATGGGTATCACGAATCTCTTAAGATGAGCCCATTAGAAACACTGTATGGGAGACAATGTCGAACTCCTATGAATTGGAGTAGCTCGGAAACCAGATTAAAGTTGGGGCCAGATATGTTGGAAAAGATGGAACAAGAAGTGAAAAATATTAGACAAAACCTAAAGGTAGCTCAAGACAGGCAAAAGGTCTACGCAGATTGGAAAAGGACTTTTTGAGAATTTGAAGTCGATGATCACGTGTATGTGAGAAGTAAACCTAAAAAAAACACATTGAGATGGAATTCTTGTGCTGAGTTGGCACCTCGGTATTGTGGTTCATCAACTAATTTGGTTCGTTAACTATGTTTGTTTATTTTTTAAACATTTGAATCAATTACAACGAATATGAAAATTCGTTAAGTATTATTGAAAATAGAATAAAAGATTTATTGTATTCTTTTTAAAAGAAAAAGAAAAAAAGAAATGAATAATAAGGGTAATTATTCTGAAAAAGTGACTTAACTAAATAGTGAAATAATTCCAAGAACCATGGTAAAATAGGGTAAAGGAAGTTCTGACAATTACCTTCCCCAGGAGAATAAATGGAAAATTCTGAACAAGGGAAGGGGCTATGCACAAAAGGAGAAGAGGGTTTCAATTAAGAAAATTGTAGAGAGAGAGCAGTCTAGAGCTAGTAGGAGCCAGTGGAGCTCTAAGAACCCAAAAAAAGTTAAAGTTGGACCGAAGTCCTGTGGCTTAACTAGATGAATTCTTCCTGCTACCTAAAGACCTTGTGAGGAGAACAAGGGGAGAAGAGGACATAATTTCCTCTCTCCTGGTTGGTAGGAAACAATAGTTAAGTGTTACAGACTAAAGGTAAGTAATTACATCTGTTGAAAGTCTGTGTGAAATTGAAAAGTTAAGAGAGGATTATACTTAGGAAACTACAGGTGTTTCTTATACGTTTTATGAATAAACTAGTATACTTCAATGCATTAGGAAAAGGAATAAACACCTGTACATGATGCCAGTATCATAATTGTGAAGAGACAGGAAAGAAAGCATATTCACGGTGTGAAAATAATAGCAGAACTCACCAGTTAACTGTAAAGAATATGAAAAATCACTGTCTCAATTTTCTTCTGGCGATTAAAGGAAAGAAAATAGAGGAAAGCTTCAAAATAGGAAGTAACCTTTAAGTTTAAAAGCCCTTGTAAGTAAGAAAAATCATATCTATATACTGATGTCGGAGTGTAGGACAAAACCAGGGGGTATCAGGGTTGAGTCTAGCATCTACTAGTACTCAGATATCCAACAAAACAAGAAAACTATGTAAAGACCCTCTTTACATTCATTTCAACAAAAAGTTAAATGCTGGCAATTACACAGGCAATTACAGTAGAAAGAAAACCGAAAATAAATTAAAATATAACCATCTGTATCTATATATATATATATATATTTCACTGTAAAAACTATAGATAACTATAACATTACATGTGCAAGTCAGAGAACACACTATTACCAGTAATAGTTAATGAAATTATACCACTGTACATAAAGGTGCTTCACTCTTAGAGTTTGGACAGAAAGACGACACAAAAAAATAAGCATTGTGCACGTCTTGGTAACGAGAGAGCCGAGAGGCTGAAGAAATCATTACTTAACCATTTAAAATAAAGTCAAATCCAGGCTCGACAACTATGAGCTAATCTAGAACTAATTCTCAGTAAGAATTCCTGAAGAATGCAAAAAGAAGGTAGCCGAAAAACCCGAAGGACAGAAAATAGAATGCATGTGAATTCTTGACAGTATATTTCTAACCTACGTTAAGTCTTATGAGGTATCAACCAAGGGGTAGCATGAGATAGAGGCTCCTCGCTAAAAACCTACCACAATATGAGAAAATACCATTAATACTCGTAAGGGTGAGTATAGAGAAAGAAATAATGGCCAAAAACCAACATGCAGGTGAGAAAATAAAAGAGGGCCGACACTTGCCCTCGACCTATACGGTGGCTGCGCGGAAAGAAAATGAAAATGAAAGTAGAAACCCTCTATGAGGGGCTCCAAGAGGAACAACATGGTTGAAGAAGCCAAGAAACCCTACGGGATATTGCTTGGTTAAACCTGTATAAACCCTCTTAAGGAGCCAAAGAAAGAGACTCGAATTAACCATAAGCATATCTGTAGAAATTGATAAGAAGAAATAATAACAAGTCAAAAGCTCGCTTGTAATTAAACATTTCCATAATCTGTGGAAGAATGAGAGTAGCTAGCAGTAAAATCAAATCCAGGTAATGAACATAAATAAACTTACATTAAATGCTTGTGAATGAATAATACCCTTCATAGTGCAATGCGTAATGAGTTGAATGAGGCATTTCACAAGAAGAACAAGGTTTACCTTCATGGATGCAAAGCCCCAGTTGCAGAGCGGATAACCTCCTCTGGAAACAACAATAATGCAAATGTAGGAAAGGGTGGGGTCGTTACCCTAACGGGCCACGAATAGACTTGAACCGTCGATATCCGCAGGATAGATCAAATAGAGTAGCAGTAGGATAGACAATCCCCAGCTGTCCTGTTTGTATTTCATAAAAATGTGAATCATTTAATTCCATATTCATGATCCATATAATGTTTAGCATGATTTCCGATATGGTATATATGCTAGCAGATCTGTTATGGTACTTTTTATTAAAGCGAATAAAATTCAATATATATGCGATGTATTCAATCTGACATCGAATAACCCTACATGAATGCTCCCTAATGATTTGAATTATGATTAAATGACTCAAACAATAATATATTCTTTGCAATGGTAAAAATTATAAGATGGCTGGCTGCACGCGCTGGAGCGCTTTGGTCTGTTTGACCTAGGCCTCCTCTGAGCGCCTCTGCATCCTTGCTCTGGGCCTCCTCTCTCGCCCTGAGCTTTTTTTCTGTCTATCTCTGGGCCTCCTGCCCTACGACCTGAGCTTCTGTCCTCTCTGGACCTCCTAACCTACGTCCCTGCGTCCTATTCCCTTGCTCTGCTCTCTGACTGCTCGCTGGCCCGTCCAGCATGGGCTCTTAGGAGGTCAATCCAGATTTGTCTGCTACATCTCCTCACGCACAAGCCTTTGCTACTCTCATTAGCTCTATGGGTCCTCCTAAGCCTCATCCCACCATCTCTAGATTCGTGAAAAAACTGGATGGCCTACAAGCAGTTGTCCTCCCCCCTTGCTTCCTCGCATGGAAGCCCTCTCACTGGTTGAAAAGGGATTGATTGGCCAGTTTACTGGGCTCTGGCCTTCTCCGAAGTCTGTCCAGAGATTGATCGAACAGAACTGGGCTGAAAAAATCTCTGGAAAAATCTCCATCAGGTTCTGTGGTAAAGGGTATTTTACCTTCCACTTTGAATCTAAGGATGAAAGGGATCTGATATTTAGAAATGGTCCTTTTTTCATGGATTCTAAGGGTCTTCATCTCAACAAATGGGCCCCTGACTTTTATCCTAAGCTTGACGTGCCTTCCGCTATCCCTGTTTGGGTGCATCTTCCTCACCTTCCCCTACATTGTTGGGGGGACAACTCGGTCAGGGCTATTGGGAATGTGATTGGCACCTTCATTGATAGGAGCGAACCAAAGGAGAACATGCTTGCATACGCCATAATTTATGTCGAAGTTGATCTGGGAAAAGGGCTGCCAGAAGCCATCAAACTCAAAGTGGAAGATTGGACTCACATCCAGCAGATCGACTACGAGTAGATCCCGTTCAAGTGTAAGGTATGCCCTTATTATGGACATTTTGCTAATCATTGTGCTAAAAATATTGATAATGCTAGTCAAGAATCCGAACAGCCTTGGGAAACCATTAAAAAAAAGAAGAAATCTAATCCTGCCTCACCTCCCAATACCCATGATGTGCCTCAGCCCTCTCATCGCCCTCCTTCCCCCCCAGGAATTGACCCTCATAATCTCCCCTCAACCTCTGCTTCCCCTCCTCCAAACTTGCAATCCAACCCCTTTGCAATTATCTCTCCTCCGGACAATGATCCTCCCCTATACATCCCCACCCCTCCCCTTGACCCTCCCCCCTCCTCATCTCCCCCTCTGGTTCCCTCATCCCCTTCCCCTAGCTCGGCCTCCACTAGGATCACTAGAAGCTCGACCAAGGAGCATGGTGCCTCATTGGAATCCCACAAGAATCAAGGTCCTTGCAGAAAATCAACCAAACAGCTCCAGATAGAAAATTCTCAGAAAGACATTGCTTTAGGAACTCAGAACCCAATAGAAAACTACATTCTAAGTCAGAACGACAGGGACATCATGCAAACGGTCCAAGGAGGAAGAGAACCTCCTCAATCCAAACTTTACAATGATGAATGTTTTATCATGGAATATCAAGGGTTTAGGGCACCCCTCCAAATCCAAAGCTCTCAGGGATCTCATTAATCAAGAATAGCCATAAATTATTCTTCTCCAAGAAACGAAGTAGGGAGAAGCCGATATAAGGACAATAATAGACAGAGAGATGCAGTACAAGGGCACTATATCAAATTCCAGAGGCGCATCTGGGGTTTTAGCCACCCTCTGGGCTAACAATGCGTGGTAGCTTAAAGGTTCAATAGCCACGCAAAACTGGCTCAAAACGGAGTTAGAAGGAACAGCAACGCAACAAAGCATCGTTGTATATAATCTATATAGCCCCAACCACTACAGAGAAAAAGAGATTTTCTGGAACTCTCTAAGGGATGATATGCAAAACGAAGAAAGTAAAAACATCATAATGGGGGGTGATCTAAACCTCATTCTTCACTCCAATGAGAAACGAGGTGTTTCCTTTGGGGAAGACCCTTTTAGAATATTTATGGAAGACACTATCCAAGAGCACGAACTAGTAGATATCATTCCTAAAAATCGTAGATACACATGGTCCAATAGGAGAACTCGAAAGGAAAACATCATGGAACAGCTGGACAAGATTCTCATCATTGTTACCCTCCCTTCCTCTTTCTCCTCAGCTTCGGCATCTATCCTCCCCTTCTCCGCTTTTGATCATTATCCCACAACCATTTCTTTGACTTCGCAGTGTTCTCATGGTCCTCTCCCCTTCCGCTACAACCCATTGTGGAATGATATACAAGAGGCCAATCTAGTTGTTCGAAAGGCATGGATAATACACGTAGAAGGATTGCCTATCCACATATGGGAGTCGAAACTTAAAAGGACCAAGCAAGCCCTTAAAGAATGAGAAAAAACTCACTACCAAGAACTAGACAAGATTAAAGCAGAAGTTAAAGCCAAACTGAAGAATTCCCATCGCATTATTGACTCCCAAGGAACCAGCCAAGACATTCTTACTTAGGAAAATGATATATATTGGCAGCTACATAACATTAACAGGAAAGAAGAGGAAAAATGGCGCCTTAAATCAAGGAACCTATGGCTCCAAGCAGGAGACAAGAATACGACATTCTTCCATAAACAACACATAGTGTGCAAAGCCAAAAATAATATTTCCTCCATCACTGATGAAACAAGTACGATTCACACCGATCCTGAAGAAATCAAGAAGGCTGCCTCCTCCCACTTTAAAGAGCTACTCACCAAGGGCAGCTTGCCAGAGGAATATTCAGATATGTTACAATACCTCCCGACCCTTATCTCTGAAGAGATAAATAATTCCATCAACCAAGACATATTTCAAGAAGAGGTTGAAAGTGTCATTTGGGCCATGCATCAAGACAAAGCCCTGGGACCTGACGGGTTCCCTATTTCATTTTACAGAGCCTGTTGGAACCTCGTCAAAAAATATCTTATGAAAATGATACACTGGGCTCATTGAAAGAAGAAATTCGGGGGTTATACTAAGTCCACCTTCCTAGCCCTCATACCCAAAGAAAATCGTCCATCCTCCTTTTCCCATTTCAGGCCAATCTCCCTCTGTAATGCCTCCTACAAAATCATCACTAAAATCCTGGCCACTCGCCTTAAGCCTCACATAAACAACCTCATCTTGGAGAATCAAGGTGGATTCATATCTCAAAGGCTTATCTCTAATTCTATTCTCCTCATCCAGGAAGCCATTCACTCCAACATATCCTGTAAAAAAAAGGGCTTCATCCTTAAGCTTGATCTCGCCAATGCTTTTGACAGGGTAAGGCACTCCTTCCTTTTAGCTGTCTTGCATAAATTGGGGTTGAACCAGATCTTCATCGATCTCATCAAATCCTATATCTCTGGGGCTTGGATTTCCCCTCTTGTAAATGGAAGACCTGCTCCTTTTTTCCAATATTCAAGAGGGCTTCGCCAAGGCTTCCCCCTCTTCCCTTACTTATTCATTATTATGGCTAACTCCTTCAGTAGGGCTCTTGACCACATGAGGTGGGTCGGTCTCATCACAGGGATCAAATATGCCAATGGAGTCCGCAATATGAATCACTCCCAATTCACTGATGACACCTTGTTAATGGGAGGAGCCTCCACAACTATAGCTCATCGATTCAAAAAAGTTCTGGACAGATTTATGCACTATTATAGAGGGCTGATCAACTTCAAGAAAAGTTGTGTCTATGGCTGGAACGCCTCCAGACAAACTATACACAACATTGCCAGCATTTTTTGGGTACCCTTCAAGTTAAATTGGGATTATTTCATCTATTTGGGCGTGCCTGCCAGCATCAACTTCTTAAAGACTGAAATCTAGAACGTGACCATTGATTAAATGAAGATGAAAGTGAATCAATGGGGCTCTTCATGGCTGAATCATTCGGGTCGCCTCACCCTCCTCAAGTCTGGGCTATCCTCCCTCCCACTCTATCAATTCACTCTTTTGCAGGCCCTGGCCAGCATTCACCAAAATATGGAGGCTATCATTCGACATTTCCTTTGGCATGGGGGTAAACAAGAAAAAAAAAATACAACTTAGTCAATTGGAATCAAGTCATTCAAGACCAGGAACATGGAGGCATTGGTGTTCGCTCGCCAAAAATCATGAATCAAACCTTTGGAGGTAAGATAGTTTGGAGATTTATTAATGGTGAAAAAACATGGTGGAAATAGGTGCTTCAAGTCAAATATCTAAATTTTCCAAGACAAAAATTACTTTAGTAAGACATCCCCAACAGGCAGTGCACCAAAATCCGGTCCTCTTGCAAAAAATCCATCCCCCTGCTAGCAGAAAACCTCTCTAAAGTTCTGAAAGGAGGCCCATCCATCAACATCAGCCAGGATCGCATCATGGGAGGTATTCCCATCATTGAAAGACCAGGTACACAGAACATTCTTCGACATTTGGATAGTCTAGGCATCAAATTCCTAAATCAGATATCTAAGTGGGATATTAGAAATCAGTAGTGGATAGGATGGCAGTTTCCTTCTATCCCTCTCCTTCTCAATGAAGACCTCAAAAAATTGCAACTCGACTTGCATGGTATAGCACCTGTCCAATGAAATGCCTTGGATGGATTTCATTGGGATCCCACAGGAAAAGCCTACACCATTAAGTCTGCCTACCAGTTTCTTTGCAAAGACAAATTTCTAGCCCCTGCTTGGCCTATATGGAAAATGGTTTGGTGCTCTGAAGTCATCCCAAAGGTTAAATTCTTCATCTGGACCTTACTAAAAGGTAAACTCCTCACTGCTGACAATCTCCAGAAAAGGGGGGTCATAGGTCCTTCTATCTGCCCCAACTGTCAAAACGCTACTGAGACTATAACCCACCTCTTTCTCAGGTGCCCCTTCACCACTCTCTGCTGGTCTGCCCTCACTACATACTTCAAGCCTGATATCTATCAAGATGGCACTATTGCAGATTTCCTTCTCCAATGGAAAAGCAGATTACCATGGAAAAATAAAAAGACCAGTCTCCCAAGCAGGGTCTAGACCACCCTTCCACTCGCTACCCTTTGGCACATCTATCTCTCTCGGAAAAATAAGATCTTCCGTGGCAAAGAACCATCACTCAGGAAGCTCTGCAACAAATCCTAGAGTCTCTTTATAGAAATATTTGATACTAAAAGCAATTACAGGATCGACACCTCATTCCTAAGTGTCAATGAAAGAAATTTTCTCAGTGAGCTAATTTTTAGAGGCAACAGGCATTCTATCCACTGTGATCCTCATCGCTTTGCCCCTTGGAAAATTTGCCTTAAGGAAAACGCCTTCAAAGACTGGTTAAAAGACAGAGGGAAACCTACTCTATTTTTTGACGGTGCCTCGAAATCGAATCCTGGTGTCGCCGGCGCAGGGGGCATCATCAGAAGCGCATCTGGTCACGTGATCTTATCTTTTGAATGGAGCCTTGGATCACTTTCCAACAATAGAGCCGAAGCTCTGGCCCTCTATCAAGGTCTAATCCAACTTAAAAATCACAGACTGGACAATGCCATCATTCTTGGCGATTCAGCCATTGTCATACAGTCCATGATTAGCAAGCGGTCCACATCAAATGTCGCCCTCGAGAAAATTCTTAGTAGATGCCTCATACTCCTCAATGAATTGAATGGTATCACATTTTATCACATCTTAAGATTGCTTAATAGCGATGCAAATCGATTAGCAATTGTGCCTGCGCTTGATCTCCGGGCCTCCTCCTTTGCAATGATGCCCCGTCCCTATCTCCTCCCTCATAATCATGATCATTGCCCCCTTCAAATCTTCTGTGATCCTTTTCTCTGCATATTCGTATTCCGCCTGCGCCCTCTGCTACTCTTCTCTCCCCAACCTCGTGACTCTACTGCTCTGGTCCTCCCTTAGCTCGATCTCTCTACCCCTGCTCAACTCTTGAAATTCCCCCTCCTTATGCTCTTCACTTCACCCCTGCCCCGCACCACTGCTGTCCCTCTCGGGGCCCCTTGCTCTCGGGTCCCTTGGTGATTGGCAGCGCGTCCCTCTGCGTTCTCCTTCCCCCTTTCACTTCTTCCCTGCCCCTTTGATTACCCTGCGCCTCCATCTCCCCATCTCTGGTTATAGCCCTTCGTTTTGGTTTGTTGCTTTTGTCCTTGTCTTAATCTCCTGGTCTTCTCAAAACATAATGGCCAGAAGCGAAAATTGCTTCCATTGTACTAACTTACAGGCGGATCTTGATCAAATTCATGCTCATCAAAGGACCATGGATGTTAAGCTGAAGAACGACCTCAAAGCTCTGGAGGACAGACATCAAACCGATGTAAACTTGTTCCTGTCTAGGGTTTCATCCTTCCAAGCTCAGTTTGAAGAGGTCTCGAATAGATGCGTTCATGCCGAGGAGTCGGTCCAAATCCTGAAATACATGCTTGAAAAATGCACTGTCTCGAGCACCAACTCCAACAACATAAGAAATGCGGGGAATGATGAGAATCCTAAACTCTCTACAGCAAGGCAAATCAGTCACATTAACATAGACTAGCTCTCCTCCTTTTAATCATGTCTTTCAAATGTGCATTTCTTCTCTTTCAATTCATCCGTATCTACAATTTCACAACATCTTTGTATTTTTCGAATACTAGAAACGAAAAGATTGTAACCTCCAGCTGTAGCTGCTATCATTCAGCATTACAGACAGCTCTTATTGTAATCATGGAGCCCCAGCTCCCCTTTTTTTCCTTTTGAAATACAACTAGCAACCCATTTTGTCAAAAAAAATAAAAAAATATTTAATATATGCTTTGCAAATGAAATATATACAGGTATTCCTGGTTGCGAAGCTACTTAGTATAAGGAAATAATTTATGGTAAAATTTATTGATCTTAGCTATGGTAAATCCTTTTTTTGTTTGTTTCTAAAGTTATGTGTGTATGTGACCGTTTACATTTACTACCTCATTCAAATTCATTTCCAATTCTGCATCACGTTTGTGAACATCCACATGCTGTTTATCACCATGATTATGATTAAATGACGCAAACAATAATATATGCTTTGCAAATGAAATATATACAGGTGTTCTTGGTTGCGAAGCTACTTAGTATAAGGAAATAATTTATGGTAAAATTTATTGATCTTAGCTATGGTAAACCTCTTTTTTTTTTTTTTCTAAAGTTATGTGTGTATGTGACAGTTTACATTTACTACCTCATTCAAATTCATTTCCAATTCTGCATCACGTTTGTGAACATCCACATGCTGTTTATCACCACAATCATGGTAGCCTCCAAGTTTCTCGAAGACCTGTAAGCTAATTCTCTATTTAATACCATCCACGACCCTCTATTTCTTGTTTTAGTTGCAACCTTTTCTCTCATTGTCGTGATTTTAATTTCAATTTTGATAATGTGAGCAGGAACTATAGGAATTCATATTACTTGAAAGAGGGAGGTTTCAGCAGCGAAGAACTAAATAGAATGAAGATGGAGTTCTTGTTTTTGATGGGATTCAAGTTGCAAGTGAGTGTGAACGTGTTTGAGAGTCATTGTAGTCATTTAGAGAGAGAAACGTGACTCTGGGAGCAGGATTCCAAATTTAGAGAAGCCTTCACCCATTTGTCTTCTATGGAATACACAAGAGCTCCACTGCCACGCGGAAAGATTCCAAAAACCAGACACTTGCTCTTTGTTGTGAGTGTCGCAGGTCTTAGAATACACACATAAAGGAAAGTCCACCGACGTAGACGAAGACCGATTAATGTTATTAATTATTTTGAGAAGGGTAAAGATATCAATTGTATACATGGCATGATGATACTCTGATGTTTTTGACGCTTTGAAACAAGCGAAGATTTTAGGTATGAAATCTATGCATTTGAACAGAACCAAGAACCCATGTTCGTTTTTATTCAGTGTTGTGAAAACATGACTCAACACTGGAGACGTACTGTTCAACATTGCAGTCATTGTATTTTCCGTAAATAATGAGACCATCAATTTAGAAAAATATCATAGACTGTACGAAATTTGAACAATTAATGTTTTGATAAGAAAAAAGAGAGTTTGCAAAGCAATTGAGCCTTACAGTAGGCATACTAAAAAAGGAAATACTCATTGTCCACGATGTTAACTACCACCTTCTCAAATTTCTAATGATATATTGTTAACTACGATTAATTGTATTGTAGTAGTTTCAAATAAGTAATTTTACGATTAATTGTATTGTAGTAGTTTCAAATAAGTAATTTTTACACACCATTCGCACAAAGAAGATGGGCCACTCGCTACAATTCGTTCAGGAACCCTAGCCGCACATGTCGAGCCAAAACTGAGGTTTGTGTAGTTTTGTGAGCATATGATACCTATGTTTTCTTAATGTTTCTCATTCTCTGAAATAAATTTCAGATAAAAGGTTTTGTGAGTTCTTAGATGGATGATTTTTTCGTAAACAATAATCTCATTCCAATTCTGGCCTTAGTATCATTACAGAGTAGCAGTAGCAGAACAATACTGGTATGGATATGGCATTGTTCATATACGATATTGGTCAGTATCGATTTTCTATGGAAACAATCTTATCCTCGTCGCCTTCCTAATTGTGAATTCATGTTAATGCAGTCAACATTCGTTTAGTGCTAATGCATTGTCGTTGCTAACGGTGAACTACACATTCGTGCAATATTTATGAATGAGGATAGTTTTATGCCTTAGGTGTCTTTGTCAGAACAAATTCCATTCAATTACTGCTTCATAGCAAATATTCATTGATGTAGAGCCGATCTCGTATGGATTTTTGAGACACACCCTTTGTAGACAAAAATATTCGGTCCAGTTGTGCTGAGCTCACTACTCTCGCACAATGAGAAAGTACTTGACATTAATTGTGCTGAGCTCACTACTCTAGCACAATGAGAAATTAGTTGAAAATAATTGAGAAACAAATGTTAGGTTTTTTTGATGGTATCCCGTATTAGTCGTAGTCTTAGATCCTATTTTTCTAGGATTTGTTTTAATGTCCCTATTCAAATGCATCTTTAGTTTTAGATCCTATTTTTCTATGATTTGTTTTAATGTTCCTATTCGAATGCATCTTTATATGTTTGTATTGATTCCTTTATATGCTTGTATTGATGGTTTTATGAATTAATGAGAAATTCAGAGTTATGGTAGCCTCACAGGCTTCTCAATTGAGGACTGCAAATTCCATTCATCTATTTGTCTTCCTATGCTTTATAGTTGGTATTAGAATGGGAGGGAAGAGTTGGAATTGTCTTGTAGCTGAGGTTGGGTGATTCATCCTCTTGGGTGAGATCGCCTGAAGTTTAAGTTTTTTTTTTTTTTTTTTTTTTTTTTCCAGATTGCTTGATCAGTTCTTGATTACGTTGAAGGTGCACAAATTAAGATTCATGAAGTTGAACTTAAACGAGCATGTTTGTTGTGAGTTGCAGCTTGGAGGCACTCATCAGAGAAGTTGCTCAAGTCTCAAGGCGACATGATCTTGCCACAAGTTTGTTGGAATTTCTGAATATTCCGAACACACAAGGAGAATAAAAATTTTCCTCCTTCAACACAGAGAAATGCAAACAATTTTTCGCTCACTGGACAGAGATGGCGCAATTTGAAAATTATTTCATTAACAAACAAAAATTTTACAAAATTTTTTCCACTGTGTGGGATTACAAAATGTGTCTGACTGCTACAAACGTAGTGCCCACAAAACAAACTTCTCTCTGTCTCTCAAAACGCACAAAACAATGCTCTCTGGTCTGCACTGCGTTTTTCTCTGCCTGCAGGTTTTTTTACAATACACAACAAATCTAAAATTACATTACCATAAGCCTACGGGCTTCTTTTTATATGGTGCGGCATAAAAACATAAAAGAAACTAAACTATATTAAAACATAAACAAACTAATGCGAAACTCTTTCCTATGGGTCCCTACGGAGGCACTCTCCCTTGGGTAAAATAGATTTGTGTCATACCCCCGTAAACAATCTCCATTGTTGATCTCTGGGTCAACGAACCAACCTTGGTCAAGTGAGGAGGCACCCGGCGGTTCTTCGAAAACCTTTGAACTACCTCCGTAACACTATAATTCTTCAAAAAAAAAAATTGAACTTTAAACAAAATTTTATTTGCGTGATATGTGAGTGGAGCCCATATCGCAATCGACGATTAGTGGATCATGGTTGCGGATGGTTTGGACAATGGCGAAGTGATATGCGATGTGCGATGAGCGACATCGGCAATATCACATCGGCGATGGATCGGTGGAAACTTTGCTTTGGCAATGAGCGATGAGCGATGACGCGATGGCACGATGAGCGATGTGGGGACGACATCACATCAGTGCATCAGCATTGGCGGAACAGCGAAACAAATGGTTTGGAAAAATGAACTTTGGTCTTTGCGATAACCAATTGCACGATGGTGGTAGGGACCACATCGGCAATCGATGCATCGGCAATAACACATATCGGAAGGTGGATAAACATTGTTCCTTTGCAATATGCGATGTGCGATGTCGCAACATCGCATTGCATCGGAACTCCTTCATATCAACAAGACACTAACACAAAAAACTTTGCAATTGCAATGAAGTGGTGGGGACCACAGATGACGTGGCCCATTCAAAAAATATTTGGCACGTTTAAACAAAACTTCTGTTTGTGGTTGTTGAGGGCTTAAAAGCCCGAAATGATTTCTCTTTAATAAAGCTACTGTTGCGTGGTTTGAACCACACAACTCTTCAATTTTCTTCTGCAGAGAAGCCTGCGGCCCATACTAATTTAATTCATCCTTTCGAGTCCATTGAACTCTGTTAAATGCATAGAGGTGTGCATTCAAACTCTACTGCTGCCCCTGTTGTACTATGTTTCTACCTGCACAGGGTACGCAGTTGACTTTAATATTTTCAACACTCCCCCTTAAATTCAGCTGTTGGGTTATCAGTCATACCCATGAATTTTCTTAAATATTCAAAACTCTTTTGCCCCAATGGATTTGTCAGAATTTCTGCAAACTGATCCTTTGTTCTACAATGATGTAAAACAATTTCTCCATTGTTCACTAATTCTCTGATGTAGTGAAACTTAGCATCGATGTGTTTTGTTCTTTTATGAAACACAGAATTCTTTGACAATGCAATAGCTGAGATATTGTCATAATAAATCACTGTCCCTTTTACCTGTTCTTGACACAAATTTCTCAGCATTCTTCTCATCCACACTACTTGACACACTGCTACTGTAGTTGCCACATACTCTGCCTCTGCTGTAGATAATGCTACAATAGGTTGTTTCTTAGAAGCCCATGAAATGGCTCCTGAACCCATATGAAAAACATAACCAGAAGTACTTTTCCGGTCATCAATACTTCCAGCGCAATCTCTGTCAGTATAACCAATTAATTCATAATTTTCTAAAGTAGTATATAAAATACCATACCTTTTAGTTCCTTTCACATACCGCAGAATTCTCTTTGCTATTTTCCAATGTGCTTCTTTTGGCCTCTCCATAAATCTGGAAATAAAACTAACAACATTCATAATATCTGGCCTAGTTGCAGTCAAATACATAAGGCTGCCAACTATGCTCTTATACAAAATAGGATCAAAATCCTTGCTCCTGTCATCTTTACTGAGTTTCAATCCCATTACTGTGGGAGTAATTTCTGCTTTGCACTCCTGAAATTAAATCTTGCCAATACTTCATTAACATACTTTTCTTGAGAGATAAAAATCCCATTTTCATTTTGTTCTGCTTCTATTCCTCAAAATTATCTCAGCAATCCCATATCAGTCATTTCAAATTCATCTTTCATGACTGTTTTAAAATTCTCAATGAGGTAATCATCATTACTTGTGAATATCACATCATCAACATATAAAACCACAATCAACATCTTACCATCTTTTTCTTTGATGTATAATGTGGGTTCTCCTTCACATTTTTCAAACCCATTCTCTAGTAGATAGGAATCTATCCTACTGTAACATGCTCTTGGTGCTTGCTTCAGGCCATAAAGAGCATTCTTCAAGCTGCAAAATTTGTGCTCTTGGTCGTTTTTCTCATAGCCTAGAGGTTTTTCAACAGAAACCTCTTCCATTCACACTCCATTTAAAAATTTTGATTTTACATCCATTTAATAAACCTTCCATTTGTTTTGTGCTGTTATGGACAGCACTGTTCTCACTATTTCCATTCTTGCAACTGGTGCAAAAGTTTCTTCATAGTATCTTCCATGCTGCTTCTTATATCCTTTAACAACAAGTCTAACCTTGTGCCTTTCAATCTTACCGTTAGCATTGCTTTTGGTCTTATAGACCCACTTTACTCCAATGATTTCTTTCCCTTCTGGGAGATCAAGCAACTCCCATGTTTTATTCTTTTCTATTGCATTAATTTCTTCATCCATTACTTCTATCCATTTTCTATCTTTTATGGCATCTTCAAAATGAATAGGATCGTCAACATGACAATACAAAGAAAATAAGGAGTTCATACCTTCATTTGTTATCTCTTGCTCATAAATTTCATTAATATTTCTGAATCTTGTTCCTCTTTCATTTGGTGTGCATGTGCTTGAGGAAGAACTCAAATCTACTCCATGTGGTGTGTTTGGAGAAGCCACCCTCATTTCTTCTCAAGGGTGTTCTTACTCCTGCTTGAGGTGTCCCTTGCTGTCCTTGTGTTGGTGAAGGTTGTGCTTCCAATGAGGTGTTATTTTCAGCTACATTTTCCTCATCTTCATCATGAGACAAACAGCTTTTAACATTGACTTCTTTCTCAATTCTTCCATCCCATGCTTCTTCTTCAATGAATTTCTCATCTCTGCTTATAACAAATTTCTTAGTGGATGGGCTATACAGTATATATCCCTTGGAATCTTCACAATATCCAAGGAAGATGCACTTCTCCCCCTTACTATCGAACTTCTTTCTCAGCTGATCTGGAATGTGTGCATATGCCACAAACCTAAAAACTCTCATGTGGGTGACTCCCTATTTTTTGCCACTCGACGCTTCTTCTGGAATTCTGTTCATTATAGCTTTTGTTGGGCATCTATTTAAAATATACACAACACAGTTTGTAGCTTCTACCCAATACTCATTTGGCAAGTGTTTTGCCTTTAGCATAATTATCACCATTTCCATGATGCTTCAATTCTTCCTTTCAGCAACTCCATTTTGCTGTTGTGTTTACCGAGTTGTAAACTGCTTGTGTATGCCATTTTCTCTACAAAAAGGTAGAAAATATTTTGAGATGTACTCACCTCCTCTATCAGTTCTTATCACTTTGATATGCTGCCCACTCTGTTTCTCTACTAGAGCTTTAAAGTGGCAAAATTTTTCAAAGACTTCACTTTTATATTTCAGAAAATAAACCCATACTTTTCTTGTGAAATCATCAATAAAGTTCAGCATGTAATTGCTTCCTGAAACTGATGTTGTTTGCATCAGCCCACATAAATCCGAATGGATAATTTCTAAGGGTGCTTTTGTCCTTATGCTCTTTCCTAATGGAAATTTTTCTCTGTGTTGTTTTCCCAAGATGCAACCTTCACATAGGCTGTCCGGTTTCTCTATCAATGGTAGACCTCTTACCATTCCTTTTCTGTGCAACAAGTTCAGTCCTCTGAAATTTAGATATCCAAGTCTCAAGTGCCATAACCAATTCTCATCTTTGACTTCCTTCTGAAAGACTTCTTGAGTTACAGCTGCTACATTCTTTCCTCTTCCCTTCAAGTCAGTATTGAGCTTGAGTGGAAACATTTTGTTGCTAGTCATTTGTATTTCAGCAATAATCTTCTTGCTTGGAGGTATGTCCATTATTGTGCACACATCATTCTTAAATAATATATTGTAAAATTTGTTAATGAGCTTCCCAACGCTCAAAATATTACATTTCAAGCCAGGAACGTAGTACACATCTGGCACAAATTTCTGCTCTTCATTTCTTGCACGAATACTAAATCTATATTTTCCCTTGACATAAATCTTAGTATCAGTTCTTGTTGTTACTTCTGATTTAACTTCTTCATCAAGATTGGCAAACATTGCTATGTTTCCAGTCATGTGATTACCGCAGGCTGAATCTAAGAACCATACATCATCTTGTCTATCTTGTGCTATATTACATGTTAACAACACATTCTTTGGGTTCTTTTCTTCTCTTGCTACTATAGCATTCTACCTATTATTCATGTCATTTTGTCATTTCCTACACTCATTGGCATAATGCCCATATTTTTTGCAATAATGACATTGAACATTGGATTTCTCATACCTTTGTCCATGAGCATGTTGGTGTCCACCTTGCTAGCTGTTGCTTTGGCCATGGCTTTGATTTTGACTGTTTCTCCTTACATGTGAATGTGAAGAGTTGTTTCTTCCTCCTCTTTTTTGGCTTCTACCTCTTCCTCTTCCTCTGCCTTGACCTCTTCCTCTTCCAAAAGGAATCTGGGTCTTGAAGGAATGCTCCAAAGATGGGTTTACTGATCTTCCCAATCTCTGTTCATGAGTCATTAGTGATGCATGAAGTTCATCTACAGTGAAATTTGAGAGATATTTATTCTCTTCTATGGTGGTAACAATAATATTAAACCGTGAGGGTAGACTCCTCAACAGTTTATCCACAATCCTTCTTTCTTCAAGTGTTTCTCCATGGGACCTTATCTGTGTGACCATCCCAATCACATGTGTGAAGAATGAGTCTATATTATCAGACTCTTTCATACAGAGAGTTTCAAAATCTCTCCTCAGCAATTGTAGTTTTGCTATCTTCACTTTCTCCATACCTTGATAGGTTATTTTAAGAGTTTCCCATGCACCCTTTGATCTCTTAGCTGCTGCTATCCTTGGAAACACACTCTCATGTACTGCTTGATAAAGATAGAAGAGGGCTTTAAAATCCTTCTTTCTATTACTCTTCAAAAAATCCTTCTTTGCCCATGTTAAGGCATTAAAGGCCTGCTCATCAACTGGTTCTTCAAAACCATCTTCTACAAATTCCCATAAGTCTTGTGAGGAAAACAGGGCTCTCATGGTAATGACCCAATAATCATAGTTCTTCCCATTAAATTGTGAAAGACGAGTATTTCCAATACTCATACTAGTTCTTGGTCGAGCCATTGTTTATAAACTGAAATAAACTTGACTGTGTTTTTCTTAAACAAATTGTCTTTCCTTCTTTTAAAAGACAAACTCTGTCTCTGAGGACTGCCCTTTCAAACAAAATAACAACTCTATTTTTTTGAGAAATACATGGACTTAATATTTTGCTGAGCCTTCACGCTGTTGGAGAACTGCTGCAACAAATGCTTCCTTCATTCAGCTTCTTTGACACCTTCAAAGAGCCTGGATAAGCTCTAATACCATGTTAGAATTTCTGAATATTCCGAACACACAGGGAGAATATAAATTCTCCTCCTTCAACATAGAGAAATGTGAACAATTTTTCTCTCACTAGACATAGATGGCACAATTTCAAAATTATTTCATTAACAAACAAAACTTTTACAAAATTTCTTCCACTGTGTGGGATTAAAAAATGTGTCTGACTGCTACAAACTCAGTGCTCACAAAACAAACTTCTCTCTGTCTCTCAAAATGCACATAACAGTGCTCTCTAGTCTTCACTGTGTTTTTCTCTTCCTGCGGGATTTTTTACAATACACAACAAATCTAACATTACATTTCCATAAGCCTACATGCTTCTTTTTATATGGCGCGACATAAACACATAAAAGAAAATAAACTATATTAAAACATACACAAACTAATGTGAAACTCTTTCCTATGGGTCCCTGCAGAGGCACTCTCTCTCAGGTACAATAGATTTGTGTCATGCCCCTGTAAACAATCTCCATCGTTGATCTCTGAGTCAACGAACCAACCTTGGTCAAATACGGAGGCACCCAGTGGTTCTTTGCAAACCTTTGAATTGCCCCTGTAACACTATAATTATTCAAAAAATGCAATTGAACTTTAAACAAAATTTTATTTGTGCGATATGCGAGTGGAGCCCATATTGCAATCGGCGATTGGCAGATCATGGTTGCGGACGATTTGGAAAATGGCGAAGCGATATGCGATGTGCGATGAGCGACATCGGCAATATCGCATCGGTGATAAACTTCAGTAGTGGATCAGTGGAAACTTTTCTTTGGCAATGAGTGATGAGCGATGGTGCAATGGCACGATGAGCAATGTGGGGACCACATCGCATCGGCATCGGCGGAACAACGAAACAAATGGTTTGGCGGAATGAACTTTGGGCTTTGTGATGAGTGATTGCACGATGGTGGTAGGGACCACATCGGTGATTGGTGCCTCGGTGATAACACATATCGAAAGGTGGATAAACATCATTGCTTTGCGATATACGATGTGCGATGTGGCAACATCGCATTGCATCAGAACTCCTTCATATCAACAAGACACTAACACAAAAAACTTTGAGATTGTGATGAAGTAATGGGGACCACAGATGATGTGACCAATTCAAAAAATATTTGGTGCGTTTAAACAAAACTTCTGTTTGTGGTTGTTGAGGGCTTAAAAGCTCGAAATGACTTCTCTTTAATAAAACTATTGTTGCATGGTTTTAACCACAAAAGTCTTTAATTTTCTTTTGCAAAGATGGCTACGGCCCATATCAATTTAATTCATCCTTACAACTCCATTGAACTTTGTTAAATGCATAGAGGTGTGCACTCAACCTCTATTGTTGCCCCTATTGTACTATGTTTCTACTTACATGGGGTATGCAGGCGACTTTAATATTTTCAACAAAGTTGTCCTCGTCCTTTGTCGATTTGGAACTTGATCATGACGGATCACAAGAAAAGGAGATGTGGGCTCGTCCGGTCTATGTTGTTTCAGTTGACTTGTCAGCTTCTGAAGGGTTTATGGAGCTTATGAAGAGTACACTGTTAGCAACATTATAATCTCGGTAGTGTGGCTTTCGTTCTCTTTTTCATGTGAACGATGGAGAGTGGTAAATTATACATGAACGAGCACTTTCACAGGAGGAGGCGGCGGTGCATCCCATATCGTTGTTGCATCACACCAATATGTATCACATCGTAGACTAAAAGAACCATTTTGATTGTCATAAGGACAGTCCCATCGACGGGTTTGAAAGTAAGTTGAGGCCATTCTAAAGCTGCATTTGAGGCTCCTTGAAGGTTGTGTTTGTAGGATTGTTTAAATTAAGATTTGTTGGTAAATGATATGTTAGATTGTGTCTTTAGAGGGAGTCAATAGTCAACAATAGGATCTTTGCTTCATTAGACGTGAGGACCTGACATCTCTGTATGCGAGCGTTGAAGGCATATTCAGTGTTTGAATTAAACATTGAATGAATTGAATGGAGTTATTCAACGCTATCTCGGATCAACGTAGGTCCCTACTCAACGAAAGGTGCATTGAAGAAGGGAAAGTTCAATTTTGCATTGAAACACCCCGAAATAACATTGAAATGTGCATTGACTCTATGTTATTTTTCAATTTTAATTTTTGAAAGAACTCCAATATTGTGAAGGCTATGCATGACCTCCACTAGGTGATTGATCTTGGCCATGAACTTCATCAGAAATGATACGAAGGTCTCGAATGTTAAATTTTTAGCAATCTGCAATCCATCAAAAACAAGCTTCAATTTTTTTTTGTTAATTTCGTAGGAACTTACTATTTTCTATTATTGTAAAAAGAAGATTGCATTATATATAGAGTTGGTGACCTCAACCTGCCCGTAGGAAACCAGGTCAGTTGGCCACCTTAACGTATTTAACGCCATCCAAAATTGAAATTGTTTCTTTCTCCGACTTGCTACAATGGCGAGTTTACTGTCTAATACATTAAGTAAGCAATAATAAAAAAATATAAACACTATCCACAAAATTCATAAAATAAAACTAGGAAACCATCCATCTGAAGATTTAATCGGTGTCGTATCCTTAGCAGTGGATCTAGGCATTTCCACTTGCTACAGTTGTTGCATCTGCTTCTCTATTCGTTCCATTCAAGCTATCATCTGGTATTGTGTCAGCTTGATTTGTTGAAGTTGTATGGTACTATCCTGAAACATTTCTAGTACTGTCGGATTTACCTTCCTTTTCCTGGCTCAAAACTTTGCATTGCTTTAGCGAGGACACACTTCATTATCTAATACGTATGAACCATTTGATTAAATAGTGACAGACGACCTCTTGTATTTCCAGGATCAGTAAAAAAATCCATTATTTCTGCCTCTACCTCACTATCCTCCTCATTACTGTGGCTTTATTTTTTGCATCCCTGGTTTGTGGAGTATTACCAAAAGAGTAAGCTTGAGAGATATTGAGTAACACCTCTTGCTTAGTCTTCCTACCTCTTTTACTGGTCTCTTATTTTTCTTTCTCCATATTTTTCTTCCCTTTATCCTGATTATTGACCCTACTCTTCTTCAATCACCTCTTAACGATAGTTACTTCCTTGATTCTCTATTGAAAATATGTGTTTATTATCAGTAAGCGTGTATGACGGGAGGTCAGGGTTATAACTACTAAACTCTGCATTTGTATGAGTAAATCATCCTTTGGCTTATACTTCGCAGAAAGATTGTGATTATTTATGAAATGGTTTCTACAATTAGGATGATGGATATAGAGACTCAGACGAAGATGAGTCTGTAACCTATTTTGACCATACGAAACTGAAAAAACAAGATGTAACATTTGACTTCGACCTTCAACATCCCCAGACCAGAAACCATAATAACTACCCAAAATTTTCAAGACATACTCACAACATCTGTATTTAAATTACCCAATGGATTTATTGATACGCAAACAAGACTTTTGTAATATGATCTCATGGTAATACTGACAACTTAAGCCCCAAATTATCCCTAAGTTTTTGATGATTACAGAACAGAGCCCAGTCAGAGATCAGATAACTTGCTATAAGCAGTAGATAAAGTCCAATGATCAGTAAAACTAGACTCCACTTCATGCAGTGAGCAATTGACAGAATAAGAATGAAAATTCCTTTTCCCAACAGAACTAAAGTTGCATGCATGCTTGATGTAAATGAAATTTAAAAAGAATTTTTGCATAACATTACAGGGGTCATGGAAACAAGGCTGGATTTCTTTCTGCAATAGTAAAACATTATAATTTTTTATCTTACGACTGTTGGTAAATGAATTCATTCCAAGAATATTGACTACTCCATTATCCTGTCTCATCTTAAAATAAATGGCTAAAAATGTAAGCGTGGATTGAAGAATTACATACCCCTGAACCCTCGCCTGAAGCTTCTGAGCAATGTCTGCACCAGCTCCATTCTCATTGCTCTTGCTGGGTTGAAATGGTGAATGCACAACCCACATTAGCCTCTTTAGGTTTCCCTTATTCTACCTATTCCAATAGCCTTCTGACACTCCAACCTGTCCTAGTAAATGAACCATCATGACTTACTAACTCTGCATCCTTCACATATTGTAATGAGCATGCGAACACAACTCTCATGCTTGAACCGCAGTGATTTTGCCCTCCAGTTGTACGGTGGCTCCTAACAGCGGGCACCCCGAATGGGGGTTAGCTCCTACTACATCTCGATCTACAACAAACTGAAGCGAATGTAATTCTATATTCCAAATTCTTTCACTTGGGGTCACATCCAACTATCTTTCGACATTGCGACATCCCCAATTTGCAATATAATCAGCGGCTTTATTTCCAGTTCTTCGAACATGTGAAGGTATCAGGTATTGAATTTTTTGAATAAGAGAATATATTTCTTGAATAAGCCTAGTTGTCCTCCAACTCTTACTTATCTTTTCCTAGGGCATTCCTTGTTGTAGTTTTCTTAACACCCCTATGACCATAGCTGAATCACCTTCAACTATAACTCTATGGTAATGTTCTCTTATTGCTATTTTCAATCCTTGCTTTATTGCTATTAGTGTAGCCTTAGTATTGGTTGCATAGCCAATGTCCATAGCATATACCCGACAAGGTCGTGCTTGAGAATTTCTAAAGATCCCGCCAGCTCCTGCCTGACCTAGATTTCCTTGTGATGCCCCATCATAATTAAGCTTTATAAATCCATTCTGTGGTTCTTTCCATCTATCATAGATGTTTTGGTGAGGTGGCTTAAATTTCCAAAGGGTCCGTCACAACATTTGAGGTTTCAGATTTAATCTAGCTAGGATATTAGATTCAATACCTTCAGTCTTCCACTCGTTATCTATCCATTTCTCAACCAATATGGTTTCTCGAATATTCTCAATAATCTTTTTCCATATTTTAGTGTTATCAATGGATTCACCTCTAAAGATACAATGATTCCTTTCCTTCCATATACCCTATAATATGAATCCTAAGGACAACCTCCATTCTCTGTTCAATACTTCGCTTTGAAAACCCCCTTTTCTCCATTTGATGATCGCTTCATTTATGCTTGAGTTATCTCTATACGTCTGCATAAATAGCCTTGCATTGCTATTCCATATTATTTCCCCTATCTCAAAAGTATTTAGAAGATGTTCTATTGATTCCTCTGTCTTCCTACATATAAAACAAATGGAGGGCCCTTGCATTCCTTTCTTCTGTAACTGATCCCATGTTAGAATTTTCCTATGAATGAGTATCCAGAGGAAATATTCTACTTTTGGCCAATGATTACTTTACCAGATTTTTTTCCATATTGACCTTGCTCTATTTGGAATATTCTGAGCATGAACATTGTATCCCTCCTATATAGTAAACATGCCTCCACTTTGATATCCCCATCGAAGGATATCATTTCCTTTTTTTATTACTAATCTCCTTGTTTTCAATTCTTTCTCAAGATTATTCCATTGTAACGTTTCCGATGCTCCTGGCCAATGAACTTTTTCTTTCCATATTCTCCATTGACTTATATTTTGCTGACACCAATAATTATTGATTAATCTCTTATTAGGGATATTTTTAAATAAGAATATTTCCCCAAGGTCAAGGTGACTAAATATTTTTTCTCTTTGTTGCCACGAATCTTCCCAAAAAACTGTTGTTTTTCCTTCCTGCACTTCCTAGAAACTATGTTGGCAGATTAAATGCATGTTCATTGCTGCTAAATTCCAAACATTAGAACCTTTAGGAGTAACATCAAATTTTAGTTTACCTAATATTTCTTGTGGCATGTCAAATTTATTCTCCAAAATGAGTTTCCAAATATCTTGACCTCCTTAGATCCATCTCCACCACAATTTTTCTCCCATAACTTGATTTAGAACATAGGGATCATGAAGACCCAATCCTCCCGTAGATTTTAATTTTATGAGTTTATCCCAAGACAGAAGTTCCCACTTCCTAGACTCGGTTGCTCCTTGCCAAAGAAATTTCTTAAAAATTTTAACCATTTGATTGCATATATTTTTCGGTGCAGCCCTCCCAGATAATTGATAAACAGGTAGCGATTGAAGGATAGATTTGAGAAAAATAAGTCTTCCTAGGGCATTCAAAGCTCTGAAAGTCCAGTTTTGCAATTTTTTTTTCAATATGGTAATAAGGTCTTTCCAATATTATATTCTTAGAGAAGAAGTATTTAATGGAACACCCAAATATTTCATAGGAAACGTGCCAATATTAAATCCCAATGTTCTAGCTAGAAATATTTGCATGGAATCATTAACATTGAAAAATAAACATTTGATTTGTTTGTATTGACCAAAGTACCTGAAGCTTCCATGAATATGTTCAGAACATTTAAAATTTCTTTAGCCTCCCGCACCGATGCCTAAAAAAATAAAAGGATGTTGTCAACAAACTGTTGGTGTGTCAAAGTGAGAGCCAGTCCCCATAACTTTAAACCATGTAATTGACCTCCCACTAAACGAGCTTTGATTAATCTTCCAAAACCTTCCACTGCTAAAATAAATAAAAATGGCGAGAGAGGGTCCCCTTGCCAGAGGCCCTTGGAAATATTAAAATGTTGAGAAGGAATTCAATTTAGTAATATCGAAAAATTAGGAGATGATATGAATGAATGCAACCATTGAATCCATCTATTATCAAAACTAAATTCCTGGAGCACAGTTATTAAATAAGGCCAACTTATACGGTCATATGCTTTGGAGAGGTCCAATTTTAACATCATTCCTTTCACTCTGAGTGTCCTTAAAGAGTGGATTGCTTCTTGAGCCGTAACAATTCCATCTAATATTTGTCTGCATTTCACAAACCATGTTTGTTCTGGAGAGATCAAGGTAGGCAAGAGAGGTTTCAGTCTATTTACCATGATGGTAGATAATATTTTGTATATTACATTGCAAAGTGATATAGGCCTAAACCCTACCGGAGTGTTCGAGTTATCCTGTTTTGGGATAAGGGTTATGAATGTTGAATTCAGTTTCGGACACACATTTCGATTCCTTATTGAATCCTCTACCATGTCCCAAATATCATGACCCATGAAGTGCCAGGTAGCCTTGAAGAATGTTGCTGTGAAACCATCCGTGCCAGGGGCCTTATTTTTAGGCATATGCATAACTACTTCTTCTACTTCCTCCAAACTTATTTCTCTCAAAAGGGCTAAGTTTTGATCTCTCGTCACTACTGAAGGAATATTACTAGTGATTTTGTCAATTGCAAGTTGTCTATTCAAGTCAGGTTCCGTTAGGATATATTTGAAATGATCTACAAGTATTGTTTCCATATCCTCATGTTGCAAAATACGATTACCATTTTTATCTTTCAAAGAGAAAATTTGATCGTGCTATCTCCGCTGTATCATTGCTTTATGAAAAAAATTCGTGTTTTGCTCATCTTCCTTTAGCCATTGAATCCTGGATTTTTGTTTCCATAATATTTCTTCTTGCTTCCTTCATTCCTCAAAGAGGCTAAGAGTGTTTCCTTCTTCCTCAGCAAAAGCTTCTGTTCTGCTATTGAGGATCATATTTTGCTGGATATCTTTCATTTTCTCTCATTCGAACCTCATCCTGGTGAATATCTCCAAATTCTATTTTGTTCCATCGCTTGATTTCTACTTTGAGTTGTGTCAGTATGAGCTGGAAAGAATGCATTTTATTTCTTCCTTGAATCCTATTACTTTCCCACCAATGTTTTTCTTGTTCTAGAAACATAGGTTCTCTCAGCCAGAATAATTCAAATATGAAAGGTCTATTTTTCGACCCTGATTTCATATCTATTTCTATCCATATCGGCCAATGATCAGATCCAAGAATTGGTAAGATTGTTGCTTCATAATAAACATCAAGACTTACTAGAGACTCATAGCCTATAAATCTATCCAACCTTGATTTTATTTGAAGTCTTTCCCCATGTCTATTATTCCATGTGAACTTCCCATTGACTGTTGGAATATCTACCAATTTGAGATCTTTGAGTAAATCCCGAAATAACTCCATCTCCAGATCTTCTCTCCTTATACCTCCTTTTTTTTAGACAAATTTAATATCATATTAAAGTCCCCCCCATGAGACAATATTTTTCGTGATGCATATTATTTAGATTCCTAATACTTTGTAAAAACTCCTCTCTTTCTCCTAGAATTGGAGGCCCATACACTGTCAGTATAAGTATCTTTTCTTATGTTCCTATTTGCTGAAAAATTCCTATTAATATTCTCGGAAGACCTATCCATCCTTCTGCAATTATTTCTGCTAGATTCCATAAAATAGTTATGCCTCCGCCTTTCCTCTTGAATCTATAGCCATGACCTGAAAGTGAGGTTTGAATGATTGAACAATATTTTCTAGTTTGTGTCTAGAGACCTTAGTTTCTTGAATCAACATTACTTGTGGTTTCTCTTTTTTCAGCCTTTCTTTAAGATACCTTTGCTTACCTTTACTATTTAGGCCCCTTATATTCCAAGAGATTTCCTTCATTAGTTAACTTTGGGGATTGGTTGGAATATCGTTGTTAACTACATTATCTTTCTTGTATTAATCAGCATTTCTCCAACCAATTGTATTGAGTCATGCAATGTCCTTCTACCCCATTTCTTAGATCCTTTTTGCTACTGATTTGGTCCCTTAGGGGCAATTTTTTCTGAGTTACTTACCTCTTTTTGTGCTTGGGCTGTCAAGTAATGCTAAAATGTTTCTTTATAGAGTGTCTTCTACTCTTCAGGGATGAATCGATCATCCAAATTTCTTCATTCATGAAAAAGTCGTTTGAGAACCTTTTCTTCTGTACTTAAATCATATTTATTATTTTCAATGTCCATTGGTGCCTATTCTACCTTGTTACTATCTTCTACATCTATGGTTTCCTATGTTTCTTTTCATTTTCCTACCTGCATTTTTGGATTCACCTGTTCTTGACCTTGCCCAATGCTATCTTCCTCTGCATGCAAATTTTCCCCTTCCTCTTCCAGTATGTCATAACGATTTGTTGAAGTTATCTGTGCAGGAAAATTCGGTTGACTAGTCTTCATTTTATTGTTTCCTTTCTTCGTTGTAACTATAGTAAATCCATCCTCCCGTTCTCTCCCTTGTTCCGCATTAACTGTTGGCCGGTTAGACTGTTGTTCAATAATGTTGAGAGGACATGCTTTGTACAGGTGACCATACTCATGGAATCTTTGACATCGAAAAGGAATATGTTCATAGTCAAGGAGATGCTGCCCGATTTTTCCTTCATATTCTAATTCAATGTTTTTAGGCAATGGTTCAGAGATATTCATATATACACAGATTTGTGCAAAAGAAGTATAACAACCACAACGAGTCGTTTCTGCTATTTTAACGAAACTTCCTAAAGAATTTCCTATTCGCTCCAAAATATCTTGATCCCAAAAATCCATAGGGAGGATGAACAGGCGCACCCATACAGGTGCTGCCATAAATTGTTCTTGGTCTGGGTTATAACATTCTTTCCAGTGTCTAAGAAAGAAGTCGACATTATTATGGAAATATGGTCCCCCTTCAAAAATTCTTTCCTTATCTAATAAGTTAGTAAAAATAACTGTAAAAAATCCTCTAGCCCCAAACTTCAGATCAATGTAACCTTTGGGTAGCCATTTTATCTTTATCCAATTTAATAAATATTTGTCTGTGGGCCAAATACCAGTAAAATTACATATAAGAGTGTGATATTTCATGTAGGCCCTATATTCATCCAATTTGTTTGTAGGTATGATGAATCTTGGTTTCTTCACTGCTCTTAGCAAGCATTGTCCCTTTCCCTTCTCATGCCAATCAGCCCCCAATACCGGGACTGTCTTCTGGTGAAAGCATTTAGTTTGCTACATTCTGCTTGTATGTTCCCCAGCCATTACATTGCGGTAGGAGGGGGTGGCTCCCCCCCCCACGATGTTGCCGCCATTCCCCTTCCAGATGCAATGCGAATGATTTCCTTAGAGCTTTGCTACCAGGTTGCAGGTTTACAGAAACCCTAACAGATCGCGGGTTTCTTGGAACGTGTTTTCATTTTTTTCTTCTTACTACATATCTGAACTGAAAACGGGCTTCGATGAATCTATTTTGTTTGGTGTTTTTCTTTTTAAAAATAAAAGGGGGGCTTTGATTTGTTTTTGAACTGCCCATATATATATATTTAAAAGGGGATTTTTTTATTTTTATTTTTATAGATTGAGTGGATAATTTATCCTTATTAAAATATTTAAATTGAAGCCTTGTAAATTTGAAGCTATTGGAGGTGCTTTTGAAATACATTAGGAGAATATGGTGAATCCACTTTGAGAGACATACGTGAATTAAGCTAATAAACTACATAGCACAAATTATGTCAATTGGAAATTTAAGTTGCAAACACTACTCGAAGGATATGGCACTTGGACCATCGCGAACAGAGCATAAGAAAAACTTGTTGCAGGATCGACATGTGCATCGATATAGGACTGGGAGAAGGAGGAGAAAAATAAAAGGTTTTATTAAAAATTTCCATGAAAGATAATGTAATTCTTTATATTCATGATTTTAAGAGCTCTAATGTAACCTAGAATGCATTGAAGGAGCTATATGAAACTAAAAATACAAATCAAGTCCTTTTATCTGAAGAGTAAGCTCATGTACATTAAAATGGAAGAGAATCAATATATTAGTGCCTTTGTTTCAATAATTAAATATTTTAAAGATAATTTTGGAGATATAAGAGAATCAGTACATGTTATTGATCTTGTTACAATCATCTTAAAATGGAATTTCTAAGGACTATCATCTGTTTATTACAGTTCTTGCAACAAGGGAAAAAGCACCAAATTTTGAGGAATTGATAGGAATATTGTTGCACAAAGAAGAGAGGCACAAGAATTTTAATCCTCGGAATCCAGACTTGGCACTCGTGGCTAAGAAGAAATCCTTCAAAGGGAACTAAGGAGAATTAGGTAATGGTGGAATCTCATCTCAGAAAAGGCCATTTTGAAAATCAAATCAAGGTACGTCATCTGTGAGACATGATTGCGGAATAAAATGTTTTTATTTTGTTAGAAGTAGGAATCTTACCAGAGATTGTTATAATAATATCAGTGATGAATGTAGGAATAAACATATAAGGCAATCAATATATTTTATAGGACAAGCCCTTAATTGTGATCTAAAAAGGATTACATTAATGTTGCACTGGCTGCTGAAATGGATGATAATAATAAGTGGTTTGTGGACTCTGAAACTTTGATTCATATGACATGTAATATGAGTTGGTATGAGAATTTCAAGAATGTATGCAATGTGCTAATACAAATCTTGGATATGATTTCCCACATCATATTAAGGGATGTTGAGATATTCATGTAACATTTCCAAATGGAAATGTCACGCACATTCATAATGTAATGTATGTTCATGGGATCAAGAATTTTTTTATCTCTTTGTCTACAATTATAGATCAGAATCTAAAGGTTGAATTCTTCAAAAAACATTGCATAGTGAAATATTTTATAGATCATTGCAAACTTATTACTTCAGGAGTCAGAGTTGGATACTTGTACAAGCTTGATGTTACCAACAAAAGTCATCAATCACTGAATTCTACAACTATATTAATAAAAAATATTTGGAATCATAGGTATGGTCATATCAATTATCATTATTTATTGTTGCTGCAGAAGCAAATTATGGTTAGAGGACTCCCTATGTTAAAGAATGAATTTGATGTTTGTGAAGGAAGTGCATTAGGAAAATGTCAGAGACATGAATTCCCCTCTAATTCTGTTAGAAGATGAAGATATGTATTAGAACTTGTGCATTTCGATGTTTTTGGACCCATGTGGACAAGATCCCTAGGATGTGTCTATTATTTTTTGTTGTTTATTTATGATTGCACAAGGTATACTTGGGTGTACTTCCTTAGGAAAAAGAGTGATATTTTTTAGTATTTCAAAGAATTAAAAAACATGGGAGAGAATAAAATAGGGAAGTTCATAAAGTTAATGCGTTTAGATCAAGGGGGAGAGTATAGGCTATAGAACTTCACCAAGTATTGCAAGAATCATTGAATAGTGCAGAAATTTACAGTACCCTAGACTCCACAACAGAACGATGTTGCATAAAGGAAAAATAGGACATTGGTGGAGTGTGCATGAAGTATGATCGAATGTAAGAATATCTGAAATTATTTTTGGGAAAAATCCATTAGTATTGTTGTATATTTAAAAAATAGAAGTCCAAAAAGGTATCGATATCTCAATACCCCATTCAAATCCTTGTATGGTTTTAAACTAACAGTACATCATTTGAGGGTATTTGGGTGTAAGGCCTTTGCACATATTCCAAAGGGGAATAGAAATAATATTGATTCTAAAGCTATTAAATGTTTGTGGGATACTTTTCAGAATTTAAATCTTATAAAATGTTTGATCCCTCTACTCATAAAGTATTTTCAAGTAGAGATGTAATTTTCCATGAGAAATAATATGAATGCAACAAGGACAACAATTATGAAAATTTTCACATAGTTCCTAAAGATAAAGACAATAAAGCGAAATCAAAAGCACAAGATAATGCGCAGAAGAAGCTTGTGGAAAAATCTAGTGATATGCACAACACTAGCAGTCAGAGCCCACTCAGAGGTGGAGAACTTCCTTCAGAAAACATGGGTGAAGACAGTGAAGTATGAAGGAGATCTACTCAGCATATTCTCCTACCCAAAAGGTATAAGGACTATGCCCTCATGTGTAGTGTTTTGAATTTCATAGAACCCATTCATTTTAATGAAGACAATGAATGTGAAGAGTGGAGAGAAGCAATTTGTGAAGAATATGAGTCTATAATTAAGAAAAATCTGGGAATTGACTGAATTTCCTAAAGGGAAAGAACCAATAGGATGAAAATGGTTATACAAACTCAATTTTAAAGTATATGTTAGTAAAGATAAATATAAAGATATATTGGTGGTAAAATGTTACTCACTTAAGGAGGGCGTCGATTATGAAGAAAATTTTTCACCTATAGCTAAACTAAGTACTATTATATTTTTTATTACATTAGATAGAAATTACCATTGGAATTTACATGATTTCGATGTAAAATATACTTTTCTAAACGTTGACTTAAAAGAGTAGGTGTATTTGACACAACTTGAAGGGTTTGTGAAAAAAAGGCAGAAACATTTATTTTCCAAAGAAAAGAAAGGTTTCTATGGGCTAAGGCAAGATCTTAGGTCATGGTATGAAAAGGTAAATTCCTTCTTTCTTCAGCAAGGTCTTATGAAAGTTCAAAGTGATCAAAATATGTATACAAAATTTTATCTAAGGGAGAATTTAGTACTTTTTATTTATATTTTGATGATCTAATTATTACAGTAAATTAAGTCAAACTAATTGATGGAATTAAGGAGAATTTTTGACAATTATTTGGGATGAAATATCTTGTTAAGTTACGTTATTTTCTAGGTTTTGAAGTGTTGAGAGATGATGGTTAGACTATTGTTACTCAGGATAAGTATGTCAGAGAAGTGCTTAAATGGTTTAAAATGGATATGTTCAAATCTTCTTTTACTCCAATGCAGCAAAATGTGAAACTTCATTTTGATGATGGCTGAAAGGAGGTAGATGGTACATTGTATATAAAATTGGTGGGAAGTTTTTTGTTTATCTTACTACAACCATACCAGACATAGCATACTTTGTTATTGTTTTATGTCAGTTTATGGGGAGACCTTTACAAATCCATTGGAGAGAAGAAAAATTAGTAATCATGTATCTTAAAGGAACAATTGAGTTTGGTCTTAAGTATATTGATTCATTTGGTGTTGATCTGACATGTTACTCATATTCATATTGGGATTTTAATCCAGATGATCGAATATTATACTACAGGTTATGCATTCAATATTGGATCTAGGATTTTTTCATGGGGCGGCAAGAAGAAGCTTATTGTATCCTTGTCATCTACAAAGGCATAGTATAAAGATTTGTATGCAACAAATTGTAAAGTTGTTTGGTTGAGGTAAGTTCTTGAAGAAATTGGAGAAGAACAAAAGAAGTCTACAGTGATGAAATGTGACAACCAAAGCTCAATCAAGTTGGAAAAAAATCCAATCTTTCATGTAAGGAAAAATCATGTTGATGCTCAGTTTCATTTATTAGAGAGAAGATATAGTCTAAAGAATTTTTCTTTAATATTGTAATACTTGTGAAAATATTGCTAATTTTTACAAAGCCCCTTAGGAAGATAAAATTTGAATTTTTCAGGGAGATGATAGGTGTGGAAATAATTCCTTTCTCGATTAAAGGAGGAACTTGAAAATAATGGAGAAATAGATGCTAGGTTATTTTGATTATGTCCTAGATTAGGCTTAGATCCTATTTTCCTAGAATCTGTTTTACCCTACCTATTTGAATGCATATTTATATGTTTGTATTGATTGGTTGATTAATTAATGAGAAAGCCAGTGTTGTGTCAGCCTCAGTGATTTCGGTGGCTCCATACACACTCAAAGGTCAAAGAGAGCTTATAGTAGGTCAAAATTAAAAGTGGTTAGATTTCTCTCAAACTAGGACCACATCGAAGTTGTCAACACCCTAATTTCAACAATTTGAACAACACTCCAATATGAGCTACTATTCATAAGTTAGAGGTGGTGAAAGTTTTGGTCAAAGATGGCATGTGGGCGAGGATTACTAGTCCTACAAATTCACCAAGGCACGACACACAGAATCCAATCACCAAGATGAGAAAATTTGTTGCCTAGTTAATTTCCCAAATATAACTTATGGCAAAAATTGAAATGGCCAATTAGTTTTTGAAAAATGAAAAAAAAAATTAAAATAGGGGCAGACTAGGATCAGTGGACCCACCCACCCCCACCAGCTAGATTCATATTATATATTAAAAAATTATGGGGTGGTAGGCAGTCAAACCCCACCACCTCCGGCTTTGTAAAAACAATATATATGGTGGTGGGTGGTCAAACCCCGCCACCATCGAGAAAATTTCCCATACACATATTGCGAAACTAGAGGGAGTCAATCCCATGGTGAGTGCATCCGTCAGCCCCGCCCACATGGTGATTTCCATAAACGTAATGCCAGAAAAACTATTAAATCATCGTGCCAACGGATTACCATAACCACCATGAAAATCATGCCATGTAAAAAGTATCAGCACCAATGTTCTGCCAAAACACAAAACAAACTTTGTTTTAAAACAAAATTTAATGTGGTGTGGGTGGGGTTTGACCCCGGGTCCCCACCACTGAAACTGAGGACCACTAACATTAACCTGATGACCTATTCGTTATAATATCCACCGGTGAAAATGTATTTAACCTCAACCTTTTCATTCGACAAGACGTTGTTGGAGAGTGAACCGACCAACAAAGAAGCAATGGAACTTTGAATGGACGAACCAACCCATAATGGAACCACGAACCAATGGAACCATGAGCAAGAAGAGAGCGTAACATTGATGCATGAGAATCTCAAGATGCCAGAAAGATTCCCTGGTAGATAAAATTTCACTTTATCATAATGACATCAAGTTTAGAGTAAAATTTCACAAAATTCCGCATGGAACACGATGGTGAAGTTAGATTCGCTATCTGAGAAACATATTTGCAGGCACCTCGCAGCGTGCAATATTTTTAGAATATCGAGGAATGTAAAATATTACCTTGGAGGGTGAAATTATCCTGATTCAGAATGCAGGAAAATTTATACTCAAAAGTCTCAGAATTCTATAAGGATCACAATGCCAATATTAGATTTTTCATTTGAGGAGTGGATCTGTAGTAAACCTGTGGAGAACAATATTTTGAGAATCATGGGGAATCTAAAAGATTTCCCAAGGCCCATATTTTGATAGTGTTCTAATTTAACGAATGGATAGTCAATTTTACAGAACTTGATCCCAGAAATTCAGTGGTTCTCTCAGTTTTTACAACTGAACCTTTCATTTTTTGGCCATCTTCATAAGTGAAGGGACATGAAGTAGTCATGTTATGTTTCCTTTCATTTTTGCTAAGATGATGTATTATTCTTGATATCCATGTTTAATATTATGTAGAGGATCATTATTGCCACATTATAGGAGATTTCATTAGCTTTTCATGCTATGTATTGTTGCCGAGTTCCCTCTGTAACTATGTTGAAGGGATGCTAATTGCCACATTGTGTGATATCTTTTTAGTTTTTCATGTTGAAGGAAGCCTTCTTGAGTGAGATCTGCTACAGGGAGAACATATCATGGAGATACAATCCACTCTCATTGAGGGTGTGTGTCCTTCTTGTGACAAAGAATTCTCCATGTTCATTATTATTTATGACATTATATGAAGCAGCCTATACTATCTTGACACCAGGCTAGGAGAGGTAGCTTGCAGTAGGTGAACTCTGTTACCAAATATCTCATGTTTTATTTGCTTATTTCCATCATGTTTCCTCTTTCTTAACCATGAATATGTGTTATTTTATGCTCTTTTAAATGAAATTCTAAAAACATCACAGAAGTAAAAGATCTTGGATAATTCCAACACTCAGGAATACTGGAACAAGATTGGTATTAGAGTAGTCTTCTTGCTTATGTGAATTTTGAGTGTGAGAGATTGACCATGCAGCAATGGAGGATGACAAGATATCTATAAGGCCATGCTCAAGATGTCCAAAAAGGTGGACATGATTTATGAAGCTTAAGAGAAACAGGAGAAACAAGGAGCAAGGAATAATGTTCCATCCACATCTTCCGGTGAACATTCATCACCCTCATCATCTTCTCATCATTAGAATTAGAATATTGACAAGAGTCTTCAAGCGGATAATGTTTAATTGAAGATACTTATACAAGAAGAGAAATAGGATAAGAAGAGTTTGCATATTTAGTTGCAAGCCACGGAAGAGGCCTTGGAAGAATTGAGGTGAAACAACAATAGCCTTCAAGAAAAGGATTTTGAATTAAGGAGGCTTCCATAAGAAGAGAAAGAGGTGAAGCAGAGACTGCAACTTCAGCTATGAGCCATGGAAGAGGCCTTGGAAGATTTTAAGCGCAAAAAAGGCTTATAAAATCCATCATCACTTATTTCTGAATTGTCATCTGACATAGACAATGTTGATCATTCTTCAGTTTCATCTTCACATGATGTTATTTATATATGAAATGTGCAGGTACCCATTATAGGAACTTGCATGAGACTCCTTACCAAGATGGGGTACAGAGGGGGAGGACTCAGTGCTAATTTCTAAGGCATGACTCAACCATTTGAGGTCATGCAAATGCCTTGATTCAAAGGTTTGTAATACATCAAAGGAGAGTGTTCAAAGGTGTCTGAAGCTTCCAAGACATGGTTGAAACCGTCAAGAAAAGAGAATGATGGGAACACTTCACCATCATCCCATGACAGTGCACAGTGAAGAGGAAGACTTGAGGCAAGCTCTCATTTTTTTAATTGCACCAGAGACAAACATTAAAGGTATAAAAAGTCTTAGTATTCTAGTGTTCATTTTGATTACAAAAATGTTGCTAATAATAAACATAAATCATGGTATTGAAAAACATGTAGTGTTTATGATTTACATAACCATGTGGTTGTTGAGTGCTAGAAAATAATGACAACATGAAAAAGGATGAGGCATGTTTTTCCTTCTCCACAACAGGGAAACAATAAGGTTAAGAAGGTCTAGAGGAAGAATAATTATTGAACTTGTTGCAACAAAAGTGGTCTTCAAAGGGCCATGTGTTGGAGGATCCATCCAGAGCAACATATCAAGGATAAAGTGTCTATGCATGAACCAGTTGAAAAGTTGTTCAACAAAAGAATCTACCACAAGAAGATAACCCATTCACTCTGATAAGTGAAAAATGGTTTTTCTAGGTGTAGTATTGTGTCATGGTCGTATTTTGTTAAATCATGTGTTGAAATTTAAAATTTAAAAGTGATGATGTGTTTTCAATCACTTTTTGAAGAAAAAATGATGTTTTTTCCTTGTATTTGATAGCCAGGGTATCGATTTCCATTTTCATGTAAACTCTACCACACAATATGTGTTATAAAATCGTGGAAAGTATGGGATGCTTAGGTAATTTATTGGTCATGTGATTGAGCATGTAATTTGAAAATATTATACTACAGGTTTGCAGAGGAAGTAGGTGTCAGCTCATCTCTTATGGCTCTAAAGGACAAAGGTGAAGGAGAAGGAAGGGAGACATGTCATGACACTTGTGGTGCACATAATGTACACAAAAGTCATAGATTATGTTCATGATTTTGGTGTAATAAAAGCTCCTCAGTGGGGGGGAATGATTGAGATGGATACAGACATCCTCAGAGGTCAAAGAAGGCTTAGAGTAGCTCAAAATTCAAAGTAGTGATATTTCTCTCAAACTAGGACTAGATGGAAGTGTTTGTCACCCTTGTTTCATCATTGCAAATGAAACTCCAATCTGAGTTCATATACCAAAGTTAGATTTGGTTAATGTTTTTGTCAAAGTATGCATGTGGGCGAGGATTAACGGTCCTAAAAATTGACGGAGACTGGGCACACAGAATCCGGCCACCAGGAAGAGTGAAATTGTTACCTAGTTAATTTTTCCAATATCCCTTATTTACGGAAAAAGTGAAAATGGGAAGTATGTTTTGAAAAATGAAAATAATATTAAAATAAGGGTGGGTTGGACCTGCCGGACCCACCCACCCCCACTGGTCAGAGTCTTATTATATATTAAAATATTATGGGGTAGCAAGTGGTCAAACCCCACCACCTCTGGCTTTGTAAGAACCACATATATGGTGGTCAGTGGTCAAACCCTACCACTACCAGGAACGATTCCCATACACATATGGCGAAACCGGTGGGCGTCGAACCCACGAGCGGTGGATTCATTTGCCTAGCCCATGGGATCATTCCATAAATGTAAGACAAAAAAAAAAAATTAAATCATCATGCTAACGCATTACCATAACAATAATGAAAATCATGCCATGTAAATAGTAGCGATGCCAATTTTCTACCAAAACATAAAACATATTTTGTTTTCAAATAAAAGGTAATGTGGCATGGGCAGGGTTTGACTCAGGGTCCCCGTCACTCAAGCTGAGGAATGCTACCATTAGGCCAACGACCTATTCGTTGTAATATTCGCTCGTGAAAATGTATTTAACCTCACCCTTTTCATTCGACAAAACAATGGTGGAGCATCGAGCAACCAACAGATGAGCAACGGAACTTTGAAAGGTGGAACCATTCCCAGAGTGAAACAATGAACCCATAGAACCGTGAGTAGGAAGAGAGTGGAACCTTGATGCAGGAGAATCTCAAGTTGCCAGAAAGATTCCCAGGGAGGTAAAATTTCACTTTATTAGAATGATATTAATTTTATAGTCAAATTTCATGAAATTTTGTAGGGAACACGATGGTGAATTTAGATTCACCAGACAAGAAGCAGAATTATAGGCACTGTGCAAGGTGGAATATTTGAAGAATATCGAGAAATTATCCAGAGTCAGAATGGAGGAAAATTTAGACTCAAAATTCTCAGAATTCCGCAAGTATCACAATGGCATTATGGGATTTTTCATTTGAGGAGCGGATCTCAAGTTAGCGCATGGAGTAGAATCTTTGGAGAACCATGGGGAATCTAAAAGATTCTCAAAGGCCTAGATTTTGACAGTGTTATAATTTGACAAGTGGATAGTCAATTTTACACTATTGGCTTCCAGAAATTCAACGGTGGACTGAATTCTTGCAACTGATCCTTTCATTTTTCAGCCATCTTCATAGGTGAAGTACATAAAGCACTCATGTTATGTTTCCTTTCATTATTGTTGATATTATGTATTATTCTTGAGATCCATGTTTCATACTATGTTGAGGATCATTATTGCCACATTATGTGAGATTTAATTAGATTTTCATGCTATGTATCGTTTTCTATATCCCTATGTAACTATGTTGAGGGGATATTCATTTCCACATTTTGTGTGATCCTGTTAGTTTTTCATGTTGAAGGAAGCCTTCTTAAGTGAGAGTTCCTGTAGAGAGAATGTCTTATGGAGAGATAAGCCACTATGTTTGAGGGTGTATGTCCTTCCTATGACAAAGAATCTTCCATGCTCATCATCATTTCCAACATTATATGAAGCGGCCTATCCTATCTTGACACTGGGCCTAGATATGTAGCCCACACTGGGTGAACTCCGTTATCAAATGTCTCGTGGTTTTGAGTTGTTGATTGTCGTAATGTTTTCTCTTGCTTAAGCATGCATGTGTTCGTTTATGCTCTTTTAAATAAAGTTCTAAAAACATCACAAAAATAAAAGATCTTGGATAATTCCGACAATGAATGATATTGGATCAATCAGGGGCTCCTCACCTTACAACTTCAAATTTCATTCATCTATTTTTCTTCCTATTTTTTTAGTTCATTGTGTGGGAGTGCAAGCCATTAGAGAAATTTTGAGGTCTAAAATGGGCTTCATAAGAAAAATGTACAACCAAAATAAAATTTATAAGAACCAAGAGGATTCAAGATGATTATGTCAACCATGGGGGATGACTCAACTTGTTTTTTCAACTGATCTCCCAAGGTTTTACTCAAATTTTGAGAAGGAGTACTCGTTGGCTATAGAATTGGATTCCTCATCCAAGGAGTACCCAATTTTCATACTTTTGATGGAACCTGCTATACGAAAAATGAGAAATACATGAAAAATGTCATTACAATTAGTTTTACCATGTATTTTCATTTTTGGTGTAGCGGGCTCCATCGAGAATATGAAACATGGATACTCATTCGATGAGGAATTAAATTTTGCATCCAACGAGTGTTCCCACTCAAAATTTTAGTAAACCAATAGGGATATAAGTTGAAAATACGAGTTGAGAAAGTAGTTTTTTCTTTTTTCCCTCTAGAATATGGTGATGTAATCTAATCTTATTTTATTAATTCTATTATTATTTAAAGAAAATACGAGTTGAAAATTTAGTTTTTTTTCCCTCAAAAAATTGATGGTGTAATCTAATATTATTTTATTAATTCTACTATTATTTTATAATTTCCTTAGGAGGCCCATTTTAGACCTCAAAATTCCCCTAATTTCTGCACAATCATTAGCTTCACACTACTCCTTACAATATACTAAATATTTTAAATATATATGTTCAATCAATATACATTAGCTAACTTATTTCTAAAATAAATTCTCTACCATTCATAAAATAATTGTAATATAAGCATTTTACAATATAAAAATATAAGAAACAAAATAATATGTTATAACAACCCACCAAACAAAAGATAATGTCTTACTATATTAATTTTTTTCCTCGTATCATAATGTTATAATTTAAAATAATATATTTAAATATTTAAATATTTTATTTAAGTAATTCACCCTAGATATTTCTATATCAACCCTCGGTAGATGGGGCATCATTGATTTTTTAAAATTTAATTAGATGGGCATGATTCAACATTAGCAAATATACCTTCATCTGAGTCATAAATCGAGAGTTGTGGCATGAGGGAGAGCGAAGAGATGAAAAAAAATTATTTAGTTTTGTGACGTCTAACTCTTAATGTGTCACTAATTCATTTGAAGCGTGCCCCCCCAAGATGCGGAAAAGGGTGTCCTTTCAACGTTCAACTTCCTTTCCTTTGGGCTTCGTATGCCAGAGGATTTTCATTCACCTTATTTTCATTTGGGCTTCACGTTTTAGAGTATTTTTAATGTGCCTATGGACTTCACTGATATGCTCAACCCCTAGACGACCATCGCTTTCATCGACATGATATTTTCATAATACACTCATGTCTTTCTCATTATTTTATATTTAGGGTTAATCATGTTCGTAACTATTGTGCACAGAATTGATTTGATTTTCATTGTAGTGTTAGTGTTCTGTGTTTGACGTGCACGCAATGTCTGTTGATCAATGACTATAATTTTATCATTGAAGTTGGATTTCCCATCAAGAACATGAACTTGACATAAAAAAGTCTTGATGGAAAAGGGAAGAAAGTGTTCAGACACATGGGATGTGCGGTCTACAAAATGCCGCCCCATGTGTTTCTTTATCCATGAGATGTTAAAGAGATTCTACACTCTTTATTTATTGAATTAAGACTATTGATCTGAATCCAAACTGATATAGATGATGACGTCCAACCATATTTTTTTATTTGGAATTTTTTAGTTTTATATTTATCACATAAGAAAAAAAATTGATTCTAACAATTGAAAATAATTGATTTATGCACTGTTGAATATAGGAACTAATGCAAATAAAAGTGATGCTTAACTTATCTGAATCCAATTCAATACTTTCGGCATATCAACTATGATATCATAATTCTTAAATGCAGGAAACATAAGTTTATATCTTTCAATGAAAGTACCATATGCAATGTCAACCTGTAATAATTGTATATAGTTTCAGTACATAGCACAAAAACTAAGTTTATCAATTATGATGTGGTATTAATATTAATAGAGTATGTAATTTTTTCTCAAACATCTTTTTAGTGTTTTGAATGTCTCATATTATAACCCTATATACTCTATTTCCTGCTATAAGGGATGCAATATATAACTCTCTTCCCTTAATTACAATGCTCTTTTTCATAATTGTATTTTTCACTCACATACAAGAGTTATAATTTGCATGTCCTATATCATTTTCGTGTTTATAATATATATTTACTTTTTCATAGTTTGTACATCATTTTCTCTCTTATATTGACTTTTTTTTCAGTTTGTATTTGTAGAATATTCCTTGAAATAATTGTTCCTCCTAGTTAAATACATTATAAAAACTATCATCTCTGCATGTATCTCTTAATATTAAATACTAAAATAAACTTCAAAGAGAAAGAGTCCTCCCATCTCATAAACATTTTGGCACATGAAATCCTTTCTCTATAGATGGAGAGAAGATTTAAGATTCAAACAAATATAGAAATTAGCTTAGGAGGATGAGATATTACCTTCGTTCTAGGAAGATGAATTGTGATGCCCTTCCTCACTGTCCTCAGAATTACCATTCCCACTTCCAATATCAAATTTTAGTGCCTCTTTCAATCCTTGAGCCATCCCAATTGCCTTACCTGACACAAAAAAAAATATTCTTGAAGCATCGTGCTTGGTATCTTTTGTAATACTAGCAGGTTTCTCATTCTCAGCCAACACCTCAGTCTCCCGTATGGGAATTCCTCTCATGAAAGAACTAACTAAAGTTCCCATGCCCTTAGTAACATGGTTTTTAACCTTACCTGGAAAACCCTTTTCTTCAAGAACGATGGACCCTACGATCACCTTGTCCTTGGCATATTTAATCCCATACAATTCCCATGTCCCGCATGGTTTCCCTCCTTCCTTGGACTTCGAGATGAATGCACCAAAAAACCTATATTTGGCACCAACTAGGGTGTATTTAAATTTTACAGAAACGATTGTTGATTCGATTCTTGTTTCTTCATTATTGACATGTATATTTGATAATTTATTAGATGGGCATTAATAATTTCATTCATGCCGCTTTTAAATCCCTTGTCTACAACTTCTTCACAAAATTTCTCATTTTAGTGCTCTGATTTGTTTAGGGTTTCATTATGATCCTTCACTTTCTCATGGTTGTGGGCTCTGTCAAAAACCCTAAAGTGTAATATTTTAGTTGATAGAAAGGATTATATGTATGAAATTGTTTGGTTTCATCTATGATATCGTAGAAATTGCAATGGTAGATTGCCACAATCTATCATTAGGGGAATTTTGACGTCTCAAATAGGCCTCCTAAGGAAATTATAAAATAATCGTGGAAATAATAAAATAATATTTTATTACATCATCAAATTTTAGAGGGGAAAAAAATAAAACTATTTTTTCAACTCGTATTTTGAAGTTATCTCCCTAAGGTTTACTCAAATTTTGAGCGGGAATACTCGTTGGATGAAAAATTTAATTCTTCATCCAAGGAGTACCCATGTTGCATACTTTTGATGGACTTTTCTACATGAAAAATGAGAAATACATAAAAAAACGTGATTGCAATCGCGTTTTTTTATGTATTTATCATTTTTCGTGTACCAGATTCCATCAAAAGTATGCAACATGGGTACTCCTTGGATGAGGAATTAATTTTTTCATCCAATGAGTATTCCCGCTCGAAATTTGAGTAAACCTTAGGGAGATAATTTGAAAATACGAGTTGAAAAGTAGTTTTATTATTTTATTATATTTTAATGTTTTTACCTTTTTACTCCAAAAATGGTGACTCATCCCCCATGGTTGACATGATCAACTTGAATCCTATAAATTTTATTTTAGTTGTACATTTTTCTTAGGAGGCCCATTTTAGACCTCAAAATTCCCCTAATGAGAATTATGCAGAATATTGTCTTAATTTATGTGTTTAATATAGAATGGAAGGTGGTGAGTTGGAGAAATTTTAGTTTCAGACAAACATGTATGCTTCCACGGGTTGGTAAAGAGGGTCACCTCCTAGGATAGTTTGTTTCTATATGATACATTGAGTATGCCAAAATTAAATCTTGCGAACTACTTTCTGGCTCATTTTTTGTCCTTCATCGATTCCAACGCCACATGTTAAGAATATAGAAGGGGATTTGGTTTCATTAACTTCTACTGGTGTCAAAATCATTGTGCACAAGTCAACACTCATTTTCATCACAAACATTACTAGTTTGAACGTAGTTGTTTACTTTTTCATCACATTCAAAATTTGGTCACATAATGGAGATTATTTTTCATTTATGTATTGTTTTACATAAAAATTTATTAAATTAAATTTGAACTAGATATAAAAACAATCAAAGTGTTTTCAAGAACCTAACAGTGATATACTTACGAATCTGTTTATGGCCACTATTGGGATTAAATCCCTAATGCATAATATATATTAATCCTAGGAATTCAAAAAAAAATATAAATGGTGGAAGTGAACAATTGAAATTGAATGATGCAAGTGGATATTGGTGGCGACCCACCTATTCCACTTGGACTCCCATCCTTGTTTCTTTTATTTTTTCAATTTCCTTAATTGTAGCAAAATTTACTATTTTTAGCAGTTTTTCAAGTCCTGAACTTCAGGAGCCATTTTTAGGCCGTAAATGACGTTTTTTGGGCATGAAACCTCTGAAAAAATGGGTCTTCCAAACTTGATATTTGGTGTCAAAAAATTTATTCCTTGGATAGATCTTTCTAATGAGATATCATGCGCATCAAACATAGATAATATGCCAAATTTACGACCGTGGGAAATTCATGTACCAATTTACCCCGACGGGGCCCATAATGTGGTGTTTCATCTCCTCGGATAAGGTTTTTGGATGTTTAGGGTTTTCCATTGTTTCTTAATAATATATAGGCCTTTGAGCCTCATTTTAACACAGATTTCAAAGGCTTGTAGCCACCACATCTCTTCTCAGAGATAAGCTACCACCGCCCTAGCTAGTTTATTTCCATTTTGTCACTAAAAAAATTTCAGTTCTTTGATGTTAATGAAATGAATTATTATTTCTGTTCCATATTTGTATTTTTAGTTATATGAGTATTTTTTTTCATTCATGTATAAATTCAGATTAGTTGTATGAGAGTGGTCTTCTCTTTCTCGATCCTTTTTTTCATGTCCCCAACAAGGTTGGGGTATAAGGAGTTAGGGCTCGATCTGGTTGAACCTTTGCAAGATCAAACTTGAAAACCCTGATGACTGCCCATGGGGGATGAAAAGAAAGATGAGGTAGAAGGAGATCCTACAAAAAAAATTCTGGAGGAGTCCCTCGGAAAAAAAAGGAACACAATGATGGATAACTATGCCCAGATCCTTCAATGACTACCCACTGGCAGTGCATTTGCATCCAGCAGCCACCCTTGAGCCGCAACCCATTTTAAGATATAGGTAAAATTTTACATTCCCATATTTGAAGGCCAAATATATGGAGACGTCATAGATATATGGTTGGATCTATTAGAAGGATACTTCTTGGTTGAATTTTCTATTTGGGAGAGGATCATCTTTGCACTACTCAAAGCTGCCCCCCATGTCAGGAACTCGTGATAAACCTACTGTCATAAAAAGGATGAGAGTGAACCCTCTCTGTTCTCGGTTGTACTCACTTCAAATTATTTCTAAGACGCCATCAAGGAACAATATTATCTCCTGTGGAGCTATGAGGACAAGTACATATAATGCACTATGTTGTGGCAACAAAGGGATCAAGATGTGCATGAGCTGATGAATCTGTTCCATAACCTGCGCACAAATTTGGGTATCAAAGATTCATAGAAACATTTACTGCTGAAGTACCATAGTTTTCTTTACATATACATCTAGGATGAAATGGAGTTCATTGACATATCCTCTCTTGGTATGACATACTGGTATGCTGTCAAGATTGAGCAAAAATTAAAATAGAAGAAGAGAGACTTTGCATCTGTGAATCGAAAGCAAGGGAAATGCTCCCCCAAACCGTAGAACAAAGGACAAAGCCAAGGCATGGCGTCCCAAGAAAAAATGCCAAAGCTGCAAGAAAATAACAACACCAAAAAGCCAAAGAAGGACATGGGAAAGTGGTGTGAGTTCCATAAGAGCTCCACTAACAACACAAGTGAGTGTTAGGCCAAGCAATCACTAGTGTCCAAGATGAATGATTATGAAATAGATACGTGCTTCGAATTTGAATTAGAACCCAAGAACGGGGATGAAAAAGGGAATCAGATTATCAATGTGTAGCCCAACACCAACATTGCCACCATGAATATCCAAAAGGAAGAACCGGAAGATCGAGAGGAGGAGGAGCATGTCTTCCACTCCTAGATTTGGGTAAAGGGTTCCCCGTTATAGTTAATTACCGACAATGGGAGGCAAAAGAGCCTCATTTCAGAAAATTTCATGAAGAATTTGGGCTTACCGACCATAACACACCCACAATCGTACACCATTGGGTGGCTTCACCAAGGACGAGATCTCCACGTCGGCCAACAGTGCCACCTTCCCTACAGCATCAAGCTCTTAACCAATGAGGTATTATGTGAAATTTATCATATTAATGTTTGTGATGTATTATTAGGCCAACCATACTTGTGGAAGTGACATGTTTTGTATGAGTCCTGGTCTCGCGTTGTTATTGTTACTTTCGGAAATAATTTGTACAGGATACCAAATGTACCACTGCATGTGACTATCTCTTTGGTTACTGTAAAATAACTCAGTAAGATCATTTTGAAACTGTGAAATTTGTTTTGGTGATGATTTTTCCTTAGGGAGAGAAGAAAATTATGTCCACTATGTCAAGACAAGGATCCTCCACACGACAACAACAAATGGACAAGGTTGTGGAGGAGTACGGAGACATCTTCACCTCACCTGCAGTGGTGCCTCTGCACTTTCAGGTCAAGCACACCATCGATCTGACCCCAGGTGCACCACTGCTCAATGGACTGATCTATTGACACTCTGTTATGGAGAAAGATGAAATCAAGGGGCAGATTCAGGAGCTACTGCAAAAAGGTCACATTCAACCAAGTTCGTTGCCTTGTGAGAGCCCGATCATGTTGGTGCAGATGAAGGATGGGACTTGGAGACTCTGTATTAACTATCATGCACTAAATAGGATCATTTTCCAGAATAGGTACCTGATCCCATAGATTGATGACCTTCTCGAAAAAATCAAAGGGGAAATATATTTCAGCAAGATTGACTTGAAGTCTGATTATCACCAATACCAATCGAACCATTCGATGTGTGGAAGACTTCCTTCAAATCCAAGGAGGGATTTTCTAATGATTGGTCATGCCTCTTGGGTCGATGAATGTTCCCGCAACCTTCATGAGGCTGATGGACGATATCTTGCATCCATGTACCATCTCATTTGTAGTAGTGTACTTGGATGACATCCTGATATTCAGCTAGACTTTGGAAGAGCACCTCCACCACGTCCGACAGATCCTCCAAACACTGTGGCCACACAAGTTGTGTGCCAATTTGGAGGAGTGAAATTTTGGCATGACCCAGGTTCAATATCTAGGATAAATTATTGATGAGCGGGGGGTGCATGCGGATCCAACCAATACCTAATTCATTCATGATTGGCCGGCCCCAAACACTCTAACAGAGCTTCTGAGCTTTCTGGGTCTTGCTAATTTCTATGGAAGGTTCATGTAGGGATTCTCTCATATCACTTGGCTCTTGAGTCGAGTCACCAAGGGAGGAGAAAAAGAGAAATTATTTTGGTTGGAATATAAAGAGAAGGTGTTCATAGAATTGAAACATCACCTCTTCTCTTCCCCAATGCGCACATTACTATAATTGCAACAACCATTTATGATCGAGACAAATGCCTCTGACTATGCTATTGGGGAAGTTCTTACTCATCAGGTGCATCCAGTGGCATATCATAGTGATAAACTGTGTGACGCGGTCCAAAATTATCCCACTTATAACAAAGACATGTATTCCATTGTGTAGGCTTGCCAACAATGGAAGAATTACATTTTATGGAAATAAATTATTATCCAAACAGACCACCGACCCATGTAGTTCATACCGACACAACAAAAGTTTTTGAACAATCGCTATCAAAATTGGTCCACATATCTGCAATAGTTTCATTTGAGCATCAAGTATAATAAGGGAAGCACCAATAATGTTGCAGACTACCTCATCCCACCACTGATCATGGCAATAACCACTGCGCTCAACTCTTGTGGGCACAATACTTCTGATTGGCCGCTTCTCTACAAGAACGATCCAGAATTCGTCCACACATACAAGACGCTCTTGGAGGGTAACTGACTTCTAAATTTTCACCTCCAGGATGCACTGCTATGTCACCTGGGAAACCTTTTTGTTCCTTCAAGCGAGTGTGCCAGGATGATTTGGGAGGTGCACTATAGTAGGGTCGTTGGGCATTTCGAGGTCGAGAAAAAAGTGGCAGTACTAGAGAAATATTTCTCTTGGCCAAACCTTCTACAGGATTTCAGGTAGTGCATCAGATCCTTCACTACCTGCACCATTTCCAAACTGACCATCAAAAAGAAAGGCCTCTATACTCCATTGCCTACCCCTAGGCAACCTTGGGAACACATATCCATGCATTACATATCGGGCCTTCCTTCTACTAATCATGGAAATGACTGTGTTTTCTTGCTCATCAATAGATTCTCAAATATGGCCATTATGGAGGCCTGCAACAAAAATAGCACAGAAAAATCCATTGTTAAACTCTTCTTTGAACAAGTGTGGGTACAATTTGGGATCCCATAGTTTTTCATCTCAGATTGAGACAAAAATTTCCTCAGTACATTTTATCCCAACCTCTCGTAAATGCTGGACACAAAGCTCACCAAGTCCACAGCAAGCTCACCAGTCCACAACTTTGCATCCCAAAATTGATATGGCAGGACAAGGTCATGTGCTATGATACGTACACATTTTGTGCATGTAAAAATCAAAGTAAACATGGAAAATATTGTGGAAAAATACAAGATCAAGCACGGAAAATCCACTCCTTATCATCCAGAAGAAAATGGTCAAGTAGATTCTACCAATAAAGTGATTGAAGGAATTATCACTAAGACTATACATCACATGAAAGTTGGGAAAAAGACACTGAGGCCTTGTAAGACTCTGAACCACAGCAGAAGACCTGTAAGGACATACTCCCTATGAACTTGTTTATGGGAAGCAAGTCCTGTTTTCTATAGAATTTCACATTCAAACCTTCAATATGGCAGTCCAATTGGGACTTTATTTATCAGAATATCAGAAGCATAGATTGGAGCAACTTAATGAGCTTGATGAAATCAGGAAAGATGCAGTTCAAATAACCAGTATAGTCCAGCAGTAAAGGTCCAAGTGGCATGATAAATATATCAAGGAGAAAATGTTTCGCGCAGGGGATTGGGCACCTTTTTTCGATTCAAAGTTCAAAGACTTTCAAGGAAAGTTTCAGACTCATTAGCTTGGGACTTATGATATTGAAAAAGTATTTGAAAATAGAGCAATTAGGATAAGGACAATTGATGAAGAAAAGGTTCCTCTTATTGTGAATGGAAATAGATTAAAAGTCTATCATAAGCCAATTTCAAGAGAGGAGTTTATCAAGATTTTCCAAGATAACAATAATATGAAGTTAGTGAAGAAGAAACCTTCTTGTTTCCCAACTTATCTTTTATTTTTCCTATCTAATATATATATATATATATATAGAATAAATAATATATGCACACACACACACACACACATATATATGAAAACCAATCAATGATTGGCATCCTTATATAGAAAATATAGGATGAAAATCATAAATTCTGACATCTTATACTTTCCATTCCATTTCTAGAAATCCCAAAAATCTTTGTTCCCCTTCTTTTCTACAATAAGGAGTAGTACAGAACTAAATTCAATTCTACACTTGCATTCCATTCCGCAGCTCACATTCCATTCTGCAGCTGATTCCACATTCTACAGAACTACATTCCATGCTGCAATTACATTCCATTCTGCAGCTGACATTCCATTCTGCAGTTGGTTTCACATTTTTCAGCTTTGTCACATTTGTACAGCCTACTGAAGAAATAATAATGAACATAGGGAATTTAAGGACTACATTCAAATACCACCATGCTAAAAGATACCTGAAGAATCAACACCAAGGAAATGACAACAAAAGGTTAGTTATAAAGGTAAAGTTGCATAAATTTATTTAAATATCAAGGTCAAAAGCATTAGCATTTATAACATCGATGATCATATGCTACCTCAAAATGTCATCATTTTATTTTATTAGGGACTCCTATCATGTCATAGGTTGGGCACATCATCCACATTATGTTTCATAATGGTCCACAATGGACTCCACCATTTATGATTAATGATGATGACATGTTGTTGTAACATAGCCATCTACATTTCGTAAAACCCCCATCCAATATCCATCTCACTCATTCCTACAAACCCTCGATGTCCTTCATCATATTCGTAATCCAATTCACTTCACAACATAGAAGGATAATTTTGAAGGCTAGACTCTTCACAATAGAAGACATGGGTGTGATAGTCAGGACAGAACCGGTGGGAACTAAATATATGGAGGGACATCCTCAGATTAGGGAGATGTTGCAAAAGCCTAAATGCCTCAAGTTTATAGTAAAATTTGATGGCTTCCACAAAGAGGTCACTAAGTATTTTTCGAGGTCTTTTGATGAGACATAATTTGAAATAGGAGACGTCAAGTTCTCAGTAACTGAGGCATTTATTACTGAAGCCACAGAACTCCTAAGAGTTAGCGAAAGATGGTTCAAAAAAAAATAATTTCACAGTGAATCATGGAAATTTGTCCTGAAAAACCCAGGTATGGATACTTCTATTTTCAGAAAGGGTATTCCTAGCTCAGCACTCAAGAACAAATGGAGGAACATGATTTTAATTCTTTAGAAGTTTATCACTTGTGAAGGCATATTTAATTGCATGTATGTGTATCATATTCGATTGTTGATGAATCTTTTAGAGGATGGTGAAATAAATCTTCCCTTATTTCTACTAAATAGCTTAAAAAAATGTCTATGAATGTACAAAAGAGAATTAATTTTATAGATAACACTATGCACCATCATGGGTTGGTAAAAATACTTCTTGAATTTCATTTGAAAAGTATAAGAGATTCTTGGGAGAATTTTTTTTATCAGAAACCATTTTCAAGATGAACCAGAGCAGCCTAAAGAAGACAAGACTACAAAAAGTAGAAGAAATAAGATTGGCACAAGCATGGAAGACATACCTCCATCTCCACTTCAGCAAAATGATGAGGAATTCATCCTTGCATAACTAATAAAGAACAAGAAGCAACGTGAAGTCAAGACATGAGGTAAAATAGAAAAGAGGAGTAAGGTTACAATTGAAGAAAACATAAATACTCTACAACAAAGAAGGAGCTCTAGACTCTGAGGTTAAATCAAGAAAACAATACCACAAGAGACGGATTTTGTAAATTTAGAGGAAGAACCTCCAATACCATCTCCCATGAATATTACTCCTCTATGTAGGCCTAAAAATTCTCCTATACATAATTTTGAGGGTAGTCCCAGTAGAAGATCCCCAGGCATAGACCCAGTACAAAAAGAGATATATGATTACATACAATCACTAGACAAGAGAAATGCAACAGTAAATCCATAACCTCCTATAAATCCAGAAGAACCTCTAGTTGATGCTCTTAAACATGAAATATATGAGCTAGGGATATTGAATAGGCATATTAAATATGAGAGTGAAGCTTTAAAGAAGTAGAACAAATTGGAGAAATAGATTAATGATAATACCATCCTGCACTTAGGACTGTGGTACAAAAAGAACAAGAAGTTAAAAAGAAGGAAAAAATTACTAAACAAGGCACTCATCAATCTCAAATACAAACTCCTTACAAGGAAGCCTAGGATGGCAGTCACTTCAAAGAAAAGAAAAATAAAAAAACTAGATGTATTAGTAGAAGTGTCTGAATAAATGCAATAGGAGAGGGAAGTTCACATTTTTGGTAAATTGCATGAGGACGTGCAATGACTTCTTAGTGCCGCTATGTTTAACCTCAGATTGTCCTTTCTCTGACATCCTTTGTCATCACTTTTTCCTTACCTTTTCATAAGTCCGTACACTCCAATCAATGATAAATGTCATGTTTTATCTCAGGGACTTCATTTAAATGATTTCTATGTTATATGTTGATGATCTTGTTATTTGAATTGATTTTTGCAACTTAGCTACCGAACGCAGCCTATTATGCAGTTAATCGTTGTTTCTGCGGCTTATTTTATGGTTAGATAGGTTCTAAGGAGAAAATAATTGAACGAGCCACATGGGCATGTACATAATGATTCATACATGGATTTCGTCTTATATACTTGATCAAAATCGATAGAAAAGGGTGTCTGTGATCGTGGTCAAAGTCCAGTCGAAGGACGTAAGCCGAGAAGTGAAGAACTCTTGATTTTCTCTGACATAGAAAATCAAGAGTTAACCAGTTAGAATCTAATTTTATAACTCGGTTAGAATATTCATATGCAGGCGTAATTAGCTCCTCATAGTTATGTTTTATTTTATTTAAATACCGGTTATGCAAAGACTGAAGATAGTTGTAATTTATGAAACACTATGTATTGCTTTAAACTTTGTTCTTTTCATAATACAAGGATCGTGTTCGTGGTTCCAGTATCTGCTTAATGTGTACATAATCAAATAGGATCTCAAAATATTTTGTCGCAGAGGGCCCTTGCACAGGAGGAGATTTTTCGTTAGTTATTATAGTTTAATCATTTACTTTGTTTTGTCAATTACTCAGTAGATTAATATTGTGTTGCAAATTTTAAATCAATATCATAGAATTAACTCATGAATTTTTTCTTATAATCAATGATAGAATTACTGTGTAATATTTTATTTCCAAAAACATCTCAGCAAGGTAGATTCATCTATTTTCCAATTGGATTAAGTTTGAGGCAATAGGGCTCACAGTTGTTTAGTTTTATTTCATGTTCTTACGTTTTCTTTCTTAGATCAAATCCTTAGTGAATTGGATCATTGGATGCTCTTAAAGATCAGGACAAGAAGGCGACTTGTCATACTTCCAAATTGGGTGCTCGAGTGTTCAACCCATGAAATCATTGAGCTTTTATTTTACATGCTTTAAAACTATTTTTCTTAGATTAAGATCATCATTCCATTGTATAATTGGATGCTCCTAAAGATCAGTCCAACAAGGTGACTTGCCATACTTCCAAATTGGGTGCTCGAGTGTTTAACCTATACAATTATTGAGTTTTCCTTTACATTCTTTAATTTATTTCCTAGATTTAATTTTCAAAACTAAAGTATAATCTATTTCTTATACCTCATTTAAAGAGGGTGACTATATCATAATTCCATATTGAATGTTTGAGTCATTGAAAATATATTATTTTCTTTTTCCATTGAATCTGCTTTCATCTAGAGTAGCATTGCAATTTCAATTTTCATATTCATATCCATGGAGTGGGACTAATGTTAAATTTGAAATCATTAGAATAGGCACTCTATTTTCAGATCAGATTCTAACCATTTAATAGTTTTAGTTTATTCTTATGCAAGTTATTTGAATTTAAAAACACATCCTTTTCTTCCTTCTTTCAAAGTTAGTTTTACAGATTTAAATTTCACTAGATTCAGTTGATTCCTTTCATAGTTCTTATTTCTTAAGATTAACATTTAGACAGAAAGAACAAATCCCCAAAAAACAACATAAAAATACATATAACGATGTAAAAAGAAGGTTAACTAAGCACATATAGTGCACCAAACTTCATCAGATTACAAAAATTTGTTTATAACTTATGTTGAACAATTTAAGACATTAAATTAGCTAAACATTTTGGCAACATTGCCAAAGAAGTGTAATTAGTTAAAATCATTTATTACATCTAAAAAAAATGATATGAGTAGGGAAAGAGATTCTAGGGGTAGATTCATAGCTAGAGGCAGAATTTTAATTCCTAGAACACCACTCACTCCACCTAGACCACGTAGTGATACACCACCATCTCAAACTCATATTCCATACTTCACTAGACAAATACCTCCTAAAGTCTTAAGGTCATAAATCCAATTAGGAGGATCTTCTACTTCATCCACTAAGGCAATCTTAGAGGAAGAAGATCATAGATCTCCAACAGAAGGAATAACCTTTTTCACCTCTTCAAGGGAACACATTTTAGCTGAAGAGTTACAAATTCCTAGTGGAGAAGAAGAAGAAGAACCTTTCTTCAACATTCCATTGATAGAAGAACTAGAGGAAGAGAAATTAACCTTAAATTGAATCTTATATTAGCTCTAAAGAATCTATAATGGCAGGAAGAGGATAAGGAGGAGAAGGAGAAGAAAATGTTCTAAATGGAGAAAATTTACTATTTGGAGGAAGAGGTGGAGGACGAGGTAGAGGGAATGAACGAGGAGGTAGAAGAGGTGAAGAAAATAGAAGAAATAGGGAAAACAATAATTCTTTTGGATTTCCTACAATTGATGGGATACAAATTCCACAATGAAAAACATCTCACCTTTTGTCCTACCAAATTTCTATGGATTAAAAGGTGAGGATCCTAAAACCTTTCTGTTTGAATTTGAAGTTTTGTGTAGATATTACGATTATTTACAAGACTCTCAAAAACTTAAGCTATTTCCTTCAACACTGAAAGGGACAACTTTAATATGGTTCATGGGTTTAGTGACAGTCTATTAGGACATGTAATGACATGAAGATAGCATTTTTAGAAACATATTTGGATTATTGCATAGCCATTAATCATAAATATAAATTATTCAAAATGATGCAAATATAGGATGAGAATTTGGAGGATTTAATTGAAATATTCAATTATAACATAAAAAGAGCTAAAATGGATAATTTAGATCGAGATACTTTAAAAGCTATTTTATTAAAAGCCATTAGAGATGAGTGGATACATATTCTTAACATTATGGGGAAGGGAGATATCTCTCAACTCTCATTACTTAATATTTCTGAATTATGTATTCATCTCTCAAGGCGAAAAGAAAAAACTGGGAAAAATCCAAGAGATCCTTCTCTTGCTAGAGGAAACAAACCTACAACTTGAATAGTAAGTAGAACATAAATTGGAAATATGCTTGATGAATTTAAAACATATATCTTAGGGAGACTTACTAAACAGATAGACACCCTTAAATTAAAAAACAAGAAGAAAGTCGAGACTGGTACTTTAGCTATTTTATGTCCTAAATGCATAAATAAGCATGATTTAAGAGAATTTACTCTTGATACAAAATTCATAGAGACCACTGTGATTTTCTCAGAAAATCATGAAACTAAGAGTTTCCCTTCAATTCCAAGTCCTAAGGCTATTTTTCAAGAATAAGCAACTTCAAATCCGAAAAAATCTCTTTTGTTTGTCTCTATAAGACCATGGTAGGGGCCATAAACTCAAGGTTTTAACAACCAAATGTACACTCATCCCCCACCCAGTAATTATAATTCTTGGCAAAAACCTTGGTCTCAACCTTAGTCTTGGGCATAAGAAATGCCAAATCCCTATGGTAGATACTTTCAATACTACCAATATCCTCCATCCTATCCAAACTATCCTCCCCAACAAATTCCTCAACAAATTCAGCAACCCCAACCTCAAAACCAAAATCCACAACTTTCATTACTATTTCCACAAAGACCAAATCAACTACCTGCCCAACCATTGCCAAACCCTAATAATAAAAATCCTCAAAATACTTACATGATAGAAGGACAAAAATTTCCAACTTTACTTCACTAGCTCTTAATGATGTCCAACTTAGATCTTGTACGATACAAGAAAATAAAAAGCCTTCTGTAGTTATTCAAGAAAAAGATAATTTTGAGGAAAATTCTCTACAGCCAAATGAAATTTTTGAGGAAGGAACATCTATTCAAAACCAAAATTCTGAAAATGAAAATGAAAAAGAAAAAATAAACTCAACTCCTACCATAGAGCAACCTTCATTATCTCTAACCCTCCTTTCCCTGAAATATTACAAGTTGATAGAGGGGTACAAAAACATATCATGTTCCCAATTATGATTGTACAGATGAATTGAAAAATGTATGTATCAAAGTTCCTTTGTTACAGGCCATTAAAGAGATTCCAATTCTAGCCAAAACAATAAAAGAGTTGAGCATGAAGAAACCAGGAAGAAAAATAAAAGAAATAAAAATAATTCAACTAGTAGGAAAAATTGTAGACATAATGATGGGAAAAATTGCCATAAAAAAATATTTAGACCCAGGAAGTCCATTTGTAAAAAAACATATCAATGGTGTTGAAATTCCAAATACATTGATTGATTTAGGAGCATCTATAAACATCATGAGAAAACAAACCATGGAACAACTAAAACTTCCTAACCTTCCGTATACACTTACATTACTGCAATTAGCAAACATATCTATAATCAGGCCAGATGGTGTATTAGAAGATACCTCAGTATCCTTAGAATCTTGGGAGCATCCTGTCGATTTTATGATCTTAATTCCCAAGAATAATCTAGAAGGGCATCCACTAATATGAGGAAGGCCTTGGTTGGGTACAATTGATGCTTTCATTAGTTGTATATCTGGTGATATGTATATCTCTGATGGTAAATCAACAAAGAAATTCAATCTATATCCTCTAGAAAAAACAATCATAGAGTTAGAAGATGATGAATGGATTGGTGATGACAATGGTATACAACCTCTCTTTAGTATTTCAAGCATTAGTGAAGATAGTCAAATCTTAAATTCAATAGAAAAATTTGAAACATCTTCAGAATATGAACGTGATCAATTACAAGAACAATGCAATATTAAATATTTTTCATCTAGGTAGGTGTCTTTATACTCTATGGAATAATTTGATAACTCTACAGTTGAAATCTTTCTAGGAAAATCTTTGAACATAAATCAAAACTTGGAAAGACTACAACATGAAAAGTTAATCAAAACATTACAAAAACATTCTTCTGCATATGCATGGGAATACACTGAAATGAAGGGAATTAGTCGTAATACTTGGATACATTATATCTACATTAAGGAAAATTGTAAACCTATCAGAAAACCTCAAAGAAGGATGAATCCAAATCATAGGGAAATTGTGAAAGAAGAATTGCAAAAATTGCTGAATTTAAACTTCATTTACCCCATTTCAGACAATCAGTGGGTTTCCCCGTTAGTGATTGTAATGAAAAATAATGGTAAGTGGAGGGTATGCATTGACTATCGAGAGTTGAATAAAGCCACCCTAAAAGATAATTTTCCTTTACCTTTCATAGATCAAGTATTGGGTACGTTAGTAGGTAAAAAGTATTTCTCATTTTTGGATGGTTTTAGTGGTTACAATCACATTCAGGTAGCACCTGGAGACCAAGATAAAACAAAATTAACCTGTCCATGGGGAACTTATGCCTACCAAGTACTTCCTTTTGGTTTTTCCAATTCACCTGCAACATTCCAAATGGCAATACTAGGAATTTTTTCTGATCTAATACATGATTTTGTAGAGGTATATATGGATGAATTTACATTTTATGAAAATTCATTTGAAGAAGCTTTAGAGAATCTGGAAAAGGTTCTTAAAATATGTAAAGAATAAAATCTTTCATTCAGTCATGAAAAATTCTTTATGATGTTTACTAAAGGGATTTTTTTAGGACATCACATTTCAGGATATGGAATTAAAGTTGAAGTCATCTCCAAATTATCAATTCCAAGTTGTCAAAAGGATGTTAGAAGTTTTCTAGGATTCATAGGGTATTATAGGAGATTAATAGAAAATTTCACTAAAATAGCATCCCCACTCTTCAAGTTACTTACTAAAGATTGTGAATTCAGTTGGAATCCTAATTGCCAATTTTTATTTGAAAATTAAAAAAACAAAATGAAGCACCCATCTTAAGAGGTCCAAATTGGAAATTAATTTTTCATATTTCAAAAGATGCTTCAAATACAAGTCTGGGAGATATATTAGGAAAAACATATTTTATCTCCTATGCCATCTATTACACAAGCAAGAATTTGACTCCCACTGAGTTAAATTACACTGTAACTGAAATAGAATTCTTAGTTGTTGTTCATGCTATAAACAAATTTAAACATTATATTACTAGCTATAAAACCTTTGTTCATACATATCACTCTACAATTAGATACTTGATGAATAGATCTATTACTAATGTCAGAGTCACAAGATGGTTATTACTCCTGCAAGAATTCAATATCATCATTCTAGACCGACCTGGAAAACAAAACACAGCTGTTGATTTCTTGTCTACAATTCAGAATGTAAAAAATGATACTCCAGTTAAGGATAAGTTTCCTGATGAAATTCTTCTTGCAATAATTACTAAACTCCTTGGTTTTCAGATATTGCTAATTACTTAGTCATGGGAAAGTTACCTTCACACTTGTTTCCTAGAGAGAAAAGAAGAATTATTCAAATAAGTGCACTTTACTCATGGATTAATGATGAATTGTATAAAAAAGGTCCATATCTCATTATGAGAAGGTGTGTTCAAGAAGATGAAATGCATGAGATTCTTAAAGCATGTCATGATGAACCCTGTGGTGGATACTTTTCTAATAAGAGGACAACCTATAAAATCCTTCATTTAGGATATTATTCGCCATCCATATTTAAAGATACCAAATAATATGTCAAAAGGTGTGACAGTTGTCAAAGAATGGGGAAACCTATTCCTTCAAATGAAATTCCATTACAACCTCAGGTACTCATCGAACCATTTGAAAAATGGGCTTTGGATTTTGTTGGACCAATCAATCCACCATCTAATCAAAACAAATATATTCTGGTATGTACTGATTATGTCACAAAATGGATAGAATCTAAAGCACTTCCTTTAGCTAATGAACATTCTGTAGTTAATTTTATTTTTGAGGATATCTTCACTCATTTTGGTGTTCCAAGAGAAATTGTAATAGATCAAGGATCCCATTTTACATCCAAGTTGGTGGAAAATCTTGTGGAAAACTACAAGATCAAGCGTAGAAAATCCACTCCTTATCATCCACAAGAAAATGGTCAAGTAGAGTCCACCAATAATGTGATTGAAGGAATTGTCACTATGATTGTACATCTACGCAGAAGAGATTGGGAATAAAGGCTTCCTAAGGCCATATGGGCCTACAGTATCTAATAAGACATACTCCCTATGAACTTGTTTATGGGAAGCAAGTCCCTTTTTCTATAGAATTTCAGATTCAAACCTTCATTATGGTAGTCCAATTGGGACTTGATTTATCAAAAGTTTAAAAACATATATTGGAGAAACTTAATGATCTTGATGAAATTAGGCAAGATGCAGTTTAAAGAACTAATATAGTCTAGTAGAAAAGGTCCAAATGGCATGATAAATATATCAAGGAGAAAAAGTTTCAAGTAGGGGATTAGGCACTTTTGTTCGATTCAAAGTCTAAGGACTTTCAAGGAAAGTTTCATACTAGTTGGCTTGGTCCTTATGAGATTGAAAAATTCTTTGACAATGGAGTAGTTGGGATAAGGACAATTGATGAAGAAAATGTACCTCTTCTTCTGAATGGACATTGATTAAAATTCTATCATAAGCCAATTTCAACAGAAGAGTTTATCAAGATTTTCCAAGATAATACTGATATGAAGTTAGTGAAGAAGAATCCTTCTTCTTCCCGAAATTAGCTTTTATTTTTTCTATATATATATATCATTAAAAAAAGAAAAAAAGTATATAGGTATGAAAACCAATCAACGATTGTCATCCTTATACAAAAAATATAAGATGAAAATCAGAAATTCTGACATCTTATATTTTCCATTCCATTTCTAAAAATCCCAAAAATATTTGTTCCCTTTCATCTCTACAATAAGAAGTAGTACAGAACTGCATTTCATTCTATAGTTACCTTCCATTCTGTAGCTGACATTCCATTCTGCAGCTGATTCCACATTCTACATCAATACATTCCATTCTGCAGTTACATTCCATTCTGCAGTTGATTTCACATTCTGTAGCTCTGTCACATTTGTACAGCCTACTAAAGAAATAATAATGAACACAGGGAATTCAAGGAATACATTTGAAGACCCCATACTAAAATATACTTGAAGAATCAACACCAAGAAAATGACAACAAAAGGCTAGTTCTAAAGGTAAAGTTGCATAAATTTATTTAAATAGCAATGTCAAAAACATTAGCATATATAATGTACGTGATCATATCCTACATAACCATTTCATCATTTGATTTGATTAGGGACTCATATCATGTCATATATCAGCCACATCATCCACATCATCGTTCATAAGGGTCCACAACAGACTCCCCCATTTATGATTAACAGTCATGAAATGTTGTCATAACATATCCATCTACGTTTCTTAAAAACACCATCCAATATCCATCTCACTCATTCCTACAAACCCTCGATGTCCTTCATCAGATTCGTAATCCAATTCACTTCATAACAGAGAAATATAATTTTGAAGGCTAGACTCTTCACAACAAAAGACATAGGTTTGATAGTTAGGACAGAACCAGTGGGAAATAAATATATGGAGGGATATCCTCAAATCAAGGAGATGTTGCAGAAGGCTAAATGGCTCAAGCTTATATAAAAATTTGATGGCTTCCACAAAGAGATCACTAAGTCTTTTGCGAGGTCTTTTGATGGAACAAAAGTTTAAATAGAAGACATCAAGTTCTCAGTAACTAGGACATTTATAGATAAAGCCACAAAAATCCCAAGAGATGGCGCAAGATGGTTCAAAAAAAAAAAAATTACAGTGGATCATGGAAAGTTGTCCTTAAAATCCCAGATATGGATACTTTTGTTTTTAGAAAGGGTATTCCTAGCTCAGCACTCAAGAACAAATGGAGGAACATGCTTTTAATCCTACGGAAGTTTATTACCTGTGAAGGCAGATTTGGTTGCATGTATGTGTATCATATTCGATTTTTGATGATTTTTTTAGAGGATGGTTAAATAAATCTTCCCTTATTTCTACTAAATAGCTTAAAAATAATGTCTACAAATGTGGGGAAGATAATTGATTTTATAGATAACACTATGCACCATCATGGGTTGATAAAAATATTTCTTGAATTTAATTTGAAAAGTATTTAGTCAATTTAATGTCTTAAATTGCTTGCATTAATTATCATTCGAGGTTTGTAAACTGATGAAGTGTGATGCACTGTATGTGCATAGTTAACCTACTTCTTACTTCGTTGTTTGTATTCTATGTTGTTTTTTTAGGGGTTTATGTTCTTTGATGTCTAAGAACGTTCAATCTAAAACTATAAAAATATTTTAAATGAATCTAATGAATTTTAAGAAGGAAGAAAAGGAAGTGTTTCTAAATTAATCCAATTTTCATAAAAATAAACAAAAAGATGTTGGCTAGTTAGAGACTAATTTGGAAAACTGAGCATCTATCTAATCTTATCATTAGTCCTATTTCATGGCTCTAATTCTAAAAACTAATATTGAAATTGTAATTCTTATCTTAAGTAAAAACAGAAAATGAAAATAAATAATGTACTTATGGTTACTCCAGCATTCAATTATGAAGTATGACCTTCTTGAGATGATATGTAATCAATTTTTTATACTTTAACTTCTAATGTCCTAAAACAATAAGCAAAGGATGCAAACGAAAAACATCTAATGTATGTTTAGCTACTCCAACATTCAATTGTGAAGTGTGATATTCTTGAGATAGTGTTAAGTAACTAGTTATACCTAATGATCTAGAAAACCAAGTAAAGTATGCAGAAGGTAACTCAATAATTGCATTCATTAAACGTTCATTCATTCAGTATTGAAATATGATTAGATCAATCTCCTTGGAATGACCTTTAGGAATATTAGTGATGCAACTAAGTGAGGATCTGAAAGAAAAATGTGAAATAATGTAAAACTCATTATAAACAAATAATGTATATTTGAATTTCTCCAACATTCAATGTGAAGTATTACCCTCTTGAGGTGCTGTGTAAGAATTCAATTATGCCTTAGTTTATAAGTTCCTAGAAAGAAAATAACAATGTGCAGGGTAAATTCAATCATTGTATGAATTATAAATTCAACCATTTAGTTTAGGATCATCATCTTGAAATGGATTTTGAAAACATCCATTGACACAGTTAATTGACAATTCTGTTCTAAGAAAATGAATGACAAAATAGTAAGAAAAATAGGCAACAGTGTATTCTTATTGCTTCAATCTTAATTCGATTTAAAAACAAAGTTATCTATCTTCACGGAATATTTTAGAAGAACAAGGTTGCACAGTTGTGATTTAATGTCATGCTATTGATCAAGAAAACTAGAATGAAACATTAACCTATTTAGAAAACATATTTGCTAAAAACAGAGTAATGGAAATTGAACTAAAAACAACAAATGAAAAAACTCCTCCAATGCAGGGGCCCTTTACAACTGATTTAGTTGAACTGCTATCTGGTTAAGGATTCACTTAAACAATCATTGGCAAAACGAAATTTTTATTATGATAGAATGAAGTCTTAATACAGAGTATCAAAAAAAATCTTAACTTAACACTTAATTTCTGAACTATCTTCTTGGTTTTGTACAACTGGTATTTAAAGGAAAATAACATAACTGTTTATGATATAAACTTGCTACATGTGGCTAATTCAAATTATAATTTCAATAGCAATGTTTGACTCTTGATTTGCTACGATAGAGAAAATCAAGAGTCTTGCTGCTTTTAGATAACGTACTTTGACCACACCTTTGACCATGATCTTAGGACAGCTTTTCTATCGATCTTGACCAAGTGAATATGATAGAATCCATGTGGAGATGATTATAGAAATGCCCATGTGGCCCAATTCTTCATTTGACACTTGGAACCTCCAAGACCATGAGAGTAGCTATGAAATCCATGGTTCGCTGTAGAATAGGCTGGGTTCTGTAGCTAAATTGAAAAAATCTACTCAAATAGCAATAACATGAAAATATAATATGGAAATAATTTTAATGCATTCCTTAAGACAAAACATGGCATTTAAAATTGAGTGGGGTTTGTGATATTATGAGAAAGTGAGGGAAAAATGTGAGAAAATTTGTCAAAGAGAGGGTAATTTTGCAGTTCAACGAAAAGTATAGGAGATTATTGGGAGAAAATTCTTATCAGAAACCATTTCCAAGATGAACCAGAGAAGCCTAAAGGATATAAGACTAGAAAAAATTAGAAGAAAGAAGATTGACACAAGCATGGAAGACAGACCTGCATCTCCACTTTAGAAAAATGATGAGGAACTCACCCTTGCAGAACTGATAAAGAACACGAATCAAGGTGAAGTCAACACAGGAGGTAAAATATAAAAGAGGAGTAACGTTACAATTGAAGAAAACATACATCCTCTACAACTGATAAGGAGCTCTAGACTCTGAGGTTCAATGAAGAAACCACCACCACAAGAGATAGAGTTTGTAAATTTAGAGGAAAAACCTCAAATACCATCTCCCATCAATATTTCTCCTTCACATAGCCCTGAAAATTCTCCTATACATAATTTTGAAGGTATTCCTAGCAGAATATCTCCAGGCATAGACCCAGTCAAAAAAGATATATATGATTACACAGAGTCACTGGAGAAGAGAAAAGCAGTAGTAAATCTATAACCTCCTATCAATCCACAAGAACCTCTAGTTGATACTCTTAAACAAGAAATCTATGAGCTCGAGATATTGAAAAGGCATATTAAACAAGAGAATAAAGCTTTCAAGAAAAAGAAAAAATTGGCAAAAGTGATTAGTGATAATACCATCTTGCACTTGGGGTTGTGGTACAAAAAGAACAGGAAGTTAAAAAGAAAGAGAAAATCACTAAACTAGGTAGTCATCAATCTCAAATACAAACTCCTTATGAGGAAGCCGAGGATGGTAGTCACTTCAAAGAAAAGAAAAAGGAGAAAACTAGATGTATTAGCAGAAGTGTCTGAACAAATTAAATAGGAGAGAGAAGTTCACATTTTTGGTAAATTTCATGAGGACATGCAATGACTTCTTCGTGGGGGTATGTTGAACTTCAGAATTGTCCTTTCTATGACATCATTTCTCATCACTTTTTCCTTACCTTTTCATAAGTCCATACACTCCAATCAATGATAAATGTCATGTTTTATCTCAGGGAATACATTTAAATGATTTCCATGTTATATTATGATGTTCTTGTTATTTGAATGGATTTTTGTAACTTAGCTACAGAACACAACCTATTATGCAACGAATCATTGTTTCCACAACTACTTTTATGGTTTGATAGGTTCCAAGGAGAAAATAAAGGAATGAGCCACATGGGCATCTCCAGAATTATTTGCACATGGATTTCATCCTATCCGCTTGATCGAAATTGACAAAAAAGGGTGTGTGATCGTGGTCAAAGTCCAGTCAAAGGACGTAAGCCAAGAAGCGAAGAACTCTTGATTTGCTCTGACGTAGAAAATCAAGATTTAACTATTTAGAATCTAATTCTATATTTTGGTTAGAATAGCCATCTGTAGACGTAATTATCTCCTCACAGTTATGTTTTATTTTATTTAAATACTAGTTATGCAAAGACCGAAGACAATTGTAATTTTTGAAATGTTGTGTATTTCTTTAAACTCTATTCTCTTCATAATACAAGGATCGTGTTTGTGGTTCCAATATCTGCTTAATGCATACACAATCAGCTAAGATCTCGACCTATTTTGTTGTAGAGAGCCCCTGCACAGGAGGAGGTTTTTCGTTAGTTGTTTTAGTTTAATTATTTACTTCGTTTTGTCAATTACTCAATAGATTAATATTATGTTGCAGCTTTTAAATCAGTATCATAGAATTAATTAATGAATGTTTTTTTAGCATCAATTATAGAATGGATCTGTAATATTTTCTTTCCAATAACATCTCAAGAAGGTAGATTCATATATTTTCCAATTGGTTTAAGTTTGAGGCAATAGATCTCACAATTTTTTGGTTTTCTTTCATGTTCTTATATTTTCTTTCTTACATCAAATCCTTAGTGAATTGTATAATGGGATGCTCCTGAAGATCAAGCCAAGAAGGTGACTTGTCATACTTTCGAATTGGGTGCTCGAGTGTTCAACCTATGAAATCATTAAGCTTTTATTTTACATGATTTTAAACTATTTTTCTTAGATTAAGATCCTCAGTCAATTTTATAACTGGATACTCCTAAAGATCAAGCCAACAAGGTAACGTGTCATACTTCCAAATTGGGTGCTCGAGTGTTTAACCTATACAATTATTGAGTTTTCCTTTACATCCTTGAATTTCTTTCCTACATTTAATTTTCAAAACTAAAGTAATTGATTTCTTATACATCATTTCAATAGGGTGATTATATCATTCTTCCATATTGAATGTTGGAGTGATTGAACATACATTAGTTTATTTTTCCTTTGAATCTGCTTTCATCTAGAGTAGCATTGCAATTTCAATTTTCAGATTCATATCCATGGAGTAGGACTAATGTTAAACTTGAAATCGTTAGAATAGGCAATCTATTTTCAAATCGAATTCCAACCATTTAATATTTTTTATTTTTATTTTTATGCAAGTTAGTTTAATTTAAGAACACTTCCTTTTCTTCCTTATTTCAAAGTTAGTTTTACACATCTAAATTTCACTATATTCAGTTGATTCCTTTCATATTTCTTATTTCTTAAGATTAACATTTAGACACAAAGAACAAAATCCCCCAAAAACAACATAAAAACACATACAACGAAGTAAGAAGAAGGTTAACTAAGCACATATAGTGCACCACACATCATCAAATTACAAACCTCAATTGATAATTTATGTTGAAAAATTTACGACATTAAATTAGCTAAAAAAGAGAAAATTCTAAGTACAAGAGGCAAAATGATCAGCATCGGGTGCCACACAACTTCTAGGTGGGCGACAAAGTGTGGCTACATTTGCAGAAGGAGAACCTCGTTGGACCCCACTTCAAGCTTCGCCTGCTCTGATATCGGCCATATATCATCACCAAGGTTGTAGGGGACAATTCCTTCGAGCTTAGTATTCCACCATTCCTAGGTTTATGGTTGTATGTGCATTCTGTTGTGTTCCTGCATAAACTTGGATTATCGAAGAGAGAAGGATAGATATATAGACAACCAGAATGTATTGAGAAGGGGGAACTAAGTATGCTCACCATTATTGAGAGGAAAAATTAGATAGAAAATAATTATTCACAAATAGTTTGATGAATATAAAGTGTCCTTGTATGTGTTTTTGAATTCAGTTAAGAAGCGAGTGAACTGAAGTAGGGGTAAACATAACATGGGAAGCCTTTTTAGTGGGAAGTCTTACTACTCCACATCGTAACCAAGCCTAGTCCAATCTGAAACAAATTTCTAAAAGAATATTCATTTTTAATATTTCTAACACTTCATAATTGGTATGGATTATAATTTATGAGCTATTATATTTTTTCCGAGATTAATGAATTATTATCATTATTATTATTTAAATAAAATATATTTTACTTATTATTATTTAAAAAACATTGTGTTCTTTAATTTTTATTTGATATTTTCATTAAAATAATAATAATAAGATAATTAAAATTAATGTAATTTAATATCATAATTTAATATATTCTAAAACCTCCTATTTCATTGAATTATTGTGATGATGATATTCAAACTATTGTAAAAATATGATTTGGACTTACACCAAACCAAATTTAAATTTGTATTTAATGATTTTTGCTTGGATTGCAAATATTTCTCTGATCGTTGGTATTAAACATATAATAGGAAATTTATAGCTACTAATCCACTTACCAAAACAAAAAGAAATTTTTAATGCAGGAAGCTTTAATAATATTAATTATTTATATTTATTTATAAAAATTGGATGAATTGTTTATTATTATTATTATTGTTATTTATCAGACCCTTGGGTTTATAATAACAATCCCTTGGGTGTATTAATATGAGAGTTCATACTATTAGCATATAACATTATTCATAGAGTTTATAATATTATTCCTAGGGTTTAATAGAAATCCCTTGAGTTTATAATCATGGTCAACCATGGTCCAACATCATATTGTGAAAAATATTTTCTCAATATAAAAAAAACATGCTTCACCGTCACATTGTGACAAATATTTTCTCATTGTTAAAAACAATCATGGTCAACTATGGCTAATCATATTTAATAATGGTCTATATTAAAATCAACAATGGTCAATATGAAAGTCAACCATGGTCAATCATTGTCAGTCATGGTCAACCATGGTCTAACGTCACATTGTAAAAATTATTGTCTCAATATGAACATCAACCATATGTGAACCATTGCCAACCATGGTTAATGTTAGGTCCCTATAATAATAGTGTATCCCCTTATTGTTATTGTTAGTGTATCCCCCTTATTTTTATTTTTGTGAGCATGTAGTTCCCATATTGTTATTACTATGCCCAATAGAAGGCCACTATTGTTAGTATTGTTCCCTTACATTATTATTTCTATGTCGGCTCTAATTATATTGTGATCCCTTAGACTACTATATATAGAAATTAGGTTTTTTTCATTTGAATCATATAAAAATTGTTCATTTATGTAATGTAAAGGAAGTTCCCCCTAGAATTGGATAAGTTTTGAGTCGTTGTTCTATCTTTTATTATATTTTGTGAGTTGGTTGCATAAAATTTGGTATGAGAACTTTGGATTCTAGGGTTTCGCTTCTTAAGACATACCATCTTGTAATTTTCTCTATAACTTGTTTCATACAAAGCTTCAGAAGTTGAAATTAAAACCTTGCGGAGTTGAAATACTGTTAAATGTTGTGCCAGAGTTTCAGAGATTGGTTTGCTATTGTAAGAGATATGATCTGATGAAGTTAGGGTTTTTGTACGCTCCAAAATTCAGTCTCAAATAGGTGACCAAGGGAAAATCGTCATAACTTTCATTTCAGACATCAGATTTCAATTTTGTAAAAAAATTTCAAACTTTTATGGATTATAGTTTTTATTGTATCAATTTAATAACTGATTTTTTAAATAGTGACACGTGACATCCCTTACAACTTTTCTATACTGAATCAGTCCATAATAAATTCATTGTGGGATATTTTCCATAAATTTACCTTCAAGAAGAAAAATTGGGTCTGACCTTTGGCATTAGAATGAAGAATGATAGGGATAATACAAGATCAAATTTCATACCTTGGAGATCTGAAATCATAGAGATACACTAGTTTCAATATCGAGCTGCCAAAAATAAGAAAAATTTGTGTATTGTCTTTTAAATCTCATAACTTTTGTTTGAGAACTCGGTTTGAAGGGATTCTAGAGGAATATTGAAGCATACATATCACATTGGGCTATAAAATTCCTCCCAAACAAGAGAATTCCATGCACATTAATCCTAATAAATCTCTACTATGACACCTGAAGAGGAAGAATTGCCTCATGATATGTCAAAATTACAAGACCAAGTGAAACAAATGCCACTCTCAGAAAGAGCAACCAAATATGAACTAAAATGCGACATGAACAGTTTCAAAAGAGAGTTGGATGGTTTAAAAGCAGACATGGAAGCTAATATGGATGGCATGGAAGCAGTTTTGGATGGTTTGAAGGAGGGAATGGAAGCTTTGATGGAGGGTTTGAAAGGAGACATGGAAGGTCTATCAAAGTTGTTGCAATAAATGTTTCCTGGTGGTGACAAAGTAATCAATGAAAATAATGATGATAAAAATAAGAATATGAAGTTTTATTTTAGAAAATCCAATGTTGGGTTTAAGAACAACCACATTCTAAAAGTAGATATGAGGAAGTTTGATGTTAAGGATCCAGTAACATGGATACTACAAATGAAGAAATGTTTTGATCTCCATGATGTGTAAGACTCACAAAAGGTATGCATTGCACCTTTATATTTAGAAGCCAATCAATTTGTATGGTATCGATGGAATTTTTCTCATAAAACAATTGTCACTTGGTCAAATTTTACGAAGGAGATGATAGCACATTATGAGGATAGAAAGAGAAACACCTTCTTTAGCTAATTGATAAATCTGAAACAAAAGGGGTCAATGAAAGAGAACATTGATAACTTCCAAACATTGAATATCAAGGTAAAAAATATTCAAGTGGAGCATAGGGTTGATGTCTTCATAGGGACTTTAAAGTATAAAATCCATCATGAGGTTCGCCTTTGGTAACCTGATTCATTGAAGAAGGCATTCAGGGTGGCAAGAAAAGTTGAAAGAAAAATTTATGGCGACAAGGAATTCTACCACTCACAACTACAAATATGGAAGTGTTGTTTCCCTAGCCTTCCACAACCTACAAGGTTGACACCACAACAATTTTATTAAGAAAGAGAAAATCGATTTATTATAGTTGTGATATAAAATACACTAAAGGTCATAAGTGAACTGAGAAGAAATTATTTTACATAAATTGTGAAGAGGAGGAAGAAAAGAAACAAGAAAAATGAAAAGAGGAGTATATACACAAGGAACCAACCCCAGAGAAGGAAGAAATGAATCTTGCCATATCTTGTAATGCATTGGAAGGAATTACCACTCCTCAAACTCTCAAGGTAGAAGGATATATCAAGAAGAGAAAGGTAATAGTGTTGGTTGATTTTGGTAGTACCCATAATTTTATTCACTATAAGATAGCCAAGGAATCTAATTTCTTCCTATATCTACCACCATAGTGTCAAGTGACGGATGCAAATGGAGGAACTATAATTTCTCTGGAAAGTGCCATAATATCAGGCTAACCATTGGGGAATATTTATTGAATAGTTCAAAGATCTCCATTCTAGTGGATGGTGTTGATGTTGTACTAGGAGTCCAATGGTAACAATGTTTGGGGATGATAGCTTTTAATTTTCAATAAATTTCAATTTTTCTCATAATAAAATGAAGCTAAATTACAGGGTATCACACGGAAACTAAGAAACATATTCAACTCTAATTTCATGAAAAAATTTATGAACAAATAACAATGAGGCATAAGTGCAAAAATATGCTCACTATAGGTTCAAACATCAAAATAATCTATTTCTCCAGATCTCCAAAAATTATTAGACAATCATTCCAAGGTGTTTGAGACTCCCAAAGGCCTCCAACCTATTTGTGATCATCGTCATGCTATTCATTTGATTCCAGGAAGTGTTCCTCCAAACATACGGCCTTACATATATCTGTATTCTCAACTGAGTGATATTGATTAATTGTTGGAAGAATTACATCGAGAAATTTAGTTCACAAATTTTGATCTTCATTCAGGATATCATCAAATTAGAATGAAGGCTCAAGAAATTTTGAAAACATCATTTAGAACTTATGAGGGTCATTATGAATTTTTGGTCATGCCTTTTGGCATTACTAATGCACCTTCCATATTTCAAGGTTTGATGAATTCCATTTTCAAACACTTAGAAAAATTATGTTAGTATTGTTTGATGATATACTAATCTACAATAATTCTTTGAAGGATCATGTTCAACATGTTGACAGGGTGCTCAAACTATTGGAGGGGAGATAATTATATGAAAAAAATCCAAATGTTTCTATGGAGTATGGGAGGTAGCATATTTGGTTCATATTTTATCTCATGATGGTGTTAAGGTATACCCTAACAAAATTAAAGCCATTAAGGAATGGAAAATCCCCAGTACCATAAAGCATCTTCGAGGATTTCTCTAGTTCACATGGTATTATCATAAGTTTCTTAAGGATTATGGGAGAATATCATCACCTCTAACATCATTGCTGAAGAAAGATGCATTTTCTTCAACTCCAGAAGCAACTAAGGCCTTTGAATATCTTAAAGAGGAAAGGTTCCAAGCACCGGTCTTAGCTACGCAAGACTTCACAAAAACCTTTGTTGTGGAATGTGATGCCTTAAGAAATGGAATTGTTGTAGTTTTAATGCAATAAGGAAGGCCCATTTATTTTTAAATTTTTCCACTCAAAGGAAAGTGTTTACACAAACCTATCTATTAGAAGGAAATGTTCGCAATAATACATGCACTAAAGAAATAATGACCTTACATAATAGGAAGACACTTGAAGGTAAAAACATATAATGATAGTCTTAAATAATTTTTGGAAAAAATATTATCTTTAGAAGAGAAGCAAAAATGAGTCAACAAGATGTTGGGTTATAACTTTGAAATCATCTACAAAAAATGGAAAGAAAAAATGTATTGCACATGCACTCTCAAGAAAGGATGAGGTTGTGGAAGCATTACTTTGTGCCATTTCTATTATCCAGCCTGAGTGGATAACTGATGCAAGGGATGAATGGAAGAATGATGAAGTGGTGTGGAAACTCATTCAAAATTTGTAGCAAGATCCTAGTACATCTGATACATTTAGATGGAAAAATGATTCATTATGGTAAAAAAATCACTTATATATTTGTAATAATTCCCAACTCAAACAAAATATTCTTTTGGAATTTCACACCTCTCCCTTAGCAAGGCACCCATGATTTTTAAAAACTTACCACATGGTCAAGAAGGAATTATTTGGGATGGAATTAAATGTGATATTCAAAAATTTGTGCCTGAAGTTGTGTTTGGTTTATCAACAAAATAAAGCTGAGACAATTAAGACCCCGTGTATGTTTAAAACATTTATCCATTGGAATTAAATGTTGGGATGAGGTTTCATTGTATTTTATCACGGGTTTACCTAAGTCTGAAGGAAATACTAACATCATGGTGGTTGTTGATAGAATTACCAAGTATGCACACTTTTGTGCATTATCTCATCCATTTAAAGCCAGTACAATTTCTACTTCATTTATGGAAGAAATTCAACAGATACATGAAAAACCCAAATATTATTGTAAGCGATAGAGATCCCATTTTCACTGTAATTTTTTAGACGAAATTATTTTCTTGCTTTGCCACTCAATTATCTCATAGATCATCTTATCATTCTCAATATGATGGGCAAAGTGAGATAGTGGAAATTTTTTTTGAAGGATATATTCGTTGATTTGTATGTGACAAATAGAGATAATAAGTAAATTTGTTACCTCTGGTTGAATGGTGGTATAACACTTCCTTCCATACAACAACAAAAGTGATGCCATTTATTACACTTTATGGATATCATACATTGTCCATAACATGATCCTTAAGAGAAAATTTTAAGGTTCAATTAGTGGAAGATTGCATAGAGCATCATCAACAGGTTCTATACCTCTTCAAGGATAACCTCACTTTGGCGCAAAATCGAATGAAACAACATGGATATCAACATCACAGTGAAATGTGTTTTTATTTATTCGACTGGGTATTTTGACGACTACAACCATATAGACAAATTTCACTCAGGTAAGCTAAGAAGCATAATAAATTACCACCAAATTATTATGGTCCTTAGAAGGTGTTTCAAAATATTGGAACTATGGAATACAAATAGGTGCTTCCCGCATCTTCCCGAGTGCACTGCGTTTTCCATGTTTCATGCTTAAAGAATATTATAGGTGACAAGCTCCCGGTTCAAACAATATTTTTAGAGCTTGATGAGGAAGGAAAAATCATATTGGAACCTGAAGCAGTCACGAAAAAAAGAACTCAACAACTATGAAATCGATCAATTTCAAATTATATCATTGAGTGGAAGAACTTACCCAATGAATATTCCACATGGCAGGAAGATAATTTTATACAAAATCATTCATAACTACTCAAGCTTTGAGGAAAATACTTTTTTGAAGGAGAGGAGCATGTTAGGTGCCTATAATACTAGTGTGTCCCCATTTTTTTATTGTTAGTGTAGCCCCATTATTGTTATTATTGTGCCCCATAGAAGCCCATTATTGTTATTGATGTGCCCTTACATTATTATTTTTTATGTAAGCTCTGATTATATTGTGACCCCTTCAAATCCTATATATAGAAATTAGGTTTTGTCATTTGAATCATCCAAGAATTGTTGATTTATGTAATGTAAAGAGGGTTTCCCCCTCGAAGTTGATAATATTTAAGTCTTTGATTTATCGTTCCTTGTATTTTATGAGTTGTTTGCATAAAAATCAATGATGGTAAACAATCATTAACCATTGTAAACTATGGTCCAACATTACATTATGACAAAAAAATTATGAATATGAAAATAAACCATGGTTAATCATGGTCAGTAACCATGGTCACATTGTGTCTCATGGTCCAAAGTCACCTACTAAAACCATGGTCAACCTTGGTCCAACTTAGCATTGTGACAAATATTGTCTCAATATGAAAATAAACCATCATCAATCATGGACAACTATGGTCAATCAGGGTCCAATGTCACATTGTGAGAAATATTACTCAATATGAAAGTCAATCATGGTTAACCATGGGCCAATGTCGCATTGTGACAAATATTTTATCAATATGGAAATCAACCATGGTAAACCGTGATCAACTATGTTTATTTTTTGGTTTATAATATTTATCTTAGGTTTTATATAGCTTGGTTTTACAATATTATTCCCTTAAGTTAAATATTATTCCCTTGTGTTTTTAATATTAATCCTGTGGGTTTATTAGTTCCTTGGGTTTATAATATCAATCCCTTAGGTTTATTAATCTAAGGGTTCATATTCATAGCGTATAGTATTATTGATAGAGTTTATAATATTATTCCAAGGGTTTAATATAAATCCCATGGGTTTATAAAAAATTGGGTCTATAATATAAATTCAATAAGTTTAATAACCCCTTAGGTTTAGAAAAACACAAATATGGGTTTGTGATAAATATTTTCTCAATATTGAAAGCAATCTTGGTCAACCATGGTCAACCATGGTCCATCACCATAGTTTGAGAGAGATTTTCTATATATGAAAATAAATCATGGTCAACCATGGTCAATAAGCATGGTCTTATTGTGACAAATATTGTCTCATGGTTCGACGTTACATTTCAGCAACTATGGTCAACTATGGGCAACCATGGTCCAATGTCACATTATGAAAAAGATTGTCTTAATATGAAAATCAATCATGGTCAATCATAGTCAACCATGTTCAATTGTGGTCAACCATGGTGAACCGTGGTCCAACATCGCATTATGATAAAGATCGTCTCAATATGAAAATAAATCATGGTCAATCATGGTCCAATTTCACTTTCTAACAAAGGTTGTCTCAATATGAACATATACCATGGTAAAATATCATCAACCATGGTTAACCATGATCAATCATGAACAACCACGGCCTGCGATGGTCAACCATGGACCAAAGTAGAATTGTAACAAATATTATCTAAATATGGAAATCTACGATGATCATCCATGGTCAATCATGGTTATCCGTGGTTAATAACAATGGTCATCCATGGTAAAACATGGTCCAATGTCGTATTGTAACAAATATTGTCTCAATATGAAAATCATCCATCGTGAGAAATCATCAATTATGGTCAAACAGGGTCAAACGTTGCATTTTGATAAATATTTTCAGCCATCATCAACCATCATCAACTAGCATTCACCATTTTTAACCACAGTCCAGCGTCGTATTGTGAAAAATATTGTCTCAATATGAACATCAACAATGGTCAACCATCATCAACCATGGTCCAACGTTGCGTTATAACAAAAATTGTCTCAATATGAAAATCAACATGCTTAACCATTGTCAACCATGGCCATACGTAGTCAATAACCATGGCCATCTATGGTCAACCATGGTCTAGTGTCATATTGTGACAAATATTGTCTCAATACTAAAATCAACCATGGTCAACTAGGGTCCAGCATCACATTGTGACAAAAATTCTCCCAATATGAAAATAAATCATGGTCAACCATGGTCCAACATCTCATTCTATCAATATTGTGTCAATATCAAAATTAACAGTGGTCAACCATAGTCCAATGTCGCATTGTGTCAAATATTTTCTCAACATGAAAATCAACCATGGTCAACCATGGCTAATCATGGTTAACCATGGTCACATTATCACAAAGGTTGTATGATGTTCCAATGTCACATTGTGATAAATAAGGTCATCCATGTTGAACCATGGTCCAACATCGCATTGTGACAAAGATTGTATTAATATGAAATTCAATCATAGTCAGCAACGTTCCAATGCCACATTGTGAAAAAAATTCACTCAATATGAAAAGAAATCATGGTCATCCATGGTCCAATGCCGCATTGTGACAAAGATTGTCTCAATATGAAAATAAACCGTGGTAAACCATGTTTGTTCTAGGGTCTATAATATTTATCTTTAGGTTTCTTCATTGGGTTTGCAATATTAATCCCTTATGTTTAGTATTTTTTCTTTGGGCTTTTATTATTAATCCCTTGGGTTTATTTGTGCCTTGGGTTTATAATATCTTTAATAATATAAGGTTTCATATTCTATGGGTATAATACTATGGAGGTTTTATAATATTTATACTAAGGTTTAATATAAATCCCTTTTTATAAATAACAACATTTATACTATTAATCCAAAGGGTTTATAATTAATATCTTGGGTTCTCAATATTAATCCCTTGGGTTTTTAATATTAATCCCTTGGGTTTAATAATATGTTAGGTTTATAATTATGATCCATTCGGTTTATTAATATTAGGGTTTATATTCATTTGGTTTAATACTAATGTTAGGGTTCAATGTTATTCCTTTGGGTGTATAGTTCATTGGGTTTTAAATATTTATCATTTTATTTTATTAATCCCTTCCTTTTATATTAATCCTAAGGTTTATAATATTAATGTTAGGTTGTAAGATTGTCTCAATATGAATATCAACCATTGTTGAACAATGTATTGTGAGAAATATTTTTTCAATATCAAAATCAATCATAGTCAACCAATCTCATTCATGGCCAACCATGGCCAATAACCATGGTCACATTATAACAATGATTATCTCATGGTCCAATGTTACATTATGGAAAACATTGTCTCAGTATGAAAATAAACCATGGTCAACCATATTCAATAATGGTCCACCGTAGTAAAACATGGTCCAACATCAAATTATGAAGAATATTGTCTCAATATGGAAATCCATCATGGTCAATCATGATCAATCATGGTTGAACTTCACATTGTGAAAAATATTTTCTCAATATGAACATAAACCCTGTCCAACCATTTCCAATCATGGTCAACCATGGTCCAACGTCACATTCTGACAAGGCTTGTCTCAATATGAAAAACAACAATACTCAACCATGGTCAATCATGGCCATACACAATCAATAACTGGGGTCATCCATGGTTCTCCATGGTCCAATGTCGCATTGTGGAAGAAATTACTTGAATATGAAAATTGAACATGGTCAACCATGCTCCAATGTCACAATGTGACAAATATTGCCTCAATATGAAAATTAAAGATGGTCAGCCATGGAAAACCATGGTCCAACATGGAATTGTGACAAAAGTTGTCTCAATATGAAAATAGACCATGGTGAGCCATGGTTAATCATGGTTAACCATGATCAATAACCATGGTCACATTTTGACAAAAAATTTCTAATGGTCGAATGTCACATTGTGCCAACCTTGGTCATCCATGGTGAACCATGGTCCAATGTCGCATTCAAACAAAGATTGTCTCAATATGAAAATCAACCATGGTCAACCAGGGTCAAATGCCACATTGTGAAAAAAAATCTCTCAATATGAAAATTAATCGTTGTCAACCATGGTCCGATGTCGCATTGTGACAAACATTGTCTCAATATGAAAATAAACCATAGTCAACCGTGTTATTTTTAGGGTTTATAATATTTATCTTTGGGTTTACAATATTAATCCGTTGGGTTTAATAATATTCCTTTCAACTTTTAGTATTAATCCCTTGGGCTTATTTTTTCTACGTGTTTATAATATAAATCCCTTGGGTTTATTGATCTAAGGGTTCATATTATAAGGGTATAATATTATTGACAAGTTTTATAAATATGGTCAACCATGGTGATGGGAATCCAAATTATACATAATTTAAGGCCCATATGACCATCCTTTAACACATTAAATCTCCCTTTTTTCATTAGCTGACATAGTTTTAACTCTCATATTTTCATTAGGAAGTTTTATAGATGATTTCATATTTATGCCTAATATTAATTTATGTTTTAGAATATTGTGAGAATATTGGCCAGATCATGAAGATTTGGTGGATGAGATAATATCGGTACTTTCTCTCTACTACATGAGGCTCAAGTTTGGATAACAACCCAATATGTTATTATGAAATTAGTGCGCAAATTATAGAGCTCCATTTGTTGAGAAAATTTAGGAATATGTTTCATGTCATTTAATACAAATTCTAGTTTTGGGAACTATATCAACTATTTGAGGGATTTTGGAGGGGAAAACTCACTCTTTTTAAGGAGAATGCTTCCCCATAAATTTGTATAAGTACCAATTCAAATTTTCCTCTTCAGGAATGTATTTCTTAGTTTTCTTGTCAAGAAAAGTTGTATTTTGCAGCTCCACTTTCATTTATAGCAAAGAGGTAATTGGATTGATTCAAATAATGAATTTTGGTGCCATTTTTAGCTTCTAAAGCTTGGTATCCTTCATATGTCTGTGATTATCCTTGGTCTTCTCCATCTAAGGATAACTACAACCCTTTTGTACAATTTTATATTCTCCTTTTCAATTCTTATTCACACACATCTCTTATTCTTGTTTTTCCTATTTCTACATTTACTGTTGATGCTCCTTTTTCTGTAGGATTGGGTTAAATGATTGAAGTGAGTTATTTTGAAGGTTATTTAATCATGAACCACAGTCTCTAAATCCATGATTAATTAAGAATATTTACACCACTTAGGAAATGTATTTTTATGAATTGGATTAGTCTTATTTATTTGAATTCATTCTCTTAGGATTTCAATTACAAATTATTGTTCTTTCCTAGGATTAATTTATTTTCAAAGTAAAATTTCCATTTATGCAATTAGTTTAGGTTTTGATTTCATCACATTCACTCCATTACAATAGATCAACGAAATAAGGACACATTTTATGTTGCACATATAGTGTCAACGCCTCTTAAGTTTGTACGAACCCCGAATTGATAATTTAAGTTGGTAGCCTTGGGAGTTATAGTGTATTATTGCAATACTAGGGCTCATCACCTTTTGGAATCATTGTCAGGGAGGTGTCAAAGTATGCATTTTTTTATTCAATAGTTGATTCATTTCTTTTACTTTCTTCAAAAACAAAAAAAATTGCAATGAAAATCTTTCATTTCAAGAATAGAAAATTTCATTTCATTAACATTCTGATTCAAATTTTTTTTTTAAACAGAAAATCACTTCTCCAACACCAACTGCCCATGTGATCACATGGTGTATTAAGACCCACATCATCATCCACTTTTGTAGGTAGAATAAGAATAAGTGGTAGAGAAGTTAGAAGAAATGGATGGAGATGATGAAAATGAAGAAGATACAGATTCCAGTGTACATATGAAGAACATCCCTCCATATGATCCAAGTGGATATTGGTGGCCACCCACCTATTCCATTTGGACCTGCACCATCAATTCTTGTAGTTTTTCACTTTCAACACAACATACTATTTTTAGCAGGGTTTAGGGTCTTGCACTCCTGTAGCCATTTTGGGGACCTAGTGATCTAGCTGGATATTGGTGGCCACCCACCTATTCCATTTGAACCCCGATGATCAATTCTCTTAGTTTTAAATTTCAACACAACTTACTAGTTTTAGCAGTTTTCCAGGTCCTGAGCTTCCAGAGCCGTTTTGAGGCCCTAAACAACATTTTTTGGGAAACCCGGGAGAAAAATGGGTCCATAGACTAATGTTTCTCCCTAAAAGTTTTTATTCCATCGATAGATATTACTAACAAGCTACTTAGCATGTAAAATGGAGATGGTATGCCAAAGTTATGTCCCCGGGAAGTTGAGACACCAATTTACCCAAACGGGACGCACGGTTTTGGTGCTTCATATCCTAGGGTTATTTTTTTGGATGTTTAGTGTTTTACATTGTTTCTCAAAAATAAATAGGCCTTCGAGCCTCATTACAACATAGTGTAGGGGCCTGTATCCATCACATCGCTTCTCAGAGATACCCTACTAGTGCCCTTGCCGCTTATTTCCATTATGTCTCATTGTAACATAGTTCAAAGGCCTCTAGCCATCACATCTCTTCTCAGAGAGAATCCTACCAACACCCTAGTTGTTTATTTCCATTATGTATGTATTGTAACATATTTCATAGGCATGTAACCGCAACATCTCTTCTTAGAGATAAGCTAGGAGAGCCCTGTCTGTAAGCATATTTTAGTAATTTGATTTTAATAAAAGGAAGCATTATTTCCGCTGCATCTCTTTATTTATGGTTATATTTGTATTCTTTTGCACTCCTACATAAATCCAAATCAGTGGTATCAAAGCAGTCTACTCTTTCTATATTTTTATTTACATGTCCCCATTGCGGTCAGGGTATAAGAATTTCAAGCTCAATCTGGTTGAACTATTGCAAGATCAGACTTGCAAACCCCGATGACCCCCCATGGCGAAAGAAAAGAAAGACGAAGGAGTAGGATATCCTATCAAAATCTTGCTCTAGGAGGCCCTTGAGAATCAGAGGAATGTTATGATGGATAGATTTTCCTAGATCATTCAACGACTACCCACCAACGGCACATCTACATCCATCATGTCTACCAACAGGTCTGCAACATCTTGGACAAATCCAATAGCAAGATCAATGGAATTCGCCTCTTATGGAGGAACTTAATGCAATGGGGACCTATTGAAGCCTCAAAAATCGTTGCAACAACATGGGGGATGACCACCCGGTCTAGACCTTAAAGCAGCTCCTTTTCCGTTTGGAATGGTGCTTCCGAATGGTTCAACTAGGTCTAGTTACCTTCTTTCAATCTCCAATGGCTTTAAAATATGACTTTCATTCACCAATGGAAAAGAGACATCAGATCGTCCTTCTTGCTTATCAGTCAAGAAAGTGATCCTTATGCTGATTTAAGGCTCAGCCAATCCACTACCAAAGTTTGCCTCTTTGGGAAGAGGACTTAAAAGAATGTAGATTTTACTCTAAATGCAAACTTATTCTAAGATGCAAGCAAAAGAAACTATCTTAATCCTATCTTAATTAGGCAGATATATATCTAACCCAACCAAGAGTAGGTATTTATAATATTGGGATTGAAATATGTCTTGTTTATAATGAATATCATGTTAATGAAATAGTTCAATTAACTGACATTATGGATAGCAAAACACATCCTATTGAGACCTTTTAACTGAAATAATCAATCAACAACACTCAGGAAGAAGTTCTCAGAATGATCTTGATCATTTAATCAATAACTTGAATTATTAAACAATAATATGCGGAAGAAGTTCACAACATATCACTATTTATTCATCCAATATTAAAAGACATATTTATGAGTAAATAGTTACCCAGAAATCAGAATTCAGCCCATAAGAGCAGAGATAAATAACAACATAAAATAGAAGCAAATTACCCATACCGACAAAAGTGCACAAATATGTAAGTAAATTGACACCATTTCTGTTATCATAAAATAAAACCAGCATTTAAAATAATAGTATTCGAAATACCAATTTGTTGAATCCATTTCTCCAGCTCCAGTCTCTAATAGTCCTTTACAATGCCTAAGCTTCTGCTTTCAAAATCAGAGCTACAATAGTGCAAACTCTGTTCATTATACATAACTCAGGATATAAAAGAAAAACCTCAATAATACCCAGATCTGAGATTCCACTCCTCCCACATACAACTCTAAATCCCTATTACAAAAGTGCTTTTAGAATTCCAGAATTGCAGAGGAGAGCAGCCCCTATTACATTCCGCAATCTGTTATTTATAATATTTGCAAAGGAATTCTTGAGAGGAAAGTTTGTTGAAGAGAAATCTGCCCAATCCAATTTTATTTGCTCAGAATTCCAATTTTTAATTGCTGGAGCATTCTTGTTGATTGAGATCTTTTCTCCTTATCTCTTCTATTGTTTTCCTGCAAAAAGAAATCAAAATAAATTAAGATGCAATGAATAAAATCAAAATACCATTTTTGGCATTAAAATAAACCCAATCAAATTTAATTTAAATAAATAATTGAAAATAAAATATAAGCTTTCTATTGATGCCTAAGATGGTTTAATTGGCCAAGGATATTATTGACGAATGAACCTGCAATTAGAAGAGGCTTGGACAAATGAAAATGCAGAAAATAAATCAGAAAATTGATTTTGTTTTAGAAATTCGGAGCTTGATCTTCTGCATGATTTTTGACCCAATTAATGACCAAATCTATTAGTGGAACCTCCTCAGAAATGTTCTCCTTGATTTTATCTTTCCAATGAGCCGTCCTGGGCCTCATTTGGCCAAGTAAAACTCATTCTATGAGCTTCCAAAGTTGATGAGTCAAATCTGTCATAAATCTAGAAATTCTATTACTCGGTTAAAAATCAGAATTTTAATTAAAAATCTAATCCTAAATTAGAATTCTAATTATCTAATAATTAATTCTAAATTAATTATTAACTAACTAATATATACAATTAATTCTAATTAATTTTCATCTAATTAGAAATTGATTAAGTTACAAAATTAAATTAATATACAAATTATTTGAAAAAGTTAATTTAAATATGATTAATATTATAATTCAAATTATATTAAAATTATAATAAATATTATAATTATAATATAATTATTATAATATAAAAAATATAAAAATTAATTTACAAACCATTGGAATCAATCTAAACCTAAAACCCATAAAACAAACTATTGAAATCAATCTAAACCCATTAATTCATCCACATGAGATTATGCAGGGATATGGTGAGTGGAGTGTGAGGTGAGGGTGACGTGAGGGTGAGTGAGGTGGAGATACGGGAGGCATAAGGGATGAAAAAAAAAAAAAAAAACAAACTTTATATTAAAAATTTTAACACATCGCATATCGCAAGAACCTTGGATGGGGGTTTTTTTAATGTGCATGTTCTAAAAAATGCGATGGATCCAAAATTGCGATATTGCGATATGCGATGGATCCGAAATTGCAAAATTGCGATCTTGCGATATTGTGATATGCGATGGATCCAAAATTGAAAAATTGCGATCTGCGACGGATTCTAAAATTTGCGATATGCGATCTGCGACGGATTCTGAAATTTGCGATCTGCGATCTACGACGAATCTAAAATTTGCGATCTACAATCTGCGACGGATCTGAATTTTTTTTTTTTTTTTTTAATAATATATATTTTTTAATATTAAGTTTTTCTAAACTACAGCTACTCTGAAAATAAATAAAAAGAATAAAAAATAGAGTTTTTTACCCAGACTTAGATAAATGATGGGACTTCAAAGGAGTACCATTTTTAAACCAGTTGACCAAATGAGGCGAAACAAGCGTCAATGGGAGGCTTATAAAAAATTAATTCTAACAAAGCAATCAAAACAAGAATTCAAAGAAAATGAAAAATTAACAATCGTGTAGGATAATCAAATAAAATAAAAATCTGAAAAGGCGTTTAGTCAAAAATTTATAGAAAGGGTCCCCATTATTTGAAGTGAAAAAGTCAAAAATGGGGGGGTTGTGTTTTACCACAACAATGGTGACACACGGGAGAAGAACCAGTTATCTCTGTTTGATATGAATGAGATTTTCCTAAAATTCAAGTAAAAATAATTAAAGAAAAGAGAATTATGCTTAAAATGCTTGACTAGGTTCATTAGTCTGAATAAAAGAAAGAATCATCTAACTGTAATTTTCTTAAAATTCCTCATAAATTAAAATATTTCAAAACTCTATATCAGTCCTTAATTAGTTGTAGAGATAAAGCAGGGGTCACTTTACAGCTTAGCTTTTAAAATATACTCATTTGTCACAGGTAGAGCCATTGTTGCCAGCAAACATCTATAGTCTCGACAGGGTTACCTTTTAATCACCAATGATTCAGAATCCCATCTCTTTAAGAATTATTGACCTAAAGATAAATCCATTTATATTATTATTATTATTATTATTTATTATTATTATTATTATTATTATTATTATTATTTTAAATCTTAAAAGTCATTGTCCTGGTTTTGGTAGCCAGATAGTTGACAATGCCATTCACTGGTTATAATTAGACTGAACAAGCTGGCTCGTGATGAGACCCCTTGTCTTATAATTGTTTGCAATCATAAGCCATTACCCTGGTTTGTTTAGCAGTGTTGGTAATGTCAGCCTATTTTTCCCCTATGATCATGGTAAGCAAGCTCATGATGAGACCTCTTATCTTTTAAGTTTAAATATATCTCTGGATTATGCTCTAGAAAAATAAGACTCTTTGGGACAGGGAGAATCATTGACTCCTTAAGAGTTAAGAATGACAATTTCAGAGTTAAAAGGTGCTTTGTTGTAAAGTGTCTTTACTTGGTTAAAAATAACTTTTCTTGATTGATAATAGAACTTTGAAAGATCTTAATAAAATATTGAAATCTCAAAATGATTACAATTTTGATGAAAAAGAAATTTCTCCAGATTTTATGATACTTTGTCAACTTCTCTAAATTGGTAATCTCTTCCTTAAGTATGCCTACCTTTATAATAAGAAAATCAAACTTTACTAAGAGATTTAAGAAAAAGTTAATAGATGACTATTAACAATTTTTTCTCCGTGTATGCCAACCATAGTTAAGTAACAAGAAGGCCTTCCATATAAATCATGGAAAAGTCACCAAAATCAAAACTGAAAACCAAAGGAAAAAAAAAATCTTATGCTAAAATGAGAAAGAAATCAGCAAAAATAAAAATGAAGAAATTTTTTTAAAAATAGAAAGGAAAATCCAAGTTTTGCAAGATAAACTCAAACAAGAATGTTTATACCAATGTCTCAACAATATGAAAAAAAAAAATAATCGTGTAATCAATCCTTCTTATGTCGAGATTTATAAAAATCATACCTTGTAGGGTTGTAAATGTTCTTAGGTTTTTTGGATAGCAGTGATGATCATTTCAGCCACAACGAAAATTTTCTGTGTAATATCAATATTCTTGTTTCAAAGCATCATCTTAATCATTTTCTAATAAAAAAAATGCTTAAAGAAACAAATTAAAAGTTCAGAAACTTCCTGGTGTAGTTGTTTCAATAAATATTATTTCTTCTTATTGAAATAAAGCCAGGAGAAGAATATAGGACTTAGAAAATATGATCTGGCAGAGGATTGGAAGCTTTTATGAAGAGCTGCAAAACATATTTATATATCAGAAAAAAAAAACTGAAACTAAAGTAACGAAATGGAAATAAATGAAAGTGGGTACATGAATATTACCATTGGATGATTGCTTTTGATCTTACCTGAAAGGTATCAGTTTCTCCAAACTAGCTGATTTCTTATTTTAATTAACATTAAAAACTTGAAGAAGTCAAACTAACCAAAATCCTAAAAATCATTATTTATTTTATCTAAACTAAAGCAAGCAGTAAAATGTAAAAATGGAATGCTTAGTGCTCAAGGGTATTGAAATTAAAAGAAATGCATCAGAAATGAGAATGCGAATTTGCAGTAACGAATGTTTCTCAAAATATTATAAGTTTCATATAAACTCCATAATTTTATAAATTGTCTAGAATCAAGACCTCATCCATGATAATAAAATTTAAATGTGAAGATAGAGAGGTATTGAATTTCTTTTTTAATTATGGAATTATATATTTAAAACTGAAATATATAAGAAATCAAAATGATTTAAATATACTACAAATTGGTCATTATTTGCTTTCTTACTATAGTGGTTGCCCACACTTGCTTTTAAAATAACACCACCTTATCAAATGATTCGCATTGCATGTAAAGGTATGCATTGGAATTTATCGCATTATAGAAAATTTTCGATATGAGATCATGCGAAAAAGGATATGTACGATGAAATCGGGGACATTCATGCTACAATTTGCAGATCGTACACCGCACCTCGCGATTTGTACTTTGCAAATTGCACATTGCACATCGCAAATTTGGAATAGTGGTATGGCCATGAATAAAAATGCGATGAAGCGATTGCGATATCGGTGGTTGGTGAATGTTTGGTACCCAATGTAACACAATATGATTCTTGCGATGCTGATATGGGATGAATGACATGGTTAACTAGCGATCGCGATCGGAAAACTTAAGCACATGATGTAACAATTCTCGATACGCCGATATGTGATGAAGAGTGGACCCGATAACTTTATGATGAAAATTTAATGACATATCGGATTTGAGACATAGAACCTTTTAAAGTATGCTCCTACCATTATTTACGATTGAATGGACGCGATATTTTATAAACTTGATTTGAATTTCATATCGGGTCCGGAATTATGTGGTCATCGCAATATTGGTAAAGTCAATTATCGGAGATCGGTGATTCATGATAATGAAAGTATATTCAACTGCAAACCTCTGATATGCGAAATGCGATATGACATGAGTGAGGTAATACATCGAAGATATTTTATGAAGAATTTGTTATCAAAAATGCTAAAAGCTATTTCCAATGAAATATTTCGCTACAAATGGTTGTGAAGTGGATGATGTGATATCGAGATGAAATTATTGACGAAGACAAGTGGGATGGTAGTATTGCAAACATTTTCACTGAAGTATCAACAATATGAAAATCAAGTTAAATCCTATGATATTGCTTGAAATTTCAATTGGGTTTTTTGATGGTTGAAAGAAAAGTTTAAAATGTCTAAATTCTAATGAATCTCAAAATAAAATTTCCCTGAACCTGTTGCAAATTTCAAATGGGTTTTCTGCTTACTTCAAGTTTTGAAAAAAAATGAAAACCCGAAAATAAAACAAAACAAAAATAAAAATGAACTAAGAAAAGGAGAAACTAATAATAGATGAGAATGAACTTGTGAATGCGTACCTAGAAGGAGATTCTCTGTAGTTTTTTATCTCATGAATCTTCAAATTTTTCCTTCGATTTATTAAAATTTTTCCTTTGTTCAAAATCATCTCATCATTTATTTTAAATCAGAGTGAGCAATCAGTCTAAATAAAATATGCTTGTTCATGTTCAGGAAATATAAAATTTACCAGAAATAAATATGAAAATAGTCTTCCGTTTTGAATTGGAACAACAATTTATTACCTCTGCTCATTTTGAATTAACTTGAGAAAAATATGTATTGTTATAGTGATTGTTCAATAATGCCTTTAGTAAATAAGTATGATGTGTATTACAACATCAGATAATAAATTAAAGGTCTGAATGGGATAAAGCCACTAATTGTGGAAAAATGTCAAAATAGATTTGAATGTGTGCACACAGCAAAATGGGCATCCTTAAGGTCAGCTTAGCAAATTTTGAGGAAGATAATACAAACTTCGTATGATTACCATGAAAGGTTAGACTGAATAATAATGATTGAGTCAGAATTAAGCTTATCATAGATAGTGATACATTTCATGGGATAATGAGATCATGAAGCTTTTATATCCTCAAAACCTTTATCATATAAATTTAAAAAGAAAATATTAGAAGGAAATCCCAAAATTAAGAGAAGTGGCTTTGTGGTGATTGATGCCAAGTGCAACATTAATTGAATTTAATCAAGAGATTATTCAAAATAGACAGAGTAGAGGTATTGCTGTAAAAATTTTAAAAGGAAAGGAAGAATTAAAATTTTCTGATTGGGAGAAATTTTTTTCACTGAACATGTATGAAATTGGTTGATTGCTTTGTTTTATTTTTAATCTAAAGAACTGTTGAAAATAAATTAGCTACGTTAACTCTACTCCTATTCTAACCACATACTTGAAAAATGACTAGGTATAGTCATATTTTCAGTGTAACCATTTTCTCATTTTAATCCCTGCATGTATGTACAATTCAAATGTTAGTAATAAAAATACAAATCTAATTGAATTAGGAAAATTAAACCTAAAATCAGAATGTACAACTATTGTTAGAAGTTTATCTAAAATCTCATTCTCATGAAATTTTCTTTCCAATTGAATACCAATTGGATCATAGAAATCTAGATGTATTTCTATTAATAATTGGGAAATGTTCAAAAGAGGAGATGAAAGTCCAGATTGTGGATATGAGCTTTTAGATTCAAAGGCCTAGAAGAAACTGTTAGTGATATGTGTAAATGTTAAGCTATTGACAATCTTCCATGAAGGAAAAATTTCCAAATATTTTTCAAATGAATTAATGAAAAATGGATGGAAATCTTTTAAATGAAATGGAAAATTATTAATTAAATTGGATTGCTGGCAGACTTCTAAAAATACATTCTCTTGTTGATATTTCCTTTGAGAAGATAGAAGCTTTTGATAAAACATTAGCATTGATTGAAATTGAAATTGAAATATCTTTTGATGCTTTTGATTATAATATAAAACTTCAATTTTCCAACGGAGCAATGTATCAATTGAATGTTTGATAATAAAGTGCTCAATATGCCAGCGTAATGTATCAAAAATATGAAAAATAAAATCTGAAAATAAATCTGATTTAATACAAAATAAGTGAGGAAACAAAAATAAAATGAAATCACTATTTGTACAACTAATGTTACAGCACAATCGGGATGATTTTGAAATAATTTCTTTTTCACAAGGATTGGCTAGAATTATGAAATTTGAGTAATTTTGAATTCCAACTTGTGAATTAGAAGGGGAATTATGATTATGAACAGGAATCAAAGCTTGATCATGATATGAATCATAAATTGGAATATTTTCTTGAATAGTGAAATCATGAAGATAATTTGCTGCTTTAGAATGAGGATTGGTTGGAATAGTTTCTAAATTAAAATGTCTCTCATTCTCAGATGTTATTTGAAGTTTCTGATGAAGATTTTCTCGAGAAAAATCAATATCTTCAATGTCAGAGTAATTATCATAAATGACTTCACAAGATTCTCTAGATTTCCCTTCAATCTCATCTAGTATATCAAAATAAGGAGGGACAGGAATTTCATGTTCATTATTGAAACACCAATTTACCCAAATGAGACGCACGGTTTTGGTGCTTCATCTCCTAGCGTTAGTTTTTTGGATGTTTAGTGTTTTACATTGTTTCTCAAAAATAAATAGGCCTTTGAGCCTCATCATAACATAGTGTAGGGGCCTGTAGCCATCACATCTCTTCTCAGAGATACCCTACCAGTGTCCTTGCTGCTTATTTCCATTATGTCTCATTGTAACAAAGTTCAAAGGCCTCTAGCCATCACATCTCTTCTCAGAGATAAGCCTACCAAAACCCTAGTTGTTCATTTCCATTATGTATGTATTGTAACATAGTTCATAGGCATGTAACCGCGACATCTATTCTCAGAGATAAGCTAGCAGAGCCCTGTCTGTAAGCATATTTCAGTAATTTGATTTTAATAAAAGGAAGCATTATTTCCGCTGCATATCTTTATTTATGATTATATGTGTATTCTAATGTGTTCCTACATAAATCCGAATCAGTGGTATTAGATCAGTCTACTCTTTTTATATTTTTATTTACATGTCCCCATTGCGGTCAGGGTATAAGAAGTTAAAGCTCAATCTAGTTGAACTATTGCAAGATCAGACTTGCAAACCCCGACGACCCCCCATGGCGAAAGAAAAGAAAGATGAAGGAGTAGGATATCCTATCAAAATCTTGCTTGAGGAGGCCCTTGAGAATCAGAGGAATGCGATGATGGATAGATTTTCTTAGATCATTCAACGGATGCCCACCAACTACACATCTACATCCATCATGTCTGCCAGTAGGTCCGCGACATCTTGGACAAATCCAATAGAAATATTAATGGAATTCACCTCTTATGGAGGAACTTAATAAAATGGGGACCTGTTAAAGCCTCAAAAATCGCTGCAACAACATGGGGGATGACCACCCAGTCTGGACCTTAAAGCAGCGCCTTTTCCATTTGGAAGGGTGGTTCCGACTGGTTCAACTAGGTCTAGTTACCTTCTCTCAATCTCCAATGGCTTTAAAATATGACTTTCATTCACCAATGGAAAAGAGACATCAGATCGTCCTTCTTGCTGATGAGGCAAGAAAGTGATCCTTAAGCTGATTTAAGGCTCAGCCAATCCACTACCAAAGTTTGCCTCTTTAGGAAGAGGACTTAAAAGAATGTAGAATTTACTCTAAATGCAAACGTATTCTAAGATGCGAGCAAAAGAAACTATCTTAATCCTATCTTAATTAGGCAGATATAGATCTAACCCAACCAAGAGCAGGTATTTGTAATATTGGGATTGAAATATGTCTTGTTTATAATGAATATCATGTTAATGAAATAGTTCAATTAACTGACATTATGGATAGCAAAACACATCCTATTGAGACATTTTAACTGAAATAATCAATCAACAACACACAGGAAGAAGTTCTCAGAATGATCTTGATCATTTAATCAGTAACTTGAATTATTAAACAATAATATGTGGAAGAAGTTTACAACATATCACTATTTATTCATCCAATATTAAAAGACAGATTTATGAGTAAATAGTTACCCAGAAATCAGAATTCAGCGCATAAGAGCAGAGATAAATAACAACATAAAATAGAAGAAAATTACCCATACCGACAAAAGTGCACAAATATGTAAGTAAATTGACACCATTCCTGTTATCATAAATTAAAACCAGCATTTAAAATAATAGTATTTGAAATACCAATTTATTAAATCCATTTCTCCAGCTCCGGTCTCTAATAGTCCTTTGCAATGCCTAAGCTTCTGCTTTCAAAATCAGAGCTACAATAGTGCAAACTCTGTTCAGTATACATAACTCAGGATGTAAAAGAAAAAACTCAATAATCCTCAGATCTGAGATTCCACTCCTCCCACCTACAACTCTAAATCCCTATTACAAAAGTGCTTTTAGAATTCTAGAATTGCAGAGAAGAGCAGCCCATATTACATTCTGCAATCTTCTATTTATAATATTTGTAAAGGAATTCTTGAGAGGAAAGTTTGTTCAAGAGAAATCTGCCCAATCCAATTTTATTTGCTCAGAATTCCAATCTTTAATTGCTGGAGCATTCTCATTGATTGAGATATTTTCTCCTTATCTTTTCTACTGTTTTCCTGCAAAAAGAAATCAAAATAAATTAAGATGCAACGAATAAATTCAAAATACCATTTCTGGCATTAAAACAAACCCAATCAAATTTAATTTAAATAAATAATTGAAAATAAAATATAAGCTCTCTATTGATTTCTGGGATGGTTTAATTGGCCAAGGATATTATTGACGAACGAATCTGCAATTAGAAGAGGCTTGGACAAATGAAAATGTAGAAAATAAATCATAAAATTGATTTTGTTTTAAACATTCGGAGCTTGATCTTCTGCACAATTTTTGACCCAATTAGCGACCAAATCTATTATTAGAATCTCCTCAGAAATGTTCTCCTTGATTTTATCTTTCCAATGAGCTATCCTGGGCCTCATTTGGCCAAGTAAAACTCATTCTATGACCTTCCAAAGTTGATGAGTCAAATCTGGCATAAATCTCGCAATTCTATTACTGGGTTAAAATTCAGAATTTTAATTAACAATCTAATCCTAAATTCTAATTCTAATTATCTAATAATTAATTCTAAATTAATTATTAACTAACTAATATATACAATTAATTCTAATTAATTTTCATCTAATTAGAAATTGATTAAGTTACAAAATTAAATTAATATACAAATGATTTGAAAAAGTTGATTTAAATATGATTAATATTATAATTCAAATTATATTAAAATTATAATAAATATTATAATTATAATATAATTATTATAATATAAAAATATTAAAAATTAATTTACAAACCATTGGAATCAATCCAAACCTAAAACCGATAAAACAAACCATTGAAATCAATCTAAACCAAAACCCATAAAACAAACCATTGAAATTAATCCAAACCCATTAATTCATGCACGTGAGATTATGGAGGGATATGGTGAGTGGAGTGTGAGGTGAGAGTGACGTGAGGGTGAGTGAGGTGGAGGTGCGGGAGGCATAAGGGATTAAAAACTTTGTATTAAAATCTTTTAACACCTTGCATTTAGCCTTATCGCATATCGCAAAAACCTTGGATCGGGTTTTTTCAAATGTGCATGTTATAAAAATTGCGATGGATCCGATATTGCGATATGCGATGTAAAATTTTTATATATTTTATTTGTTTATTTCTTATATATGTTTTTTTAATATTAAGTTTTAATTTTAATTAAATTAATTATATTTTATTATAATAATTAATTTAAATTATCTTAAAATTTAATGTTAAATATCAGTTTTTATTTTGGTTTTATTTTAATGATGTTTAGTTTAGTTATGAAATTTTCTAAACTAAAACCACTCCGAAAATAAATAAAAAGAATAAAAATAGCATTTTTAACCCAGACTAGATAAATGATGGGACTTTAAATGAGTACCATTTTCAAACCAGTTGACCAAATGAGGTAAAACAAGCATCAGTGGGAAGCTTATTAAAAATCGATTTTAACAAAGCAATCAAAACAAGAATACAAAGAAAATGAAAAATTAACAATCGCGTAGGATAATCAAATAAATAAAAATCCTAAAAGGCGCTTAGCCAAAACATTATAGAAAGGGTCCCCATTATTTGAAGTGAACAAGTCAAAAATGGGGGGGTTGTGTTTTACCACAATAGGACCATTTCTTCCTAATGAGGGAGGAATGATCCAAGTTTATATGGATGGAAAACCACCTATTCCATTTGGATCTGCACCATCAATTCTTACAGTTTTTCACTTTCAACACAACTTACTATTCTTAGCAGGTTTTCAGGTCCTGCATTCCCTGAGCTATTTTGGGGCCCTAATGATCCAGGTGGATATTGGTGTACACCCACCTATTCCATTTGAACCCCCAACATCAGTTCTTTCAGTTTTTAAGTTTCAACACAACTTACTATTTTTAGCAGTTTTTCAGGTCCCGAACTTCAGGAGCCATTTTGAGGCCCTAAATGATGTTTTTTGGGAAACCCGGAGCAAAAAGGTCCTATAGACTGATGTTTCTCACTCAAAATTTGCAGTCCTCTGATATATGTTTCTAAGGATCTATTCAGCTATCAAACGGAGATCGTATCCCAAAGTTACATCCCTCAGAAGTTGAAACATAAATTTACCCAAACGGGACCCACGATTTTGGTGCTTCATCTCCTAGGGTTAGGTTTTTATATTTTTAGGGTTGTACACATTGTTTCTCAGCAATAAATAGGCCTTCAAATCTCACTATAACATAGTGGAGGGGCCTGTAGCCATCACATATCTTCTTAGAGATATGCTACCAGTGCCCTCGCCACTCATTTCCATTATGTTTCTTTGTAACACAGTTCAGAGGCATGTAGCTGCAACATATATTCTCAGAGATAAGCCTACCTGCACCCTAGTTGTTTATTTCTATTATGTCTATATTGTAACTCAGTTCAAAGGCCTATAGCCACCAAATATCTTCTTAGAGATAAACTACCATCATCCTCTCTATAAGCATATTGTTGTGCAGGAAAATCCCCTCTGTGGACAGAGGTGGTCCCTCTAGCCCTAGGTTGGGTCTAGCAACAAGGGAACATGCTGAATTCCTAAATTCAAATTTTTTAAATGAAATATGGACTGGATCAGATATCCTACCTCAGTCCAATGCTTTTGTCGTGGCATGTTGCAGCGATCTTTTGATCCTTGTCTTCACGCCTTGCGCTCCGTTGGTGAAAACATTAATGCACCTAAACAAAGATCAAACAAACACTGAAAACATACAAACATATATATTCATCTACAACTATCCAACTAGTGAAGGAGAGTTAAACACTTCGAATATAAATGGAAACAAAGTTGGAACTAGAAACCAGTAATGTGATATTGATATATGAAAAAGAAGTTTACAACCTATGCCTTGACATTTCATACCTCCTTCGACAAGTTCAGTCGGGCACGTCTCAAGAATTTGTTCGTTGTTCTGCTAAATGAGGCAGTGGGCTTAAACTCTCTCTCACAAAAATGGACTATTCTCACCTATTTTCAACACACTAGATATAACTATTGACTATTCAGTTAGCTGAATCGATGTGAGGAAGAATAATATATAAGAGAGGAGGAGGAATTTTGGGATCAACATAAGGTGGAGGAGAGGTCTATCCCTTTGGGAATTTGCACAATTGCAGGAAATAATAGGCTAAAGGGACAAACTCAACTTGATCCAGTCGAAAAAACAACCATGACTCCACCCACGAAGTTGTTAAATCATGGAAGCTTCGTTTCTATTTTTAAAAAAATTCCAAAAGTAGCTCAGAGCGGGTGCCCTTCTGAGATAGAGCGACAATGGCGTGAGGCTCAGTGGAAATTTGTCGATGGGCGGGAGGACATAAGTACCTACCAGCGCTGACCCAAAAGCATAGGATTTTTAGGGTCTACATGAGGATTAATTATCAATAGAGATTATGTTCCTGACATGTCAAGGGGTGGAATGACATTTATGTAAATGTATGATTGTACACAGGGGTCACTCAAATGGTCCTCCAATTTTTAGAATGGGGATTTTAAGGAAGGTGAAAAAATACTATGTAACACACATTTCAATAACTTGATTTTAATAAAGGAAGCATTATTTCCACTGCATCTCTTTGTTTATGGTTATATGTGTATTCTGTTGTGTTGCTACATTAATCCAGATCACCATATTTCCTTCCCAACTTCCATGGTATGAGGTCAGAGGATATAGAAACCTTTCTGTTTGAATTTTAAATCCTTTTTAGATCTTACAATTACTTACTACACATGAAAAAGTTAAGATTTTTTCCAGTAACATTGAAGGATAAAGCCCTTAAATGGTTCATGAGTTTAGCGAGTAATTCAATAAGATCATGGAGTGATATGTAAAAGATATTTCTAGAAAAATATGAAGACCATGACATTAAGGAATAAATATTTAGAATGGCTCAAACAAAAGATGAGAGCCTTGAGGATCTAATAGAGATATTAATTTTTAGTGTTAAGAGGGAAAGATTACATCATTTAGGATTTGACACACTAAAAACCCTTTTACTTAGAAAAATTGGAGATGATTGGATTGATCTCCTTGATCTCATAAGTAGAGGTGATGTATAATAACTATAATTTGAATAAATTTGTGAAATGTGCAAGATCATATCAAGAGGAACGATAATAGTAAGTAAATAAACATCAGGATTGGTGAGTCAAGATGAACTTGGAAATTTTCTTGATAACTTTAAAACAACAAATTTTAGTAATCTAAGCGAACAAGTAGAAATGTTAAGAATTCAATATGATAAAAAATAATATGTTGATATTTGTGTTTTTATGCAGAATCATATTGCTCATGATTACCAAGGTTGAAGGAATTTTACCAAGAGGAAAATGGAGTTTACCAAGGTTGAAGGAAGCTAGATATTTACCTCAAAGAAGAACATGGCAGTCTACTCAACCTGATCGGATGTAAGAACCTAATTCACAATTTAAAGGTTATGCACACCCATCTCAAAGTAACTAGAAAACACCATTTCTTTGGTAAGCTTGGCCATCTCAACCCAAAAAACAATATTGGAAACAAGGTTGGCAAGAACCTTATGGGATAAATCCTCAATATCCTCAATATTTTCCTCAATATACTTCATACCTAACTCCATTATATCCCAAACAACTACCTCCACCACAACCACAACCCCAACCATATCCATCTCAAAGATCCACTCCCATTCAACTACCTATACCACTATTTCCAAACCCACAAAAGGAATTAGCTCAACCAACTTATAATGATGAGATACAACCCTTCCCAACATATTCAGTTGATCTAAATGGTATTCATCTCAGATAATGAAGACTATTGTGAAAAATATATTCTCTTGATGTCATTGAAGGACAACATTTAGAAGAACAATATTCAAATGGCGAGATCAAAGAATCATGGGTTGCACTTGATGGAGAGAAAACATCAGAATCATAGATTAACAAAGTTCCATCATGTTCACCATCAGATCCTCCATGTGTTCAAGAAAATAATCAACAAAAAGATGAATATTTGAATTTAATTTTATAATAAGACATAAAAAATGATCGAGATGAGCAATAAAACCAATGGAATCAAGGCTATATTGAGGTTTGGTTCCAGAAAATCAACAAGATGGAACATCCTTCTCTTCTTAAATTGTTCTTGGTATCATCAAAGTCAAAGAATTTTGTCTCTAAAATTAAAGCACAAGTTCAAACATATATTTCAAGCCTACACATTAGTTTATCTGTCATATTGATGTGCACATGGCTCCATTGGAAGTATTCCTATACTTGAAAGAGATTTTTTTTTTGCAATTAGAGTAGGATAGAAAAAAAGAAATAAAAAATGGAAAAAGAGAAAAAATAAAAAGAATAAAATATCAAGTAAAAACCTTTTTTGAGGCACATGATAGTGGATCGCTGATTAAAAACCTCCATTAGGCAGTCAATGGGTTGGAAAAAAAAAGAAAAAAATAAAGGATCCTAGGTGAAAACCTTCTTTGAGGCGCCTAGGCAAACCTACTAGTTGAAAAAATCATTGTGGCATCTGGAAGACCTAAGTAAAGAGAAAAAGAAATAAAAATTTGAAAAAATAAAAATCTATTTTCTCCATGTATCTTTCTCTAATGAGTATAGGTGCTCTCCAACCTTTGGAAGAAACAAACGAAAAATTTAGTCAAACATCTAGTTAAAGGAAGTCAAACTTGGAATTTCTCCTCATCTGCTTAGATGCTCCGATAGGACCAAGGCCATCTCAATCCATCACTCTTTTCAATTTACAAAAGCCACCCATAATTTCCATGTCTTTTCCATTCATTTTCCTCATTGTCATAAAAATGTCACAGGAGGGTTATGTTTTGCTATAGGAGGCCGAAATACAGAGAGAAAAAAACAAAATTTATTATATCTAAAAATTGTGCATCCATTGCTCTATATATTTCATGGGGAGATGCATATGGATTATGGTAACATTATCAAGAAATTTCAACAAATTTCAGTCCACACTTTTTGAGAAATAGGCCTCCATCACCTACAACCATTTTTAATTTTTCTCAAGATTCATGCATCCATCAGCCAAGATTTTTTATGGAGAGTTTCATAAGCATGATGAAAAAATTCTCAAACAATTTCAGGTAAATTTAGTCTACCCTTGATATATATTGATAAAAAAAAGTTCTACAAGAGATCATTTTCCTACAATGCTTCACAAGCAGTGTGAAATGCTACATGAGGATCTGAAAATGCTTCAACAGGTGAATATAATTGGAGGAAGCGGTCAAAAGATCATTTCTTCTTTAGGGAAGGTTAAGAGAGGTCCCCCAACACCACTTACACCACCTATTCATTTCACCTAGTTAAAATTCATATTCAAATTGAAGTCTACGTTACATTAAAAAAAAATCAGAAAAATCTTTTCCATTAACCTTTCCACCACCTACACCACCTCTTGATGATTTTAACACTATCCTTATACCTCCTATGACTTCCCATAAATACGACATGCAGTAATGAGGTCTCGAAGAGGAATTAAAATGACTTATACATGAAGAGGATTCCTCGTGTAGCATCATCTACAATTACAACAGAACTTAAAATCATTTTTTTTCACCCACACAACAAAAGTGTAGCAACATGTACAATTACAACAGAACTAAAAATCAATTCTTTTTTTACCCACACAATAGAATATCTGGCCACCTTGAACATCATGAAGCCATTTATGAATTTGATAAGGGGAACACCCTCCTTAGTAAGAATTATATCCACTCCACTAGCATCAGATTGGACACTGGAAAGAAACCTGCACAAAACAACCTTATCAGTCAAAGAATCATCAAGATATGAAGACCTATAAAAAATTAAGAAAAGGAAATTAGCACCTCTAGAGAAGCATGGATCGATAAAAAAATTAGCAGCATGCTTTCCACTCCAAAAACCATCAGGTGGCTATAGGTATGAAACATTATTCACCTATTCCGTTAAGCGCGTTATGGGTTAGAAATATTGGCCACCCTCGACCAATGAAGTGAAGCTAACTCCCTCACTCATTAAACATGGAAAATCCAAATTAAGAAGGGTGATGATTATGAGGAGAAAAAGGGGAACAAGGAGCCTCTAATATCATTGAATAAACATCTAGGCCTTAAGAAAAAGGAGGCATGAGCAACAAACCAATGTTTCAGAGGAAAAAATTGAGAAATAAGTGGCTACCACTCTGGAATCCTTGGGAACATCAACCAAGCCTAAGGAAAGGAATCCAAAGAAATGACCTTGGTATTTCAAAAGAAGGAGAAGAATTAGACTCAAGCAAGGGAAGCATCAACCTCCCATAGCAAACCCAATAAAAATTGTGGAATCAACCAATCAGTAAAATGAATAAATAAACAGAAATAAGGATGATATTGAATGAGTAACCTCCCTCCAAGCTAAAGGGATGTATCCCCAAGCTTGATAGAAAACATCAGACACCAAGGGATCCAAGACTAACCAAATGCAAGAGAATTTTTCCTTCCTAGAGGATTAAAAAAGTTGCTACAAGAGAAACAAATATGCTACAGGAAGGGATTGATTTTCCACAAGAGAAGATAAAGTGCTACAAGAAAGTCCAGTGAGCTGCAAGAGACCTTGATTTTGAGAAATTTCACCCCCAAAGCCTAGGATTCTAAGGACAACATCCAAAGTAAGGTTAAATACAAATTTCTCCTTGCCATATATGAACAAGAAGCACACAAATTTTTTTTTTCACTAATACAACCTATGGGAAACTTATTGTAAGAATTTACCAATAAAAAATGAAATGTGGATTTTTTCTTTGAATTGAGCCTCATAATAAAAAGAATTGAAATTATTTTTAGAAACAGAGAAATGCCTTTCCCACATCTAATAAGGAGAAGAAAAATAAGAAGTTTACGAAGACAAGGAAGAGGATGGATCTAGAAAATATGTGCCAAAATTACTTCTGAGCTAGCTTGATATGTTAAGAAGGCCACCAATGCCATGAATGAGGCACAGTTAGGTCAGTAAATTGCTGAGCCGATGAGAAACACTTGAGTAGGGGAGTATGATGGGCCTCCAAATTAGACATAAATTAAGTCTCATATGATCATCCTTCAACACATTAAATCTCTACCTTTTAGTTAGATGGCATATTTTTAACTTTAATATGTTCAGTAGGAAGGTTTAGAGATAATTGCATATTTGTGCCTACTATTTTTTTTTTTAGAATATTGTGAGAATATTGACCATATTATGAATATTTGGAGGATGATATAATTTAGGGACTTGTTCCCTAATATGAAAGTATCAATATTGGATAATAAACCAGCAACGTATTATCAAAATATTGCACAAATTCTGGATCTCCAACGATTGAGAAAATCTAGGAATGTGTTCCTTGTCATTTAATACAAATTCCTAGTTTTGGGAACTATATCCATATTATTTGAGGTATTTTAGATGAAAGAGGCATCCTCTTTTCAAGAAGAATGCTTCCCGAGCAAATTTATAAGTACCAATTCGAATTTCCTTTATAGACATTCAGTTCTTAGTGTTCTTGTGCAAAAACCTTGTATTTTTGCAGCTCCACTTTCATTTCTAGCAGGGATGTACTCAGATTGATTGAAATATTGAATTTTAGAGCCATTTTTAGCTTTTAAATATTGTTCTCATTCATATTACTTTTATTATCCTTATTATTGGCCATCCTAGGAGCCTCAGAGCCATTTTGTACAATTTTATTTTCTTCTTTTCACTTCCTATTCACATGCATCTCTTATTCTTGTTTTTCCTATTTCTGCATTTAGTATTGATGCTTATTTTGCTATAGGATTCGGTTAAATTATTGAATTGAATTATTTTTAAGGTTATTTACATAGTCACAAGAATTTTTCATCCTTGAAATTTTTTTTTGAAATTCATATTCATCATCGAGCTACTTGGATTTGTTTACTAGTTCACAAGTCTAGAATTTATGGAATTCCCTTGTAACAAAATAGTAGTAATTTTCTTATAGTTTTTAGAACATGTTAATGAGTTTCATTTGAGTTTATTCCACTTTTACTAGGCCATAAAAAATTCAGGTTAATAAAAAACGTTACCCCATTTCTTTTTCATTTGATTAGGCTAGACATTTTATACATTAAATAGCTCACTAGTTCTTGAATTTTCAGTTTTTAGAGTAGTAATTTTATGTTATTTTTTAGCAAGTGTTAACAGGGGTATTTTGGAGTTATTACACTTGGAATGGAGTCCTAAAGCATCCTAATTAATATATAAAAAAATCCCATCCTATTTTCATTTTATTTACTTGGTCATTTGGTGAGTTATCTCCTCTTGTAGCAAAACAAGACCTCATGTTGCAATTTTCTTTCACATGTAGAAACCACATGTATCACTCTTGTAGCACGTGTAAACTTGACCATATTTTCTCAAAAGTATTCACTTTTGTCATTTTGTCTTGAATCATGACCGTTAGGCTCTAAATTCATGATTGAGGAAGAATAAACACCACTTAGAACATGCCTTTTTACGAATTAGATTAGGCTTACTTATTTGAATTCATGCTCCTAGGATTTCAATTACAAATTGTTGTTCTTACCTAGGAATAATTTATTTTCAAACTAGCATTTCAGTTTCTACAATTAGTTTAGGATTTGATTTCATGACACTTACTCCATTACATCATATCAACGAAAGAATGACACATTTTATGTTTCACATATAGTGCCGACACCTCTTAAGTTTGTACGAACCCTGGGTTGATAATTTAAGTTGGTAGCCTTGGGAGTTGCAGTATTCTTGATGTAATACTAGGGCTCATCACATGGTCCAACATCTCAATGTGACAAAGATTGTCTCAATATGAAAATAAACCATGGTCAACCATGTTATTTTTAAGGTTTATAATATTTGCCTTTGGGTTTAAATTATTAATCCCTTGGGTTTCATAACATTCGCCTTGATTTTAGTATTATTCCCTTGGGTTTATTTGTGTCATGGGTTCATAATATCAATCCCTTGGGTTTATTAATCTAAGGGTTCATATTCTAAGGGTATAATATTATTGATAGGTTTTATAATGTTAATCCTAGGGTTTCATGTAAATATATTTTTTTTATAATCCTTTGGGTTTATAATATAAATTATTTGGGTTTATTAATCCCTTCATTTTATAATATTAATACCAAGGGTTTATAATATTAATCTCTTGGGTTTTGAATATTAATCTCTTGGGTTTTGAATATTTATCTCTTGATTTTTTAATATTAATACCTTGAGTTTATTAATATTAAGGTTAATAGTCCTATGGTTTAATATTAATGCTATGGTTTATTTCCATTCCTTTGTGTTTATAGTTCCTTGGGTTTTATTAATCCCTTGGTTTTATAATAGTAATCCTATGGTTTAAAATATTAATGTGAGGGTTTAATGTTTATATTTAAGTTTATAATATTTATATTAGGTTTTATATAATATGGGCTTATAATATTAATCCCTTCGGTTAGTGACAGAGATTTTTCTCAATATGGAAATCAATCATCATCAGCCATGGTCAACAAAGATCAATCATGGTGAACATTGGTCAAACATGGTCGACCATGGTCAATTGTGGTATACCATGGTCCAATGCTAGTGTCAAATATTGTCTCAATATGAATATTAACCATGGGTTATAAACCCAAGGGATTGATATTGTAAAGCAAAGGAAATAATATTAAACACGAGGAATATTTATGCTTGGGTTTGTAATATTAATAATCTCTTGGGGTTTTAATATTAATCCCACTAGTTTTTAATATAAATGTTTTTGGTTTATCAATTTCTTAGGTTTGTAATATAAGTAAGACATTGGGTTTTAAATATTAAATCCTTTGGTTTACTATGATTCCTTTATTTTTTCAATAATTATTTCTTGGGTTTATTAATTCCTTGGTTTATTGATACTTTGCGTTTACAATATTAATATCATTGATTTCATAATTCCTTAGGTTTATAATATTAATAGTAGTCATTTCTTAATTCCTCAGGTTTCTAATATTAATAATCCTTTGGGTTTATGGTTCCTCTACATTATAATCTTAGGGTTTTTTCTACTAATATTAGATTTGATATATTAATATTTTAATTTTTCATATTAATTTTATAATATAGCTTGAATGGGCCTAATGATTAACAGAATGTGTTTCCTCGTAAGAGGTGATAGGTTAAAAACTAGAGGGGGGTAAAGTCTGTATGCCTTTGTAAACTTAGTAGTCAAATTGTAAACAGAGGTGGGTCCCTTGTCCCACAAACAAGAGGGTCTCATACACCAATTCGCTGTATGGCCTCGTCGTGACCTTAAAATTGGATAATACTAATAATAATATAGCATATACTTAAAATTGGATAGTAATAATAATAATAATAATATAGCATATATTAAGTTGATGCCTAATACTTACATCAACTACATTTATTAATGTGGTGATGCTAGTTTTATTGTGAAGAAGTGTATGTATTTTTATTTAAATCATTACTTCACATTTAAAGGTAGTTTGGTTTCAAATAGTTTTACATGTTAAGAGTTTTTAAAATATTTTCTTATCATTACTGTATGAATTGAAGAATAAGAAACTAAGCACTAACCTTTATTTTTGGATCAAATAATGATGTGGCACGGTGCCTTGTTTCACCAAACTACATTGACATGTCCTACATGTCTCTCTTGTCTCATTGAACATACCTTGATGTGCGAAATTTTTATAGGACTACTTGGGGTTTCACCTCCACTATATTTGGATAAGAATAAGTGCCATTATTGGTGGCCATTTTCATTTTTAAGGTTTTATCATCTGCATTTTCATGTTTTTGGTTGAAATCTAAAGATGATTTTGCAGAAGAATTAGATTTTGGAATGATAGCTGCCTTCATTTTGGGAAAAAATATGAAGTGAGCGACTGCTACAAGCAGAACTACGTCATAATTTTTACTAGATAAATTTAAAGCAATAGATGCTCTAGTGTTGGAATTTCTGAATATTCCAAACACATAGGGAGAATAAAATTCTTCTCTGTTAACACAGAGAAATGTTGGATAGAGATGGCATAAAATGCTTTCTATTTCGTCAACAAACTAAAAATATTACAAATTTCTTCCACAGTAGTGAGATTACAAAATACTTCACTTCCACATATGCAGTGCTCTCAAAAACAAAACTTCTCTCTGTCTCTCAAAACACACAACATAGTGCTCTCTAGTCTTATTGTGTTTTTCTCTTATCTACCTGCTGGCTTTTTCATTACATAGTAAAAAAATACAATAAGCCTACGGGATTTTTTTCTATATATGACGCGGCGTTATATAAAATAGAAACATAAAAACAAAATATAAAAGGTTTGAAACAAAACCTTAATACACTACCGAAACATAATCTTTAAACAAAATTTCATTTGTGTGATATGTGAGTGGAGCCCACATCACAATTGCTGACAAGAGGAAATGGCGGCTTTGGCGAAACGGACCTTTGATACTGGCGATAAGCGATGTTGTGATGGTGTGATGAGCGATGAGCACTTGCGCTATCAACATCAAAAATGAACTTTGGAATGGATGTGTTGAATACTTGCAATGAGCGATTGTGAAGGTGGTAGGGACCACATCGCATCGCGGTGATAAAAATGAACCTGTGGTTTGGGCGGATGGAGATTATTGATTGCGATGTGTGATGGATGTGGGGACCACATCACATTGCAACATCAGTGGTGATATTTGCTGTGGTATGTAACACTCGTCCGTTGTGATATGTGATGTGCGATATCGCAACATCGCATTGCTGTGAGACATCATATCAACAAGACACTCAAAATATAACTTGGTGATGGGTGATGAAGTTGGGACCACAGATAACGTGGCCCATTCAAGACTTAAAATATTTGGTGCATTTAAACAAAACTCTAATTGGTTGTTGAGGGCTTAAAAGCCCGATATGACTTCTCTTTAATAAAACTGTTGTTTCATGGTTTGAAACACGAAAATTATCAATTTCGCCTCTGCAAAATCAGCTACGGCCATAACAAAATAAATTCATCTCTGAAATGGTGGCTGCGGCCATAAACACTTAATTTCTCCTTACGGTTTCTCCATTCCTCTTGAATGCACAGTGTTGTGCACACAATATCCTCTGCCCATTTGTAATTTTTTTTTACTTGCACGGGGTATGCAAGTGACTTTAATATTTTCAATACTCCCCCTCAAAGTCACTTGCTGGGTTATCAGTCATACCCAGACATTTTCTTAAATATTAAAAACTTTTCTGCCCCAATGGTTTTGTCAATATATCTGCAAATTGTTCTTCTATTTTACAATGATGTAAAACAATTTCTCCATTGTTCACCAATTCTCTGATATAGTGAAACTTGGCATCTATGTGTTTTGTTCTTTTATGGAACACAAAATTCTTTGATAATGCAATAGCCGAGCTATTGTCACGATATATCATTGTGCCCTTTACTTGTTCTTGACACAAATTCCTCAACATTCTTCTCATCCACACTGTTTGACACGCTACTGCTATAGCTGCCACATACTCTGCCTATGCTGTAGATAATGCTACAATGGGCTGTTTCTTAGAGGCCCATGAAATGGCTCCTGAACCGATATGAAAAACATAACCAAAACTACTTTTCCGGTCATCAATACTTCTAGCCCAATCACTGTCAGTATAATCAATTAATTCTGAATTTTCTGAAGTAGTATACAAAACACCATACTTCTTAGTTCCTTTTACATAACTCAGAATTCTCTTTGCTGCTTGCCAATGTGCATATTTTGGCCTCTCCATAAATCTGGAAATCAAACTAACAGCATGCATAATATTTGGCCTAGTTGCAGTCAAATACATGAGGCTACCAAATATGCTTTTATACAAACCAGGATCAAAATCCTTACTGCTGTCATCTTTACTCAATTTCAATCCCATTACTATGGGAGTAATTGCTGCCTTGCACTCTTGCATATTAAATCTTTCTAAAAATTGATTAAAATACTTTGCTTGTGAGATAAAAATCCCATTTTCATTTTGTTCTACTTCTATTTCTAAGAAATATCTGAACAATCCCATATCAGTCATCTCAAATTCATCCTTCACGACCTTTTTAAAATTTTCAATGAGGTAATCATCATTACCTGTGAAGATCACATCATCAACATATAAAACCACAATCAGCATCTTACCATATTTTCTTTGATGTATAATGTGGGTTCTCCTTCACATTTTTCAAACCCATTCTCTAGTAGATAGGAATCTATCCTACTGTACCATGCTCTTGGTGCTTGCTTCAGCCCATAAAGAGCTTTCTTCAATCTGAAAACCTTGTGTTTTTGGCCCTTTTTCTCATAGCCTAGAGGTTATTCAGCATAAACCTCTTCCATTAACACTCCATTTAAAATTTTTGATTTTACATCCATTTGGTATACTTTCCATTTGTTTTGTGCTGCTATGGAAAGCATTGCTATCACTGTTTCCATTCTTGTAACTGGTGCAAAAGTTTCTTCATAATATCTTCCATGTTGCTGCTTATATCCTTTGACAAAAAGTCTGGCCTTGTGCCTTTCAATTTTACCTTCAGCATTACTTTTGGTCTTGTAGACACACTTTACTCCAATGAATTCTTTCCCTTCTGGGAGATCAACTAAATCCCATGTTTAGTTCTTTTCTATTGCATTAATTTCTTCATCCATTGCTTCTATAAATTTCCTATCTCTTATGGCTTCTTCAAAATGAATAGGATCATCAACATGACAATACAAAGAAAATAAGGAGTTCATACCTTCATTTGCTGCTTCTTGTTCATAAATTTCATTTAAATTTTTGAATTTTGTTCCTCTTTCATTTGGTGTAGTTGTGCTTGAAGTAGCATTCAAATCTGCGTCATGTGGTGTGCTTGGAGAAGCACTCTCATTTCTTCTCAAGGGTGTTCTTACTCCTGCTTGAGGTGCCCCTTTTTGTCCTTGTGTTGGTGGAGGTTGTGCTACCGATGAGGTATTATTTTCAGCCACATTTTCCTCATCTCCATCATGAGACAAACAGCTTTTGACATTGACTGTTTTTTCAATGCCTTCATCCCATGCTTCCTCTTCACTGAATTGCACATCTCTGCTTATAAAAAAATTCTTAGTGGATGGGTTATATAATCTATATCCCTTGGAATCTTCACAATATCCAAGGAAGATGCACTTCTCCCCCTTACTGTCCAACTTCTTTCTCAACTGATCTGGTGTGTGTGCATAAGCCACACACCCAAAAACTCTCATGTGGGTGACTCCTTGTTTCCTGCCACTCCATGCTTCTTCTAGAACTCTGTTCATTACAGCTTTTGTTGGGAATCTATTTAAAATATAGACAACACAATTTGTGGCTTCTGCCCAATACTCATTTGGCAAGTGTTTTCCTTTAGCATACTTCTCACCATTTCCATTAGGGTTCGATTCTTCCTTTAGACAACGCCATTTGTCTCGTGTGTGTACCGAGTTTTAAACTGTTTGTGTATGCCGTTTTCTCTGGAAAAACGTAGAAATTCTTTTGAGATGTACTCACCTCCTCTATTAGTTTTTAGAATTTTGATATGCTGCCCACTTTGTTTCTCTACTAGAGCTTTAAAATGGAAAAAAATTTCAAAGACTTCACATTTATATTTCAATAAATAAACCCATACTTTCCTTGTGAAATCATCAATGAAGGTTAGCATGTAATTGTTTACTGAAACTGATGTTGTTTGCATTGGCCCACATAAATCTAAATGAATAATTTCTAAGGGTGCTTTCGCCCTTATGCTCTTTCTTGATGGAAAGTTTTCTCTGTGTTGTTTTCCCAAGATGCAACCTTCACATAGGCTATCTGATTTCTCAATCAATGGTAGTCCTCTTACCATTCCTTTTCTGTGCATCAAATTTAGACCTCCAAAATTGAGATGTCCAAATCTCAAGTACCATAACCAACATTCATCTTTCACTTCCTGTTGGAAGACCTCTTGAGTTATAGCTGCTACATTCTTTTCTTTTCCCTTCAAGTTGGTATTGAGCTTGAGTGGAAACATTCTATTGCTAGTCATTTGTATTTTAGCAATAATCTTCTTACTTTGAGGTATATCATTATTGTGCACACATAATTTTTAAAAACTACATTGTAACCTTTGTTCTCAAAAGATTACACTTCAACCCAGGAACATAGTACACATCTGGCACAAATTTCTGCTCACCATTTCTTGCACGGATACTTACTCTGCCTTTTCCCTTAACATATATCTTAGTATCAGTTCCAGTTGTTACTTCAGATTTAACATCTTCATCAAGATTGGCAAACATTGCTATGTTTCTAATCATGTGATTACTGCAGCCTGAATCTAAGAACCATACATGATCTTGTTTATCTTGGGCTACATTACATGTTAACAACACATTCTTTGGGTTCTTTTCTTCTCTTAATACATTAACATTCTTCCTATTATTCATGTCATTTTTATTTTTTCTACACTCATTATCATAGTGCCCATATTTTTTGCAATAATGACATTGGACATTGGATTTGTCATACCTTTGTCCATGAGCATGTTGGTGTCCACCTTGCTGGTTGTTGCTTTGGCTTTGGCTTTGATTCTGACTGTTGCTCCTTCCATGTGAATGTGAAGAGTTGTTCCTTCTTTCTCTGTTTTGGCTTCTGCCTCTTCCTTTTCCTCTGCCTTGACCTCTTCCTCTTCCAAAAGGCATCTAGGTCTTAAAGGCATGCTCTAGAGATGGGTCAACTAATCTTCCCAATCTCTCTTCATGAGTCATTAGTGATGCATGAAGTTCATCTACTGTGAACTTTGAGAGATTTTTAGTCTCTTCTATGGTGGTAACAATAATATCAAACCTTGAGGGTAGGCTCCTCAATAGTTTCTCCACAATCCTTCTTTCTTCAAGTGTTTCTCCATGGGACCTTATCTGTGTGACCATCTCAATCACATGTGTGAAGAATGAGTCTATGTTATTAGACTCTTTCATATAGAGAGTTTCAAAATCTCTCCTCAACAATTGTAGTTTTGTTGTCTTCACTTTCTTCATACCTTGATAGACTATCTTCAGAGTATCCCATGCATCCTTGGATCTCTTAGCTGCTACTATCCTTGGACACACACTCTCATGTACTGTTTGATAGAGATAGAAGAGGGCTTTAGAGTCCTTCTTCTTATTACTCTTCAGTAAATCCTTCTCTGCCTATGTTTAGGCATTAAAGGCTTGCTCATCAACTGGTTCTTCAAAACCATCTTCAACAAATTCCCATAAGTCATGGGAGGCAAACAATGCTCTCATGGTAATGGCCCAATAATCATAATTCTTCCCATTAAATTATGGAAGTTGAGTATTTCCAATACTCATACTAATGTTTGGTCCAGTCGTTGCTTATAAACTAAACTCTGAGCTAAACTTGAATGTGTTTTTAATAAACAAATTGTCTTTCCTTCTTTCAACAACAAACTATGTTTCTAAGGATTGTTTTATTAAACAAAACAGCAACTCTGTTTTTTTGAGAAATGCCTGGACTTTACTTCTGCTAAGCCTTCATGCTGCTGGAGAACTGCTGCAACAAATCCTTCCTTCTTCCTTCAGATTCTTTGACACCTTCAAAGAGCCTGGAGTAGCTCTGATACCATGTTGGAATTTCTGAATATTCCAAACACACAGGAATAATAAAATTCTCCTCTGTTAACACAGAGAAATGTTGGACAGAGATGGCATAAAATGTTGTCTATTTCATCAACAAAATAAAACTATTACAAATTTCTTCCATTGTGTGGCTTTTTCATTACAGAGTAAAAAAATACAATAAGCCTACGGGATTTTTTTATATATATGGCGCGGCATTATATAAAACAAAAACATAAAAAAAAAAGATAAAAGGTTTGAAACAAAACCTTAATACACTACCAAAACATAATGTTTAAACAAAATTTCATTTGTGTGATATGTGAGTGGAGCCCACATCGCACTCGGCGGTCGGCGAAAACAGCGGCTTTGGCATAATAGACCTTTGATACTGGCGATGAGCAATGTTGCGATGGTGCGATGAGCGATGAGCGCTTGCGCTATCGGCATCGGCAATGAACTTTGCAACGGATGCGCAGAAGACTTGCAATGAGCGATTGCGATGGTGGTAGGGACCACATCGCATCGTGGTGATAACAATGAACCTATGTTTTGGGAAGATGGAGATTAGTGATTGTGATGTGCGATGGATGTGGGGACCACATCGCATCGCAACATCAACGGTGATATTTTTTGTGGTATATAACACTCGTCTATTGCGATATGCGATGTGCGATATCGCAACATCGCATCGCGATGGGACATCATATCAACAAGACACAAAATATTACTTGGTCATGGGTGATGAAGTAGGGACCACAGATGACGTGGCCCATTCAAGGCTTAAAATCTTTGGCATGTTTAAACAAAACTCTGATTGGTTGTTGAGGGATTAAAAGCCTGAAATGACTTCTCTTTAATAAAACTATTGTTCCATGGTTTGAACCACGAAAGTCTTCAATTTCTTCTCTGCAAAATCGGCTATGGCCATAACAAAATAAATTCATCTCTGCAATGGTGGATGTGGCCATAAAAATTTAATATCTCCTTACGATTTCTCCATTCCTCTGGAATGCACAGTGTTGTGCACGCAATATCCTCTTCCCCTTTGTACTTTGTTTTTACCTGCACGAGGTACGTAGGTGGCTTTAATATTTTCAATATCTAGCTCGAAAGACTTCAGTGGAAATTTGAGCAATGTTTATGAGATTTAATAATTTTTGTAAGCATCTATGACTTATTTTGACAATGAATTTCTTTAAGGATGGAAAAAAATACTATATTTTCAGAAAATTGAAAAGCTATGTTCAACTATTATATATATATATGAAATTACACTCTCGGTGTGTGTATTATCACAACCGAGGAGCTTGGAAAGGTGAATCGCATAAGTTAGATCCATGCCACATTAGTTCTCGAGAAACTTTTAGTTAAACCTCAATCACTCGTGAATGTGCCAGAATAAATTTTTTGAGTACATTAATAGCAGACATAACATCTCATCTTGTCTCATTTATTGTGACTAATTTCAAATAAACCATAAATCCAATTCCATATTATGTAATTTATTGGTGCAGTTTGTTGTTGTAATTTATTGGTGTAGTGCGCAGAGCTGTAGCGAAGGAGTCGGGTGAAGGCATGTGTAACCCTAGAATTAAATCGTGGGGAGATTTAAACCATAAACCCAATTCTATATTATTTATTTTATTGGTGTAGTGTGCGGAGCTTTAGCGAAGGAACAGGGTGAAGTTATGTGTAACCGTAGAATTAAAGTGTGGGGAGATTTGTTACTTTGTTTTTACATAGCTATGTGGAACTCTAGAACCAATGTGCCAAACTTGGTTTGTTCCAACGTTTCAAACCTCAACACACAATAAAAATGGCAAACTTCCACACATGGATTCACGGGTTGCATATATCCCTACACAAGCAAACAAGAAAACCTCAGCACACTTTAATTCTCAAGTTCCACATATAATTTCAAGAAACTTTGACTGTTACAATTCATTTTCACGAAGCAAGGGGGTGTGAATTGACTATCACGATTAATGTGTGAATTCTTGTTTTGGATGGGTTTTATCTAGCTTCAGAAAATATTCTTCTTCACTAGTTTTATCTTCTACACTGAAAGCTAAATACAGTCAATTAGCTATTTGCCCAATCTCCTATTTGCAAGCTTCGTAGGTTCTATGTGATGGTATTTCATTGTTAGTTTCTTTCTACATTGATCTTACCTATTTAAAATGGACTAAAGGCCCTAGTCAATTTCGGTAAGATTTTAAGAAAATCCAGCAATGATTTTTGTAAATCCATGTTATAACTATCAAACTTTAATATCTTGGGTGCGCTAAATGTTTTTGATGGTGCCTGATCCATTTCCACCATAAAAATCATGATTCAAACATTGCTACTATCATATTTCTTAAAAAAAAAATATTGGACCAGATTCCGGCCAATTTTCGCAGTCCAAGAAATTCCCCTGTCTCGTTAGACAACTCCTTATAAAACACATTTTACTACACATATTGGACTATTTTAATTATGATAAACATAATTCCACATAGAAATGTTAATAAAATAAGTCAATTTAGAGTAAATATTCCGTAAGTGTTTTTATAGTTGATATATTTTATTAAAGGAAATAAAATGAAATTAAGAAAATTGAATTAATGGAATAGGTTAATATTGAAGTAAATAAGGTTAATGGAAAATGTTAATGGAAAAGGTTCTGGTTGGAGAATCTAATTCCAACCACTTGCTTGGTGTCGAAACTTTCATCCAAGTGTCCTAGTTCAGTTTCACTTAGTCTAGTTTTAGTTCAGTTTCACTAAGTCGTTTAATCTTGATTTCTCCAATGTAATCTTATTTAACTCATTCGTAATATTGAGAACATCAATCTTCTGCTCCACTTGTTTTCAGTTTTCAATTCTTGTCATGGTATCAGATCTAGTTTGCATAAGATTCCTGGAGAAAACAGCAATGTGAGTGAGCAACAAAGAGAAGAGATGATCTGCATAAGACACATTGGGAGAGAAACATAAGTTCCAAGAAGTTTGAACATACTTTCCCCAAAAAATCACAATAACGAATCTAGGTAGCAGAGGAAAAGCCCCTAATGATTCAGTAAAGTTTTTGTTTGAATTGGAGATAACGTCGATCAATGCGTTTACTGGAGAAACAGAAGCGTTGATCAGTGCGAAACCCATGAGACAATATTATGTCGATCAGCGCTCGTCGAGTGAGATACACGCGTTGATCCATTGGAACCTTGTGCAGATCCAGTCCCAGCGCGATCAACGCGATAGAGGAGTAATGGATGTGCGCCAATGAAGGATCTACTACCGGTGTAGTAGTCTTTGGATAGGCTGGATCGATGGCGAATCCACAGAGGGAAACGTTTTGCTGTGCGTGGGGTCGGATTGTGAGAGCTACTGTACTGAGAGTGGAATGGAGCATTTTTTTCACAACTCAGAGCGCTCGATGAGAGATAATAGCCTCGATTTAACCACGGGGGTTTCGAACAGATTGATGTCTACGGGTTTTTAACTGAACTTGATATAGTGAATCGGGCCACGGTTTTCTGCACAGTGGAGACAGAGCCGGGTTGGGCTTGATGTGAATCTACTGCACAAAATATCGTTAGTCAACCTTCCTTTCCATCTCATGGACCCTTCTAATGGCCGACGGTGCATTATCGTTGTTCTTTAAAAAATGGAAGGAGGAAAGTAAATGTGCACAATCTGGAAGGGTTAAAAGTTTTAACGTAAGGTTTAAATTTTTTTTCTTTATATAAAAAGCACATGTGATTTTTGAATGGTACATGCATTGTATTAATTTGTAAACACGAATTCTATGATTTGAAAAGGGCCATGTAATATTTCAATGTACTATTTTTTTTGTCAGATGAGATTCATATGAGATTTATGAGATATAATATTTTCAAAAGGATTTCATTTGAAATTTTTATTTAAAAAAAAGAATATATTCAAATTTTTGAAGAGGGATTATTAAGGGGAGTTGTTCACATGAGTTGTGAGTATTGAAATATTTTTTCAAGAAAAAAAATGGAAGGTGAATTTGTGAAAAGATTTGTGGAAGGTGAATTTGTGAAAAGATTTGTAAAAGAGTTGCAGTTGTAGAGAATTTGTAAACACATTTGTTTGTGGAAGAGAAACGAAGAAGCCACCACAAAAAATGTCTGCAAATAATTTTTTTTGTTGAGCCGCAGTTAACGAATACTCAAAAAATTGGAAAATCGAAGAGGCTAAAGCAACAACAAGGGATGTTTGAGATCCTTTTAGATCTGTAAGTAAAGAGGCAAAAATACGACTTTGCATTAAATTGTATTAAAGAATCTGTAGATGATAGCATTCTACCTCTCATTTTAGATGCCCAGATAGCCAAGGAGGCATGGGATACCCTTCAGAGGTGTTTTGGTACAAGGGGGAGCATTGAAGTTGAAGAGGAAGGTGGATCTATAGCAGCAGATGTAAAGAAAAATGGAAATTTTGTTGAATCCTGATGTAGAAGCATCAATCCACCCCAAGTCAAATTCAATTTTTCAAACCTTCCAGAAGTCAACATGGCCTAAAAGACAATATTTTCCTTAAATTTCTATTATTGATAGAACTTTTTGTAATTTTGTTGAGTCATCTTAGCGATCCTATGAGGAAAGATAGGATCTTGAATGATTTAATCCTCTTTTCTCCATTGTTATAAAATATAGTCTTTGTGCATTTGTAGTAAGGGGCCAGTATCAATGTAAGACTAGGCCGAGGGCTGCCATGCCATATGGGCCATATGTAATAGTTTTTCTGTAATACAAAAAAAAAAAAATGTTTGCGTAAAGATGTTAATGCGCTTTGCATGTGTTTATTCCGACCACTCATGTCTACATTATATGTTTATTTGCATCATGGTGTCACTCTGCACTCACGTGAACTAGTGATTAATTCGACACTGCAAGAATCTATAATTTCATTGAAGCGTTGCGCATACACTTCAAATTCCACGTGTCAACTGTAACTTTGCATTGCATATCGCAATTGGTTAAGGGGCGGACACAAAGATTAAGGTTAAATGGGCGTCGCAAAAACGAAGTGAGAGATAGGCAGACAATATTATATCACATTTGACCGTAATAATGGTCATCACATATCACAGTCATTTATGATAACTCGCATCGCAACATTGCATTCATTCCAAGGACTCTTGCATTTGCGATGCATGTGGATCTCCGATATTGCGATGAGCTTTGCCCCAAAATTCTGATGCTCAATGAGGCTTAATGCTACGATGAGAGACAAGCACTAAACTTTAGGGAGTTTGGTTATATAGATCGTTGTTCTATGTTTGGTTAACCAATTTTCGTGGGTCCATAACCCGCAAGTCACGAATTGTGAAAATTTGCAGCCTTGCTGCATCAAGTGGTATCAGAGAATAAGAAGGTTCTGAGTGAAATATAAGAAGGTACACATATGTTGAAAATTGGTAAGTGTGTGGTATTTATATTTTTTTGCAGGTAGCAGTAAAGAAAGGTGATCAGAATATCTGCAGTAGCCTAGAAAAAGGAGTGCTCCTACGGTTCAAGAGAAGTGAACCAGAGAGATACCAAAATACTGAGCTTAGAGGAGTGAAGCTTAGTGAGGTAACATGTATCAAGGAGGAGGCTAGCTAATGCAGAGGTTTTTTTGCAACTCACGAGTGCTATTACAGAAAGACCAAAAAGGCATATGACTAGGAGGTCATAATTTTTTTGTACCTTCAGGAGTGTGATGCAGGAATATGAACCCACTCCAAGTCAAATTCAATATTTCAAACCTTCCAGAAGTCGACGTGGCCTAAAAGAAAATATTTCCGTTAAATATGTATTATTGATGGAGTTTCTTTTAATTTGGTTGAGTGATATTAGCAATCTTATGACGAAATATAGGATCTAGAATGATCCAATCCTCTTTTATCCATTGTTATAAAATAAATTCTTTGTGCATTTCTAGTAAGGGGGCAGTATCAATGTAAGACGAGGCTAAGGGGTATCATGCCATATGGGCCATATGTAAAAGTTTTTCTGTAATAAAAAAGAAAAATCCGTGTGCGTAAAGATGTTAATGTGCTTTGCGTGTGTTTATTCTTACCATTCCCATCTAAATTGTATGTTTATTTGCATCACTCTGTACTCACGTGGACTGGTGATTAATTCGACACTGCAAGTATCTGTAGTTTCATTAATGCACTGCGCAAACACTTCAGATTCCACATGTCGACTGTAATTTTCGATCGCATATCGCAATAAGTTAAGGCATGGATGGACAGCTAAAGGTTGAATGGACGGATGAGATCATGTCACAAAAACAAAGCGAGAGATGGGCGGACTAGATTATATCGCATTTGGCCATAATAACGATCATCACATATCGCAATGAGTTATGATAACTGGCATCACAACATCGGATTCGGTCCAAGGACTCTTGTATTTGTGATGCATGTGGATCTGCGATATTCCAATGAGATTTTCCTCGAAATTGCAATATGCGATGCATGATGAGGCTTAATATTGTGATGAGAGACAAGCACTAAATTGTATGGAGTTTGGCTATATAGATCATTTTTCTATGTTTAATTAACCAATTTTCGTGGGCCCATAACCCACAGGTCACGAATTGTGAAAATTTGAAGCCTTGTTGCATCAAATCCCATTATGCTCAGCAATAAGTCGATGATGTCTATGAAGAAATTGCACAAGAAGTCGAGAGATACCATAAATATGCTCCTGAAACCCACTGTGAAAATCCACAAGTGGAAGAAAATTTGGTGAATCCAACAACACAGCTTGTTGATGACAATTTGATGATTCCAGCAACAAAACTTGTGGATGATTACTTGGTCATTCCAGCAACAAAACTTGCAGATGATAATTTGGTTATTCCAACAGCAGAGCTTGGTGATGAATTTTTTGTGATACCAACAATAGACCTTGCTCAAGATGTATTGGTGATTCCAACAACAGAGCTTGATGATGATGGTTTGGTGATTCTGGCAACAAAAATTGTTGATGATCATTTGGTTATTCCAACAACAGAGCTTGTTGATGATGTTATGGTGATACCAGCAACATAGCTTGTTGATGATATTTTGGTGATTCCATCAACAGAGCTTTCTAATGATCTTTTGGTGATTCCAGCAACAGAGCTTGTTGATGACGATTTGGTAATTCCAACAATAGAGCTTGTTGACAATTATTTGGTGATTCCAGCAACAAAACTTTCTAATGATGATTTGGTGAATCCAGCAATTGAGCTTGCTGATGAGAGTACAACTACTATAGTAAATGGAGTAGTTAGTATTGCTGATGTAAACTTTGATAAAAGGTTTCTAGATAATGATGATTGGTTGCAGATTATGCAACACAAACATCATATTAGCATGATTCTATTTGGTGAGATAACCCCACTATTGAGTCAAATTATAGACTTATAATTTTCGAATCATAAATTGTCAACCCAGGGTAGGTAAGCTTATGAGATACCATGCAAAATATATGCAGGTTTATTACTGCAAGTGTGCATAAATTAACTATTCATAGAAACACCAACTAATGCCTCCTTCTTGCATCAATACTTAACAAAAAAGGCTATGGAGTGGACTATAACATCCCTCTATGGCTCTCGGTATTGCTGATATTGACCATGAAAAGATAAAAGATCAAATTATAGCAATCAAGAAACCAACTTAGACAATGTAAATCCAAGCTTTGATCAAATAAAATTAACACATTAACATAAGAGATTTAATCATTTAATCAATTAACAACCTATTGTTGAAACTTTAGAAAGAGTGCATTAGCCATGTAAAAGAGTTATTGTTGCATAAAAAAATAACTAAACACGCACACACACACACATGCACACACTGCGCTACAGGAGTTGTGAGGAAATGGGGTCGTCCCTCACTCACAACCCCTTCAAAACTCAAAGAGATTTCTTAGCAAGGTAGAAATAACATGATATATAATATTAATATGAAATTATACAACTAGGTACAATCTGATATATTGCTTATCAAAAAAAATTCCAACCCAACAACCTGTTACAATATGAAATACATCTTATTTTATACAGTCTCGAAAGCCCATATTTGGCTCGAATAAGGAAAATTACTAATCTATGCTATCAACCAACAATACAGGTCTAGATCATCAAAATTAGCTTCTGTTGAGTCTAATCCATGACTGAAAGGATGGATTAGACAATTTTCGTTACATAGTTGAAGTTGCCTCCTCATGTCGTCACAAGAAGATGCTTGTAGGTTTGGGTTTTTTCAGAAGGAGGTTCAAAGTAGCCAATAGGACAACCTCCATGTGTGAAAAATTCCCCACAAAACCCATGTTCTTTCTTGATCTAGAAATACGTAGAACATAATCTGCCACCAATTTCATTGTAGGAAATTGACGTCTACAAGAATTCCAGAGCTTCTATAGGAAATGTGGCCATATGAGTTGTCTTCTGGAATTTGCGGAGTTGTTTCAAATCAAAGAAAATATGCACCTAAGTTCTAGATCAGTTGGAGTGGTAATTCAATAAAGATACAAATAGATCAAAGAATACTTCAAGTTCAATGAAAAATGACACTTATTATGCTAATTTGACATACCTTAAGCTTATAGCACCATTTTAGCCAAAACTAAACAATATAGCCAAACTAATCATAATTAGGGGTGGAATGAGTTCAAAAATAAGGGAGGTAAGGCCTGGGAAAGGTGTCAAAAAATAGGCAAAATGTTAGGTCCCTATATTACTAGTATAGTCCCTTATTGTTATTAGTGTAACCCCCTTATTGTTATTATTGTACCCTTGTAACCCACATTTTGTTATTATTGTGCCCCAAAATTATTATTGTTAGGTCAACTAGGATTACATTGTGGCCGACTAGGGTTACATTATGGCCACATGGACTCCTATATATAAAAAGGAGGTTTTGTAAATTGTATCATCCAAGAATTGTTCATTT